>RJWH01000096.1:1136928-1603534 GCA_004363575.1 Solenodon paradoxus
AGGAAAGTTACAATTCCAGACCTTGAAGCATTCACATATTTAGTATCTTTTGGCCCCAGGTTTCGGGTATGTCTTCTCTAAGGAATTTCTAGTTTCAGGGCCAGAAAGAAACGGGGTTCTTATTTCAGGAAGCGTAACTCAGGCCTATAGCTATTTCTGTCCGGAGCCTGTCATGGCGGTGATCCGGCTCCTACAATTTTATAGGGCTGGGTTACAATGAGGTAATGAGAATGTTGCAAAGCAAATAAAGAATGCAGGCATTTGCTTGCTTTACTACTATCAGGAACAGTTGAACATTTGAAGGTATAGCAATGTCTGAAGGTTGGATCTCAGCTGCAGCTTTCTGTTATCTGCTTCTTCCTCTGCTGACTTGTGAGAACTTCTGTCTCAGGATACCTTGCAGAAGCAGGCAGAAAGCAATTCACTCCCTACAAAACCTCACACAACTCAACAATAAAAAAGCAAATAACCCACTCAAAAAATGGGCAAAAGAACTAGATAGACACCTATCTAAAGAAGACACACAGATGGCCTACAGACACTTGAAAAAAAGTTCTACATCACTCATATTAGAGAAATGCAAACAAAAACTACAATGAGATACCACCTTGCACCAATGAGAATGGCTTGCATAAAAATCCTGGAAATATTAGATATTGGAGGGGCTGTAGAGAAAAAGGAATCCTCCTACACTGTTTGTAGGAATGTAAAGTAGTGCAGTATCATTCTTATGCATATACCCAGAGGATACAAAATTTCTAATCAGGAAAATACAGGCACCCTGATGTTCATAGCAGAAGAGTTCACAGTAGCCAAGACATGGAAACAACCTAAACGCCCATTAACAGATGACTAGATAAAAAAAGCTGTGGTATATATATTCAAAGGAATCCTATGCAACTACTAAAAAAAGATGAAATTGTGTCATTTGCAACAATCTCAATGAACTGAAAGAGTATGTTAAATGAAATGTCAGCAAGAAAAAAGAAATAATAACAATATTAATGTGAAACAAAGTAATATAAGGAAACTATGTATTAATTTTAGTTTTCCACAAAATATCTCCTCCTCCTCCTCCTCCTCCTTCTCCTCCTTCCTTCTTTTTCTATTATAATTCCCATACACTGGGGATAAAATTAGTCATATAGAGAACAAGTAACATGTTCAAATGTATACCACTGGTAAGAGTGGAATTTTAGCTTGAGAATTCTTTAAAAACACATTTGCCCCATAGAGTGAGCGTAAATCATGGCTTGCCTAGAGTAATTATTATTAGCACTCTCACTCTTGGGAGTTTTGTGTGATAGTTTTATGGTAACTCTATATATGACACAGAATATATCCCAGTGAGAGGAGAAATAATAAAATATGTATACCCTGCAAGCATAAAACACCAATTTCTATTTCAATGATTTTAATTTTTCTTATTATTATTTTTCTATCATACTTAAATGATATTTTCACATCTCACCATTACACTTCAATATACACATTTATTTTGATCTTCCAAAGAGCATTCATGTATATTATTTACTATACCCAAACACTGACTTCTAAAATGCAGTGTATCAGTTAGATGAAATTCACTATTTGAAAATTAGTACTTTTGAGTGTTCTCTGTTAATGAAACCTTCTATAAGCTATGATGTATTGTATATACATTTCTTCTGCATTTTAAGAACAAATCTGATTTTCTTCCCTACCATCCTTGCACTGCCAACTTCTAACTTCACTCTTTATCTACATTGTGTCCATGCATGACAAACTAACGAACTAGGTAATATAAAATGTTGCAATTTTCCCACATTCTTTTCTATAAATTCATTTTTAAACACTTTTTGAATCAGGACTGATTACTGAGAAATGTCATATCCAAGACCTAAAATGTCCATCAACATAGGATTGAAAAGTGCCAGTTTCTCAGAGTATCTGAAAAATGATTTATTACTTTTTATTGCTTCCCTATTTTATTTTTTCTTGATATAAGATATTTAAATTAGAACAAAATAAGCATGGAACTGTCTTCTTGACTAAAAAAACCAAAAAACATATATATGTCTATTTATTCAATCATCTTCTAACAGTACTCAAGAAATGTAACAATTTTTACTTATATTTTGTTAGATATAATCATATCTCTATATCTGAAAAGAAGAATATCAACTCCATGTGTTTAATAAATGTTTATAAATACTTGAATTTTGGAGCAAAATCTCAGAATAGGTCTGAAACATTAACGGGATGACACAGGAAAATTCAGGTTTGTGAGCATGAATAGTGGTCAAAATATAAGGAGAGGCTCTCTGTGGAAGCAATTGATTTGCAACTCAGGCAACAATGTAGAACTCGGCTGAAAGCATTATAATAAGCTCCAAATCAAAATTATACTAAAATTAAACCTACTTTATACTATGGGATCTAAATAGGGTTAGTGTATGAAATGCTTAAAATCTTACCAGAAGCAAGTGAGTTAAGAAGCTAAGTTCAAAACATATTTTAAAATGATTAATTTGTGAAATGGCATTAGTTTAAATCTATTGGAAACATTATTAGAAAGTTCCTTCTAAAGAATATTTCACACTTTTGACTGGCAATTAGCCAGTGCTGGAGATGCTTAGTAACTTAGTAACTGAGTAGTGTTATCAAAACCCACCTTTGCTATACGTTCTCAACCATAAACATTTATGTTTCTTTACAGTATAGTTTATTCTAAATTCTTGAGCCAGTACAGGTTAAAACAGGAAATGTCATCTCTCAGCAGGAGAATTTGGCATTAGTCTTAGCATCCCTTGACCTCAAAAATAAATTAAAGAATGGGACCCTTGTGTTTATCAAACTACAGGCTTCCTCTAACTTCAGCCATATTGATTTTTGCCTCTTTCATCAGCTAACATTCAATCCAAACTATCTTGAGCTGAAACTCTTTTGTAAGGGTACCTGACAATTTTCACAGCTTTTGAACACTTTTTTTCATTTGCAATTGATATATAAAGGTAAGTACATGAAGATAAGAGTGTCAGAGGTTACAGTAGAACCTAATTTTGTTATCTGTGGGATTATAAGGATGAAATTGGAATACTGATTCCATCATCTACCAGTGATATGGTCCTGTGCAACATGAAGTATCTATTTCATTGGAGTAGTATAAAAATTAATTGACATAATCCATGTAAAGAATGTAGTAAAATACTTAGTATTGAAAAAGCATTGAACAAATGTTAGATATCATTATTGCCAAGTACTGCCTGAGATTCTGCTTTCAGAAAACTAATCTGATGCAATGATATTGCACCATGGATTTTTTTTCTTTCTGCCCTAAGAGGGAAAAAAATAATCCTTAAGAAAAATATTTGATCATATATCTAATGCGCCCAAAAATCTGCTTGAATTTTAATAATTGTAAATATGAATTGCCACATTTCATTTTTTCAAATACAGTGTGGTAGAGACTATTGTTTGCTTCATTCTTTATATAGCACCTTCATGATAAAACTATTATTTTATTCAGATTTACCTCCCCCAAATCAACCCACCTGAATCAAGTAAATTGATAGCATTTTCAGTTCCAGAGTTGGTCATACAGAGTAAGCCCTAATTATTTACAGTCAGTGATGGCAAGTCTATACAACATGTCAATGAGCTGGAATGGAATGGCCTTCAGACTGTTTTTTGACTAGGAATAGATACATAACTTAATTGATCATATTAGTCTGAAGGGAATAGTTTTTATAATTGTGATTAAGGAAGTATTTCTCACTCTATCTTCTCACATGTATATAACCTCCATTGTTCTAGCAACCATTTGGTGTTGATAAAGAAAGCCAGACTAAGAAAGAGTTTAGCTGAAAAATTATTATGATCAAAACTGGCATGTTCCAGTTATGCTTTTTTTCACATTTGAGATAACTCTTCTTATTGAGCCATTTTGAAGATTATTTTTATTCATAGTATCCAGTAGAATTTGAATTGACAAAATCATACCTTACATTTCTTTTTCTAATTATCAAATCTGATCTGATAAGATCAGATTATCTGATCACTGTCTTTTCTTTTTTCTTGATCTACTTGCCTCCTCCATTGATTATATATCCATTCCCTTGGTTCTAATGAGTCTATGTGTTGACATCTTCAAGTCAGACCTCACTATTAAGTACTAAACTCCTATTTCTAAATGTCATTAGTCATCTCCTGAGTCACCAACAAGCTTCTTAAATTAGCAATGTAATACTGAAATTCTTATGCATGCTAGTACATCCTTTTCCTCCACCTGTGTTCTCATTATTTACTGTATCATCCACTTAACTTGAAATATGAAGACTTCATTTTTTATATCCTCTTTCTAGTTCTTATTCAGTCAATTATATATATATATATATGTATGTTTTTTTCTATTCCCCCAAAGTATTCCTGAATTCATTTCCTCTTTGTATATATTATGTAAACTCTATATATTAATTTTTTATCCTCTCTCACATGGAATGTTGCCATTTCTTCTTGTTTGAACTTCCAGTCATGAATCTCTCCCCTTTCCTTCTATCCTTGAGATACAAATGCCAAAATTTCTAAATAAAAAAGTTATTCACACACTTTTCCTATAAAAAAAATTAAACTGCTAAGTGTGTCTTCCACTGTTTTCCATGACCAAAACAATCCAGCTCTCTGGGTTTGTTTTCCCTTGCTATCTATACCTTGGTTTTTTGTTTGTTTTTGTTTTTGTTTTTTTGCTATACATTTCTAGACTCTAACCTAGACATGTTTGGTTGATTGTTACATTTTTCTCCAAATGCATCATGTTTCCTCTTGATTCCATGCAGTTATATCAGTTTCTTCCTCTATTTCAGCTATCAGGATCCTATTTCTCTTGTCCGAAAACTGCTCTTAATTCTCCAGCATCCGGCTCAGTAACTTCTTTGAAAATCCATCTTTAGCAGTGACCTCAGTTCTTAAGCAGAATTAGTCTCCCTTTCCCCTGCACTCAAATCAAGTGATATAACTTCTGATATCCACACTATCATTTAGAGTTTCCAAGTCTAAATACCCTTTAACATCAACTCTTTTAAAAAGAGACAATGTAATATTGCCTGGTGGCTCAGGTATTAAATCTGAGTCTCCGCCATAGTCTACGTGAGGACCAAAGAACTGAGTTTGCAACCTTTGGCTGGAGACAACAACCAAAATGAACAACTTAATAAAACAATAAATAAATAAATAAATAAATAAATAAATAAATAAATAAATAAATAAAGACTTATTCCACTCTTTCTGCCTGTATGCCTTTTTGCCTTAATTTCAGCCTGTTTTCTTCCTCTTAAAAAAATAAAATAAGAAAATGAAAAAGAGCTAACATATGACTCACTTGGGAATTTCTCAGAGCAGTTACCACAACATTTGGCATATAATAGTGTTTCTATTAACAGTCTGTGGCAGAAAAAACCTGCAGGATCCCTTAGGGATCCAAACAATGGAAAACTTAGGCTTTCTTAGAAAGCCATAGATGCTGTATCAAGCATATTTTGTGCAACCTACATTCTTACTCTGTCACCATCTGGCAATTCCACTTCACCTTCCAGGTTTTCCTCAAGGACAAATAACTTTGGAACCCTATTCCTAGGCAAATTTGAAAAAAAAACAAAACACACATTTCAGTATCTTGGATATATACATTAAAAAAAATAATAATCGTGAATTCATTCCTAGTAACTTATCACATCCTAAAACTCTTGGTGGTGAAAATTCATAATATGTACAGCTGCAAAATACAATGAGGTTTGAATAAATTCAATAAAGGCATAAATTGAAATAATGCCTTTTGTGTCTCTCTCCTGTTGCTCTGTTGGGATTTTTTTCCCAGAGTAAAATCTTTTTTAAGGTAAAGAGGGGAGCTTTGCCAGAGCAAGGCAGAATATACAGAGCTAAACTCATCTTGACCCAAACACAAATCACCTCTTAGAAGTCTCCAAGAAGAGCAGCTCACCATATGTGCTGTAACACTTCAAGGGTCACAGTGATATTCTGCTTCCAAGCTTCCTAACAGATATGATGGTCTGTGGCCAAATATTATGTGCTATAATTCTAAGTAGCTTTGCAATGGTGTTAAATTCTTTTAAAGTGTTGCTTTGCCCTTTCTTGCATGAAGGTTTTGGCACATGAAGCAGGAAGCTTTGCACGGTTTATGAGAATACGATTTTGAGTCATGTAGGACTAGCACAGTCATGAAAATACTGAAATTAAATTGAACTGGAACTCAAATTGTCATCATCAGACAACTCTGGATAAATGACATGTTTCCTGAGGAATCTATGCTGGAGAAAAATCTGAAAACCCCCATAGTTAATGTGTGACACATTTATATTTTGCAATCACATTCTATGTGTCTTCGTATAAAAATATGGGAAAATTTAAATACATATTTCTGAACTAATAATAATTAATATTAACAATAATTTTGAGTACTTATGTGTCAAGTATAATACTATTGTAAGCACTTTCAATTATTAATGCCTTTAAATGTCATAGGAATCTAATGCAGTAAGACACTACTGTTATACCCATTTTAGAGAAATTAAATCATGGGTTACAAAAATAACTAGTTCAAGGGCACATATCTAGGACATAGCAAACCTACTAATAGAATCTAGTCTTGCTGCACTGTCTAAGTAGTTCATTATGCAAATTTTGCCTCTATTTTAGTATTGTCTAATGATTGCCTTTCTGATAAAGAGTTGAAAAAACTTATTTTACTTTTAATCATCATTTGTACTGTACATAACCAAGTCTTGAATACTCAGGAGTTATTTACATGTAACTTACCTTTACCTAACTCCTTTTAATTTAGGAATTGTGTTGTGGAATAGTATATTTGAAAGCAATTCAGAAAATACACAAAGTAAGCAAAAGCCTGCAGGTTTTAAATAGCTAATTTGGGTACTCTGAGGGAAAAAAAATAAGGAGGTTATTCACATTTACATTAAAGTCTAACAGAGTAACAACTTAATTAGTAAGTCTTGGTCAGGTAGACAATGTATTATGGTACAAATGAACTGCAAGGAGAAATTCTCAGAGAAGAGAGGCCCATACAGTCATCCCAAAGGAAGTCTGCAATCATTTGTGAACAATTAAATTATCCAATTCAATTTATAATTATGGATATCAATAACCAACTTGCTTCTATTGTTTTGAGCAACGAATGATAACTCTAAAAATAGAAAGTTCTGAAGATTATCAGACTTCTAGATGATTCAACTCTTACTTAAGAAAGACTATTAAAATATCATTATATCAAGTTAAGAGACTCGCTAATGCATCATGAGAGGGAATACTTGTAAAATATGACCTGAGAAGTAAAATATTTAGAATGTAGAATAAAATCCATCTCATAATAACCAAATTAATTTCACATTAGCAAATAAAAGCTATGAATCCTCATCTAATCTAAAAGCTAAATAGCAAAAATCCCAGGAACTTAAGATAGAAAACATACTATGAAAGCTTGAAAATCCCATTTTTCAGTAAAAACAAGTTCAGAAATCCAAATTATAATGCTATTCTTTTCATAATTTATCAAATACAAATTCTACCTTCAGGTAATACATTGAATAGAGAAAAACTCTTTACATGAGTCATGCTGAGGAAGAGAATGAAATGTTTACATGATTAAAAAAAAAAAAACTCAATACAAAAAATGGGAGAGAGACTAGAAGAGGTCAGAGAATCTGAACTGATACTAAAAAGGATTAAAAAAATAGAAACAAATGTCAGACATGTTTAATGCACTGTAATCCTTCTTCTTTGAGAGAAAAAAGATAGGGAAAATATATCTGCTTACACCACACACAAATGTACATTATATATAATATATACCTATTTATAAATCACATATGTATACATATCTGTATATAATGTATATATGAACTGTACCACAGCCACCTTAGCTGCTTGAGCCACACTGGTGGCCCTGGCACATATTTATCAAATTCCTAAACTGCTAGATTTCGTGTCAAAATCTCTTGCCCTGTGTACCCTACTTGAGTTGCAGTTAAGTTCACCACCTCAGAATCAAACTTATATTAACAAGAAAAGAATGAAAGAAATTAAACTGGGTGGAGAACAAAGCAGAATATGAAAGTAAAAGGCATATGGTTGAAACCATGACAGAGAAGATAAAAGACAGAGTGCTGAAAAGAGACTTAAACGAGAATGATATTTGATTCCGAATGAGAAGTAAAAAGCAAAACAAGACAAACTAAAGCAGAAGCAATAATATATGATAAACAGTCGACCCTTGAAAAACATAGAGGTTAAGGAAATCAACTCTGCAGCAGTGGAAAATCCAACTATAACTTGTAGTCTGTTCATATCCTCTGGTTCAAATACACAGATTTTACCAACCCAGACCTCTGTTTTGTGAAAGTGTGCTTGGGTGAATCCATGAATCTAAAATCTGAGAACAGGAAAAAAAAAAAACTAAGTGGACCCTAAGCAGTTCACATCGCTGTGGTGCAAAGATCAACTGCAATGTGAAAAATGTTTCGACAATGAGAAAAGGACCCAGTTGATGTATTCATAGTAATCATAGAATCCAACACAAAACTAATAGTAAAAGACCAATCTGCAACATCGTTTTATATTATTCTAATTTCAAAGATAGAAAACAAAAATCATTTAAGCATCCAGATTCAAAATACGTATCACTTTGGAAATAAATGAAGATCATCAAAGTGAAGACAGAGACTGTTTATTCAGAGCTTGTTATACAAGGAAATCAGACTCCATCAATTGCATTTGCCAGAGACCTAGAGGCAGGCAAAGAAGCTCTATAGTGAAAAGACGGGGAAGAAAGTGTCAGCCATACTCTTATTGGAAGCTATAGGCATCAGAAGATAGCACTAACTTCAAGTAGGAAAACATATGTGTCTGAGGTCTTCCAATTACCTTTGGGTTGATGTGTGTGACTTTGATTATGGTATAGTTTTATTCTTTACCTTAGATTTATCACTTTTGCTTTCTTTTTTTTTTTTAGGTCTCTTCCTGAATGATGATATTGGGTCTGGGGGTGCTTCAACTGCTGCTTCAACTACTTGCTTTCCTCATGGCGGGTAGGCCTTCCTCTCTCTAGAATGCTCTCTTATGGCGGGCCATTAATTCTGTTTCAGTGGTTTTGTTTCAGTGGCTTCTGGGAGTTGGGGGAGATTCTTCTCTTGCTGGTGCTTATAGGAAACTCTAATCCAAAACGTGGCTCACAGGCAACCCCTGTAAACTCTGCCGAGCCCCGAGGAAGCAGGCAGTTTCTAATGACTGGATTTGAGCCGGTGAAACTCACTCCCCAATGTCCTCAGCACAGGTCTTTTGTTCTCTGCTGAGTAGAGACAAGCTTCTTTTGACTATAGGAAAAGGACTCACCCTCTCTACAGTTCTCCAGCCAGAAAGCAAGTTCAAAATCTGCCTCTATGAGCTGTATTGATCACTGGGGGCATGATGCTCTCCACAGTTCTCCAGTGTGTGGTGGGCTAGGGGACCCCCAGGTAGATACACTATTTTCTCTAGAGCACAGAGATTAGTTTCTTTGGATGGTGGGCATCAGGTTCTCCCTCCTGGCAGTTCCTCAGCTGAAAAATAAGATTGCTATCCATGGTCCCCTGTGTGTTCCTTTGCTCACAGGATAGTGGGTCTTGCCCTTCACCACACATCCCAATGGGGAATGACATAAGGCATTTCCCCTGTCGCATATGTTTTCCATTTGAGGAACATATTTGGCTTCTCTGCTTGGTCCTGAGTTGAAAGTAGAGGCAAAAATGAGAGAAACTGGAAGACACTGAGATAGTCCTACCCACTTTAAACCAAGATTTACAGTTTATATGTTGTCTTCCCAGGCCTAGTGCTACAGAGCCAGATGAATCAGTAGTTTAATTTTCATATTTCTTAGTGTAACAGTTTGCAGACAATAAAAATTCCTTTGATCATAATCCCCTATATTTATTAGACATGCAGATTAAATGTAGTAAAAGATATTTGTAGTGTTTGAAGCATCAAACAGCTTTTTAATTGTTTAAAAACTTAAACCAATAAAATAACAAAAAATATGTGACTATCTAATTGAAACTTAGACAGATTTTCTGAGATTTATAGCAATAAAGGATATAATCAGGAAGAGATTAACAGATTTTACTACATAAACCTAAACATTTATGCAAATTCAAATGTAAAATATACTTTAAATGTGCAAATATGAAGTTAAGGATTTTTCATTTTTGTACATCTTTTCAGCTTGTCTTTTCCTTAATTTTCATACTTCATAGACTGTGAATTTCAAACTAATGACTTCTATGCTTCTATTTTTATTGTCTGAAACAATGTTAAAGATCATGAGGAAATATTAGTGCTGTATTTCTAGGTGAAAATAACTAAGTTAATAATTTATACCTACAATACAGTATACACTGGAGAAGGGGAGAAGACAAACAGATACATAGAATTATGACTGTTTTGTTGCATGATTTTTTAAAATTTTTAATAAAACTGCTTTCAAAGTAGAAAAAAATTACCAGTAGTAGACTTTACAGTAGATGTCAATTTTAGAAATATATAAACAGTTAGAGTCTTATAGAGAGAGAAATAAAAGCCTAGGAATGGGAAAAGCAGCAACATATTCCATTGAAGTTATAGAATTATGCTATTTCCTAAGAGAAAAACCTATTCAATTTTAATCTGAGTACTTTTCCAATTGAAAGACAGACATCCCAATTTTAGAAATAAATTCTGGAGTCTGTTTTCAAAGTTATGATTAACACTCTCAATCACTATTCTCTAACAACACCAAAACATCTAATCATTTGATTTTTTTAAGCTGAATATTTCATAAAGTTTCATTTGCCCTTTTCTATTTGATTTAATAGTCACATGTCACCCTTTTATTTTTATTATTAATTTTAGCATGAATAATTCTTCTCTAAAGTTTGGTCAAAACCATGTAAACTTAAATATTGATAAGAAGGGAGCGAAACAAAGAATATTCAAGAATTGAATTCTTGTACATTCTACAAACAATTTTAAACTGTACTTACTCAGAAAAAGCAATGACTATTTTTTCTCCTTACCTGAGCTTCCACTTGATAAAAATTTCTCTCTGAATTATCATTTTTCTATTATGTAGTATTAACATCCTGAAATTCTTTTAGATATTGTCATGTATTCAACTACTTATGAGGATGAAGGTATGGAGTATGATTAATTAAAAAATGAAATAAAGTGAAATGAAATTTAATGAATAAAAACATCCTAAAATATAAAATAGAATGTTATTGATATTCATAAAGTGAAAATTAAAAATATTAGATCTGTCCAAATTGAGAAATATTTGATATCTTGTTGTACTTAGGTAAACATCTGACACTGAAAGCTGAAAAAATTCTGGACATTTGAATTTATGCTTTTGTTTTTCTTAATTCTAAAATATTTGAATATTTTAAAATATCTCTGTATATTTTCCCTCAAAATATAATTCCTTGATTTGAGGAATAAATTGGAATGGACCATATAGGTAATTCTATATAGAAAAAACATACATAAATTATGTATTGTTGGACACTCCAAATTTTGAAGTCAAAAGCAAATAAAGGAATCGGTTAAAATATATGTACCTAAATGATTTCAAATTTTGCTCTTTCTTTTATTACATACCTAAAATAATTATTTTGATTCAATTTGATATCCATTAGTTCATCTGCAATTCAATCTACACATTAATTCCTTCATTTATCCATTAATTCATAGCAATATTGATTACATGCTTTATGTCATATATTATGGCTAATTATGGGTGTACAGTGGTGAAGAAATGAGATACAGTATGTTCTTCATCCTGGTGGAGTTCACAAGATTAATGAATGTCTGATATTTTCTGTCATTGTGTAAAATGTTCCCTCTTCTTTCCAGAATAAATGAAAAAGGTATTTTACTACTTATTTCTTGATGTTTGATTATGGGGGAAATTGTTCAAAAGTACTAAAGACTTATATAGGATTGTTTTGTCCACTAATAATCATATCCAAGGCCATGACCCTTTTTCTTTCCCTGGTTTTCATGTAAAGAAGCATATTGTCTTACTGCAATATCTTTTCTGTTTTTAGCTATAAACTTGCCCTTCTTAGAGTTTATTTTTCATGCAAAAGTTGTGCCTCAAATAAAAGGTTTTTAAAAGTAAGACCAAGACCCACCAATGCTGACAGAGGAAGGAAAACAAGCACATATAGTCATCATCCATGGGAGTGTAAAATAGTACTGTTTCTAGCAGGGAAATTTACAAAGTAAATCAAATGTTTAAGAATCACTGCTAAATTTAACCAAAAGTTTTCTTCTCAACTTGATTTTGGGGTATACCTACAAAATACTGAGATGGTATTCTGAATTACTAGAAGCTAAGATTAAGTATGGTTCATTTTCACGGTTCATAGTTTCAAGAGGGAAAAGAAAAATAAATTTTGATTTGTTTCTTAAAATTTTTATTGCATACAATTATTCTAATTATCAGTCCCTAGTTAGATGCAGTAGAATTAATTTTTCCCTGCCATATACAAAAGTAATATGTCTATGAGCATATATTGATGAATGTGTAACTTTCATTTATTAGTGAATAATCTGAATTGAGTTGGAAAGGATCATGTCAAGTGAAATAAGTCAGAAAGAAAAAGAGAAATATAGAAGGGTTTCACTCATATGTGAAATAGAAAGAAATGAAACAAATGAATAGACAAACCCCAGCAAAAGCTTTTAGGACACAAGATGATGACTGTCAAGAGGTTGGTAGTGGGGAGAAAAGGAAAGAGAGGAAATGTGTTGGTAAAGGACACCGGAGTTATGCTGGAGGCTGTGATGTGAATTATAGATTTGAGATACAATATTAATATTCAAAAATAAATGCAGCATTGTGAGCAAAATATTCAATAATTATCAATAATTTAATATCAACTCATATATCCCTTTAGAATATAATTTGATTGATAATATAGAGCTGTGGCTAAAATCAGAAATTTGATGCATAATTTAATGATCTGGTTAGAAGAGAAAGGAAAAAATTCAGCACATAAAAGCTTAACTCTTGAGTGTTCAATTGGCATTTTATTGCCTGAGACTTCTAATAATGTACATGACATCAAAGAGCTGCTAGAATGATGGCCCTCAGCAAAATCTTTATGGTCCAGAATTTACTTTTCATTATTTATCAAATATGTATTATATCAAGGGTTTTTTTTTTAGTGTACTAAATGAAAGAAAATTTGAAAAAACATAAATGACTTAAAAATAATATTTAGAAATATGTAACAACAGAGAAAAATGTAAATGCTAGTTCTCTTGAAGAAATATATCTCGGCTTAATGAGAAAGACTATTCTGATAGAATATTTAAACTCATTTTGTATTGATATGTTTTGTTTTAGAAGAAAGAAAAGAGCAAATATATAGTTAAGGTCAATAAAATTATTGTTGATAATAATAAATTATCATTAGTAAGTTGACTTATTCCATTGATTTATTTGGAAACAATTCATTAAAATTCTGAATGCTGTCAACATTCAGAAATTATATTTAGTGAGATTTGTCAGAAGAAGAAAGATACTGTATGATTTCACTAAGAATACCTAGAGAAAATACACAAAAATGAATCAAAACAAAAATAAACTTTAATTCTATAGAATCAAGTTAGTGGTCACCACAAGGAAGGAAGTAGGGGGTAAATAACTCAGCTCAAAGGGGTTCAGTGTATAGTGAACAACAGAATTGGACTGTTGGTGATAAACTCATTGTTTTATATAATGCTGTTGATTTCCAGTGATGCACACCATAAATATATAATATTATGATGCTATATTCCTTCAATAATTAAAAAAAAATCAAATATTAAAAGTGATAAATGTGTGAATGTAATGCTACATATGACAAAATATGAAAACAAATTTGATTATAGGGTAAAAAGTTTTGATGATCAGTCTCGTGAATTAATGACTTATTTGATTTGCACATGGCAAAAATTACAGTGACTGACAAAATAAAGCAGAATACTGGCATTCTTTGGTGGCTTAGCAGTTAAGTCCATGGCCTCTAGCGGTATAGTCCATGTATTTCCCAAGGACCCAGGTTCACAATCTGGGGTAGAGGAATAACTAAGATGAGCAACTAAATAAAGTATGTTTTTTCCTTCTTTATCTTTCTTCCTGACTGTCTACTCACTTTAATTCCTGCCCGCATCTTTCCTTAAGGAAAAAAAAAATTATCATTCATCTTCCTACCCAGGAAAGAAAAAACATGAGAGGGAGTTTTGAGACAGTAAAGTAGACTGACAAGTATATCACACTTAACACTCAACCCACCAAAGACCCATGACTTCATATTGACCCAAAATGAAACATTTCCACAAAGTAGACTAAAAGAATTGCACATTCTCTTTCTTGGGCAGCAATTTGCTATTTTTCTTATTGAACTATTTTCAAAGAAGCAATGAAATAATGTCAATTGCACCCTCATGTATATGTATGTGTGTATACATATATATATATATATATGCATTTAATTTCTTGATATATCATGCTACTAGGATGGAGATAAAAAATATAAAATTAGAGGATATATATATATATATATACATATATATAAAATCCATTACAATAAAAGCTACTTCACTCTTGGCTAACATTCTTCAATAATCTTCTGCTTTAGGAATATTCTAAATTAAAACAAAAAACAAAAAAAACTTAAGAACACTGTCCTTGGAGATAATCAGGTTATTGAATAGAGATACTGGTTTCTAAATAATCATGGAGTTATTGTTTTAATAAAAGCAATAGAAGCAAAGAAAACAAAACAGGTGAAAATTGTGGGAGTTAGTATTATAAAGCAGTTGTTACAGTTTATAAAAATTGTTGCAGTAGATTTTTTTAAATGACGTGGAACTATGAATATTTTGCTGAATTTTTAAGTGATTATAGTAAATTATAAGTATTATATAATGCACTGTCCAATTTTCATAAAATTGTGTTTTATAAGGCTGAATAATCATACCATTAGGAGGAAACTTACTATCTATAATCCATCAAATGTTGCCAGCATTTGACAGCAATTTTTCTCAAATTCTAGATAACATAATAATTAGGGACAGAAAGGTGAATGAAATGGACAGTTCTTCTTTCATAGTGCTTATTGTCTAAAGAAAGAGATGAATATTTATGAGAAATATAATATTTAGATATTTCATCAGTTAGAAGATTAAAATTCAAGTAAAATAAAGAGCATATAACACTATCTTGATCTAGTATAGAGGCTGAAGGAAATCTTGCTTTATTAAGTTATCCTGGTATGAATGTCAGGAAAATGAGTAGAAGTTGACTAGTGGAAATAAAATGACATGGAGTGATGTAGTATAAACAGAATAAAGAGAGTATTAAAATATTAAAAGCCTGGTGTCATGAGGAAGCATTTGTGTATCTGAGGAATGAACAAACATACAATAAGACAATAGGCAATAAATATAACAAGGTAAAAGTAGACAGCTGCATGAAGATTGATTATTCAGAATCTTGAATGACAATTTAGGAAAATTGGGTTTTTATTTTCAATGATATGTGTTAAGATAATTATAAATGAAATTGTTATAGACGAATGAATATAGACCATTTGTAAGAAAGCAAGAAAGTCGAACAGGGGTTGATAAGATATTAGAAAGGCAGAAATAGAAGTTATTTTAAAATAATACTCAGCATATTAGATGCAAAACAACATGAATGGAAGGGACATTCAGTGAAATAGGGAACAATAGAGGAGCACCAGAAATCAAATTGGAAGATGGCCCTGAGTGTCAGATGAATGTATGCTTAGAATCAGAAATTGAAGTGCAAAACCTGATGTGAGAAATGATATAGTTGAATATCTCTCTTTTGTAGATGAGGGGAATTGAGGGCCAGAGAAGTATACAGATTTTTAAACATTATATAAATCACATATATATGTATGTATATTTGCAAAAATTTGTACTATACTGTCAAATCATCTACACTATAATGCATAGTGTAAGTGAAATTTGCTACTCTGAAAAGTTGGAAAATTATGGTGAAATAAGCAACAATTGCTTATGTATTTCCCAGAAAAAAGTATAATGATTATAAGATCAAATCAAACAATTATTTTTTAAAATGGTTGAAGTAAATAACTTGAATCTTAGAATTATAGAACAGATTTTCTTCCTAGCTACAATTACCAATTCATATGGCAAGACCACTGAAAAAAATGTAAAGCACATCAAAATGATAGATATTTCTGAAGAGCATGCATTAAATGTATATGAGATGGTTGACTTCACTGTCAATTTGACTGATCCAAGGCATGCCCAGGTAGTTAAATAGCATTCTTGGATGTGTCTATGAGTATTTCCAGGAGAGATTGGTATTTGAAGTAGCAGGGGTGGGGGGGTGGGTAGCTGAGTAAATCAGGTGACTTTCCCCAATGTGGGTGGTCATTGTCCAATTCACTGAGAACCTGACTAGAACATAAAGTCAGAGGATAGTTAAATCACAATGCCAGTCTGTTGAGCGAGGGCAGCCATCTTTTCCTGCCATTACTGCTCCTTTTGATCAGGCTTTCAGACTTGGATTGGAATCTATTCTATTTGCTCTCCATCTCTCAAGACTTTGCTACTATTTTTTTGCCCCGAAGGACCCTGGCTATGTTTCTTGAACTCATGTTCACAACTTTCATAGCCCGTGCCTGTGTCACCTGAGCCAAAGAAAATGGTTCCATCTCCCAAGCCTTTAGACTGTATCCACAGCTTCCCTAACTCTCCAGATTGCAGACAGGAGATTGCAGAACTTCTCTTCCATAATCATGTGAATAAAGCTTGCATATGTTCAGTATATGTGCATGTACATATGTGTATATATATATATGCATATATATATGCTTATGTGTGTGTATGTAATAGTCAATAGGATATTTACTGTCACTCTGGAAAAATCCCAAGAAATACAGATTTTGATGCCAAGGGTAGTTCTGGAATAATAGGATTTTAAAGATAAAATCTCTGAATTTATTTTGGGGGCTCTGAAATTGATGTAAAATATCATAGAGATACAAAAAAATGTCTTTATTGGATACTCCCAATCAACTACTGATGATAAATAAGGAGCCTGGTGAATGTGCATGTGATATTTTCAAATGCTTTTGACAAAATAACAAATATAATGAAGTTTCCTCGTTGTTCCTAATGTCGCTGAACAAATTAATAGAAGAAAAGAATGAGTTCAGGCATAGGAGAAAAAATATTTTGCTGCTGCCATTTTCCAGGCCACCATTTCTCTTCACCATGTCACTATTTCTTGCTGCCATGAAAATCATCGGAATGCGGAAATAGAAGGCGATACCCGCCCACCATTCTAGTAGCCATGACAATCTCCGAGCCAATCGACATAAACTTCTCTAGTTATTTGCAAGTGGATCTTTTGTATATTCTGTGTATGTAGAAAATTTACAATTAACATTGAGTTCCTGCTTGTTACTCCCACCTTAATCTGACCTCCTTTGTCTCTTGAAACGTACAAATACCTGATAAAGTACAAATTTCCCTAATTATTTACAAACAAAATCTTAAGTATATTACAATTAATTTGGGTTCCAGCTAGTCGCTCCCACTTTGATTTGCACCTTTTTGTCTCCCTAATTCTATAAAAGTGTACCCCATATTCATTTGGGGCTCAGATTTTTTGGCGAGAATTCCAACTGAGCTCGCACATAATAAAGCTGCCTTTGCTACTTCTAAAAGAGCACAGGCTTGGCTTTTGTTGGCAACAAAAGTTGTAACATAGGGACCCAAATTCCCAATCCAAGTACCATGTAATGTTATAAATGCTTTTTCTTGTGTTCTGAAGAAGCATTCTGCAGCTTCAGGGATGAGATTACTAAACATCAAGCACAAAATCCGATACTGGGATTGACTGAATTACAGGCTAGTTAAACTCTAGTCTTTTCCAGCGTCCACTTTCAAAGTGAACAGGTTGATTAGGAAAGAATTTAAAAGATGGGGCAAGGAAATTAAAGTAACTCAGGAAGAAAAAAAAAAAGCAATTCCAATGGTCAACTAACAAAACAAGGGATATCTCTAAAACAAAAGAACCTGAGAGAAGTGGGAGGGTGGATCCCCACTCTCAGCAATGTGATTATTCAAGATAGCTGGTCCTCTACATCAAAGCTTAAATAGCCAGTAAATTGCATTAAAAAAAGAAAAGCCACAAATGTGGATGACCATTATTCAATCATCCAATTCTCTGAAAGCCTGAAGAACACAAATGACAAAGGAAGTATGAATTTTCTCTCTGCCTGAATGATGGCCTGGAACATGGCTCCTCTTCTGCCCTCAACACTCCTGGTTCATAGACCTCCAGACCTGAACTGGAATCTACACCATCAACTGTCTCTCAAGCTTTCAAAATGCAAAACTGACTTTCCTGGGTCTCCAGCTTGCAGATGGCAGATTGTGCGATGTCTCAAACTCCATAATCTTATGAACCAATACTTAATAAATAAATATCTTGGCAATTTTTCTCTGGAAAAGTCTGGCTAATATATCATACCTCTTCCAAATATAGTAATTTTGTGATTCTGATATAGATGAATTCAACAGGGAAATGATTAAAACTAGAATCAAGTGAAGCAAGGAACTAGGAAAACTTCATATTTGCTGGTTCACTCTGAAAACCACAAAGCCCTGAGGCTCAGCGTGTATTATGAATGTCAGGAATGTTGTGTCCTGACCATAAGAATGTTTCAAAGGTCACAAATGATCTAAAGATAATTTCAAAATAACTGCTCATTCTGCCTCTGTAAAACTGCTTACATACTGTACCCTGCATACCTGGAAGTAGAGAAGTATAAATACCCTGAGCTATTTGAGTATGTGGTTGCACAATTTGGGTAGTGCTTACCCCACCCCCCCCTGCCCCTGTGCAGCTGCCAGTTAATAAACTCCTCTTAAAACTATCTGCTGTCTCTGATCTCGCCTGGGTAGAACATTGGAACATAAGAATGATTAATGAGGATAGTCCTGGTGACTTCATAGATAAAGCCACAGAACATAGTCCACATACATCCCAAGGACCTGGGTTCAAGATCTGGGATCAGGAGGAAAAACCAGGATGAACAGTTAAATAAAAATAAATCCATAAGTAGATGTTTCTTTCTCTATCCTGCCTATCTTCCTGCTCACCTTCATTCCTGCCTCTATCTTTCCTTTCAAAAAATAAAATAAAATGATCAATAAAACTTCAAGTATCAGTATAAAATTGTATTTGCTTATATTTGGGATATTCTACATTAAACTCAAAGAACTGATCAAATACATTTCGTTAGTAATTATATGCTAAGTAAACCTTAAGTAAAAGTTTAATTCTTTAAAGATTGGGAAGTATTTTATAGAAAAAAATGGCAGATAGAATAATAACCTTACTCCTTCGACCTTGTGAAATATTTCCTGAATATCCAGACTGTCTTCCTTTATTTCAGTAGTGGCAAGCATTTACAGACAAATGCTTATGATTAACAAATTGGTACATAAAGAATTATAAAATCAACCCAAAATGTGGAGCAGATATTAAGATGAATTAAACAAAATTTCCACATATTTTAAAGCACTCTTTGGTAGAGCATATGCTTCATTGCGCGTTATTGATTCCTATGGATATAATAAAATTATGAAACCTAAGAAGGATGTATGTGTATGTGTGTGTATGTATGTAGTGTTTGTGTATATATTATCTTTATATCATTTTCGTTATAGTATTCAACTACTCAATTATCTGGCACTTTAACGTGCCAGAATCTGTGCTGAAGAGTAAAAAAAAAAAGGCAAACTAACCTTGTCACTCAGGAATTCTCAGTCTAGTGAGTCTAGAAATAATGAACATTAAGAGGTATAGACTCTGGTAATATTTGGTTGGAGAGTAGTTAGCAAGTTGCCTCCAGCTGGTACAGTCCACATACATCCCAAGGACTTGTGGGTTAATATCCTGAGGTTCGGGGAGAAACCAAGATGAACGGCAAAATAAAATAAAGGGTTTCTTTCTCCTCTCTCTTCCTGCCTTCCTGCCTACCCACCTTCATTCCTGCCAACAGCTTTCCTTAAAAAAAAAGAAAAAGAAAGATTCAAAAAGTGTGAACTGCAAAGGCTAAAAGAAAATCATGTAAAAGAAGCCATGAGGAAGTGATGCTTAAACATGTCTCTCTGAAAGTAAATTATTAAATTCTACTGTGACCTGCCATACTCTTGGTTGTGTGTGTGTGTGTGTGTGTGTGTGTGTGTGTGTGTGTGTACATTGGACATGCCCACAGGAACAGCTGGTAGGACAAGGGAATATCTGTTCATGAGCAGAAACTATAGAAGAAAAGAAAAAGAAGACACAATAAAAGACTAGTCTGTACTTCCAATAAGTCCTTGATGCCCTTCTGATAGGCACATTTAGAATTCACAGCATTTCCATAATGCACTGAGTTCATGATGCTCTGGGACATGACAGATTCATCTAACAGAAGACCCAATTCACCTTCTGGAAATGAGAGTTTTATTTTGCAAAGAGTAATTTAGAGGAGGAAAAGGAAAATTATGAGCTAATAGTTATTGAAAACCAAAGAGAATAAAGAGAGCAAGACACTTATTATAGCACGTATTGAGAAATACACTCGAGAACAATTGTACCAGATGCCAATTTGCAGTGTGCTCTATGGTAAAAAGAAAAAAAAAATGGAAATGGTTTTCCAAACCCAAGGTAAAAATGAATATAAAGAATAATAACACTAATAATATTTGTAAATGAGCAACTCAATTACAGAATATTTCTACACTCTGAGTACCAGTGCTTTTTAATTTTTAGATACAAATTTATTTAATGTCTTCTATTTAAAAATAATTCCCTCTGCTATAATACTTTTTAATATATGGTAACAGAACACACAAATACTTCATCACAGAAGGTTGTCACAGCAACATCCCTTCACTGTACGCACATGGAATTGGGGAGTGGGGGATACAGGTGAAATGCAGTGAACTATGGAATGGAATGTAGTTGTTTTCAAGGCTGGAATGAAATCCAAGGGAAATGAGGAGAACAGAAAGGATCAAAATGCAGAACATGTAGATTCTTTTAGCACTGGTCATTTCTGGTTGCATATAACTGAATATATCTCCAGAAAACCTAAAGCAGGGTGACTGCTAATCCTGTGAAAAACAGGAAAGGGGAATGGACACAAAGATAATTCCTAAAATGGCGGGGGAGGGTAGAATTACAATGCCCCAACCAAACAGAGCTAACATGAGATTGCTCCATGAAAAAAAGGAAGTTCAGTCTTTCTTTATTTCCATCTACGTTCAATGATGTGTTCATTTGTCCTGATCAGTATTTTTATACTTTGTACACACTAAAGAAAAACTGACTTGAAGATAGTTCTGTGTTGAGTTTACTTATGTCGCCTTCTTTTCTGAACACATTGGTCTTAGTGAAAGAATTTCCTGGTAGAATCCAGTATAGAGAAGGCAGTGCTTGACTTGATAACATGCCCTGCTTCTCTCAGTGACCTCTCAAACTTCATACCTCATTTCTCTGGTGTCTAGTACTAGTGGACACATTGGGTAACCTCCAAAATTTAGTGCCCATCTTTTCATCTCTTCCCTAGAATTTTCTTTCTGTCTTATTTTCTTTCTTTTTACACTGAAATTTACACATACTCACTCATTCTCCCAAGGGCCATGGTAAGTCATTTCAATCAACCTAAAAAGAAAGGCTAACATATTGAAATGCTATTCATCTTTTTATGCTAAACCCTTTATAGGAGTATCTAATTTAATACAACTATAATATCATGTATATTTTTTGAAGTTGATAGTTTTTTTTTAATAAGAAATCTCTGTGTGAAGAATACTACATTGTTTCAATAATTTCACACAACAAATACGTGAAAGAGCCAGTAATTGTGTCTTACTCAATTGGAATGTGAGCTCAAGGTTCAAGCTTTCAGACAACACACTCACTACATCCTACCAATGAACTCATGTTATGATATCTGTGAGCTGTAATGTCCTGGAGTATCCTTTTTATTCTGAAACTATTTCTTTTTTTTTTAAGGAATTTTTAGTGCTTCAATAGAATTGATTATGAATGGGATTTCAGATTGAGACTTTTTGGTCCAGTTTCTCAAATTCTACCAAATAAATGACTCTCCTTTGCATTTTCACTAGGATTTTTGTTTGAGTCTCTGTTTCTATCAGGGATAACACCTTGATTTGAATGTCTACCTCATAAGAGTTTAATACTCAGGTATGTAGGTGACTTTTTCTGGATGACTCACTGCTCCCTCTGCTGGGCTGTGGAGAACAAAGAGAAAAACTTCTCAAATCCTAAAGTTTGTTATTGTTATGATATGTTAAGAGAGACAATGATCACAAAGAATTCAAGGGAATTATAATCCAACATAGCCGAAAAACAATAAGGAATTCCAGTGAGAACGGTTTCTAGCACAGATGTACCTCTCTGGGTTTTGTTTTTCATTTAGAAGGTACAATAAAGATATGATTTTATATCAACAAGAGAAACTTACAAATGTCATCATGAGCTGGTTTGAAGATCAAGCTGTCATTCTTAACATAAATTTCTGCTATTTATGAACCATTGCTAGTATGTAGACTGAACATGGTTTATTGTTCTGGGAACATTTTACCACCTGGAAACATATCAATGTAAAAGAACGTTCACTGACAAGGTAAAGCAATTTATAGCAAAAATATTTGAAGTTCACTATTATGTATACATGGATCTGTATTGCAATGATATAATAAGAGCAGCAGCTGAGTCTTTTCAAACCTAGTCACTCATTCATTCAAAAGACATAAAGTTCTGCCTATGTGATAGACTCAGAGTTGGGTGATAGACTCAGAGTGGAGAAAGGATTTCTTTTTCTTTTTTTCAACATTCTCCCAAAAGCAAACCTTGAGAAAGGATTTGGTTGTTGACCTCAAGAAACACCTGAAAGGGGTATAGGCAAGTGAGACACGGAAGGGATGGCAACCAATGAAAGTGCATTATTTAGCTAGTTACTACTGTGGGTCACTAAAATTTAATTATGCTGCTGAACTCTGGAAAGTGGTATAGAACATTTGCTTCATAGTTATTCCACCTGAAGGGTAAGAGGGCTGGACTATTTATATACCAATATTGAGAGCTGATCTCAGGTCAGAGAAAAGGGGTGATTAATTCTCTAGAACCTCCACATATGATCAGAGCAGCACTTTCACTTAGAGAAAGCATAGGCACAAGGCTGTAAATTTAGTGCCCTGAAATGGCAAGTCTCAGGGGATATAGGCAGGCCACCTACAGATCTGCTAAGAGAATAATAATTGGTTAACACATAGTAAGTAGCCTTGAAGAACTAACAGCCTAGTGAAAGAATATATGTCAGGGACACATGGAATTGATTTGAAAAGAGAGAAATACATAGTTTGCTATTAGAGACAAGGAGATATAGTTGAGAAATAAATAAATTTGTCATTAGAAGTATAAGCAATTAATGAATCAAAAAAATTATAGACTTAATTATCCAGAGTCAAAGGTGACAGTTAAGTAAGATATGATCGGGGAAGCTGAAAGGCATACAATCAATTGATGTATATATATATATGTATATATATATAAAGCATATACATATATACACACATATATGTATGTATATACATATACATACATGCATACAAATAATGGCATATAATGTTGAAAGAGAGAAGAATATAGATAAAAGAAAATTGCAAAAAATGTTATTACCGGACATAACTCTGGGAACCTTATAGGGTACCTGCACAGATGTAGGGGCATATTTAATTAAAACAATGGATCTACCTTTCAACATTCCTTGTATATCAGTTTTGTCACATGTTCAGTAGTTCTCTAAAGAGACTGAATTTAGAGTCAGTCAGAATAGAGAACCCCAGCATTACCTACCCACCCATAAATCACCCATTCTTAAAACCTCCACTTATAGAAGTGATACTTAAGGAAAGTTGATTAAGCAAAACATTTTCCATCTTTTATTCACATTTGTAAGTATTTTCTAATTTGGATTCAATTCTTTTTTGGACCACCAGAAATATGCATACCTGCATCACATTTTCTGAGTTTCTTTAATGATAAGTTTAACTAAATTTTGAATAATTATTACACAGAGTATTAATATGAAATAATCATATTAAACTTGATTCTATATTTGTCAAGAATTTATTATTGATGATATTGTCTATCTTATCATCCAGTGTCTGTTTGAATGCTTTTCTGACTTCAACTGAAGAAAGGCTATACACTTTTCCCTCTGATAACAAAATGGTGTATCTCATTTTGAAAAATCACCCTGGTTAAAGGAGCTCGGAAACAAAGATAAGACTTCGTTTCTTTCTATTTTACATTTGCCTTATTGTTCATTTGCTCTATTTACTCAGCTATAATTTTCTAATTCTATTGGTATTACCATTGTGAATGTTTTTTGTATAGCACAAAATATAGAAAAATAAGTACAAATTCTGAATTAATTTTGGAGAGCATCATTTTCTGAAGAATGCATATGAATGTCCAAATGAAATACTGCTATATAGAGAATTAAATCATTTATCCTATATATGTTAACCCCAAGACATCAGTTCACTGATCTGTCTTTACCACCACATGTCATACAGTGTTTTAATTTAAAGTCTACAAGGAGTCTACAGCATAAATATATCAGTATTAAAACAGCTCTTTTTTTTTTTTATCTCTACACACCTATAAAGGGAACCCAGATGCAATGAGACTCAATTGTCACTTCAACCTTATCAGTGTATTACATCAGAATAATCCTATGAGGTAGAAACCCATTTCATACTGGCAGAGTAAAGTTGCTAGTAACAGAAATGTTTACTGTCTGAATTTAGAATGTTCTTTCTACCAAAACACTTTATTATGACTTTCACTTCTGACTATAACAGATAATTTCTAAAGAAGGAAAAAAAAGATATGGTTATTAATATATATATTCAATGCCTGGTGACTATTAAAAGATGAAAAGCCTCCATATGATAGTTCTAGCATAGATCATTCATTGCATCATATCATTAGCTATTTTTGTCCTCAATGTGGAATGCCATGGTTTTGATTTTTTTTTTTTTTTTTTTTTTTTTTTAAGGAAAGGTACAGGTGGTAATAAAGGTGAGTAGGCAGGAAGAGAGAGGAGTTAGTTGTACATCTTAGTTGTTCCCTGTAAGTAGATCAGGTGTCTGGATCCCTGAGGTGAATAAAGACTGCACTTGGGCCAGAGGCAGCTGACTAAATGACTACTCCACCAGGACACGACTTACTTGTTTTTTAAAGAAGTGTCTATTATGCGTTTCCAGACTGGGGAAACGTAGCTTCTAGGTGCCACTGGACCAGACCAAAGCTGCTATCTGGGTGTTCGTATCAAATGGTCATTTCAGAAAGAACTAAAATCTCAGAAGCAGTTGGTCCCTGGCTTCACCCCCAGTTTTTCAAGTTGTTCTAAGGCAAACGTTGAGTCATTTCTCAGATCGAATTAGCCTGCATGGGTGTTTAACTGGTTTTATCCATCACCTCCTGAAACTATGCTGATCAAATTTCTCCTTGGCTTTTATTGATAATACGCTTGGATGGCACCCACTTTCACCCATAGCAACAGTTGAGGTGAAAATGAGAACCGGGAGTCACGCCCAGACTTGTCCTTCCACTGCTGGAATCCCAAGTCAAAATCCAAATTGAAGAATAATGTGAAGTCGGAGTTCTGGGGCCACCCTGGTGTCCTTGTCACACTGAGACAGCCCTTCGATATGCTGACAACTTTAGCAAGAGAGCAACAAGAGCTACCGCGAGAACAGGAACCTGA
Source organism: Solenodon paradoxus (assembly GCA_004363575.1). NCBI lineage: Eukaryota > Metazoa > Chordata > Mammalia > Eulipotyphla > Solenodontidae > Solenodon > Solenodon paradoxus. The sequence continues at coordinate 1,162,863 of RJWH01000096.1, forward strand.
CTCCCAACACTCTCCAGCACCCACCCTAGAGGGCACCAGCTGCTATTACTGAAGCATTTCTATCGGCAGCAGAAGTAACCAGCTCTGGGAGGGTCGTGTAGTTCTGGAGGCAGAGGGGACACTAGTCTATTAACTATCCCAGTATTCTCTGGCATTCTTCCAGCACTGATAAGGGTCAGCAATAGGAGAAGTGACAACAATCTAAGGTTCTTTGTGGCTAAGACACTGGGTCAAGTGTTCTTTTTATCCAGAGAGTCTCCAGTAAGGGGCCATCCACATATCCACTTCCTTAGATCAGGGATAATGATGGAGTTGTCTCCAGGAAAAATGAGAGCCAACTACAAGGAGAAGCTGACTCATATTTCTTTGACGCTGGGAGGGCTTCAGCATCCAAAGAATAAATGACCAAGGGCCAGTACTCAGGGCTTACATTTTTACTCTGGTACCCCGGTTTTCCTATCTCCTCAACCTCCAAATTTTCACCAATTTCTTCCTAAGCTTATTGCTGTTATTCTTCCCCTGATAGTTCGTCCTCCACAGTCTTCCTATTTTTCCAATTATCTTTTCTGTGCAATGCCACAGCTTTCATCCTTGAACAGAGAGAGAGAGCAAGTGACAAGCAAGGGAAAGTTATTAATATATGTTTTTATATTTGAAACCTCTTGCCTTCTTACACTCTGTTGAGTAATAATATGACTTACATGCTTGGGGATTCAATAAAGATTCAAAGTTCTGGTTGGAGAGAGAATGGTTTCTCTACAGCACTTAGTGTGTGTGTGTGTGTGTGTGTGTGTGTGTGTGTGTGTGTGCCACGCCATAGGATATCTTAAACGTGTGTATGTCTATTTTTTATAGAAACATAAATTAAGTCAGTGGACAGCTCCAATAGCAAAGTTGAGGCACCTGAAGAAAATAACAACTGAATGGACTTTGCTGCTAGAACTGAAAACTGAAAGATGAGCGACAGTAAAAAGCACATAACGATAGTATTCAATGGTTTCATCAAAGTAACTATATGAGAAATATAAAGGCAATGCGTCTCTCTTTTGTAGCTTGGGTGTAAAAGGATGCTATTGGTCTTTTTATTTTGTACATCTGGTGTGAGAGAATCAATGTGGTGTCATCATTCCATGATAACAAGTACAGCAACAAATTGTTCCATCATAACAAAGTGCTGGTGGCTAAAGGTAAAGGGTTTTTCTTTTCCAAATTTACTTGATTTCCTGCACCCTTTCACTTGAAAATAATAGCAGTTTCACAGGTCAGGAGTAGTTCAAAGATGCATTACTTAAAGTACTTGTTGTTATGTGTGGGCAAAGACGCCTGTGGCGAATGCTACCTGATATTACAGCCAAAATTCCATTTACAGGATGGATTTTTCAAGGGTGAGGCTGAAATGAAAGCAACATCTCTGTTAATGGATCACTCACCCAATTACAATTGCCAATGGACTTGAAAAGTTCAAGAACAAGGTCTGATACTGGCATCTTTATTCTATGGTGCTGTGTTCCAATGCAGATCTTGAGCTTCTGCAACCAGAATCCTCTAAGGGTGTGTTTTTCTGTTATAGTTGCTGTTAACTTGCTTTGCAAAAAAAATTATTGAGGAAACATTGCATTACAACATGACATTATTTAGGTGTGCAGCACTGAAAATTAATATTTGTATATAATATATTGTTTACCACCAACAGTCTTATTCCATTTTTCACCATGTAATTGACCCCTTTTATCTGATTTTCCCATTCTCTTTCCCTTTCCCATATAATAGCCACTAATTTGATTCTATAGTCTAAATGTTTACTTTGGTTTTGTTTGGTTCGTTTATTTGTTTGTTTTCACTATATATCACAAAATTCTGCCCACTTGAAATAACATGATGTTTGTCTTTCTCCTGACTTGCGGGAAATTAGCTTATGGTTTGAGATCCGGGCTTCAGAATTTTTCAAATTTTTGAAGACTGTCAATGAAAAAGAAGCATTCACTAGACACAACGCTTATTGTTGTGTAGTTCAGGTTTAGTTGATGATAAAGAGTAAGAGAAAAGTCCTTTACCCCCATGAAAATGGAGCATATTAATGGCATAAGTGAAAAGAGCAGCAGTCAATTCCAGTATTAATATACTCTATCTCTTTGCTAAAAATGAAGATTTCTGGTGCAGCCCCCAGAGATTTTGATTTGGTAGATTAAAAACAAAAGCAAAAACACCCATGTAAGAATGGTTTTGATTTAGCTAACTTGTCTTTTGGTTTCTCTGTACAGGACATATGAGTGAAATCCTACAACATTTGTCTTTCTCCTTCTCATTTTTGGAGAATTAGATGAAAATTTGATTATTGAGATTTGAGTTGTCTGATATCTGGGTTTTCAGGCATTAATATCAAAACTGATCACTACTCACTTTAGTTATATAATCAATATTCTCCAGATTGACAGGATAAAAATGACTCTTCCCTTATTCTTTATCATCAAGTAAAACTGTACAATAAGATATGTGCATAATGAATAATGGTTTTCATTACCATCAATCAAAAATTAGAAAAATTCTTAAATCCAGATCTCAGACCATAAGCTAATTGCATATTCAAAACACAAGAATTCAAATAGGTCATATAAATGTGATAGTTGAATAGTATTTTAAATATTAATGTTTTTAAAAATGATTAATCTCTAAATCCTTCAAACTAAGGCTATCATTTTAACAAATTGCCTTTGTTTCTCTTTATAACAAAGAAAATCTTGTTTTTTTGTGGCTGGTCTATTAGATGACTAGCCAGAAAATCCTGCCAACCTGAATAACCTGGTTATGAATGAACCATATCTTTTAATTATGGGTTCCTGTATGCCTAATCTTGTCATTCCCTATTAGTAAAGTTACATAAAAGAAATGACTGTATATTATACAACTTCATTTTCTTAAGAGATTCTGAATAAATGTCTGTGATCAAAACTAACAAAGATGGCTATAGGTAGAATAAGTGACAGGACTGAAAAATAGTTAAGGATCAGAAATAAACAAAGAAACAAAATTGGTGGTGACATCTCACTTTTTTGCTATCTTCTTAAGAATGAAATTATTTTATTATGAAATTATGTTAATATCTATGTCCTTTGAGTGGAATATTCCATAGTGCTGCAGAAAGATTTAATATCATTTTCTCACCTGAGTATTATAAATTATGGATTAATTGTCTGAAAGAACATGGCATTAATTGTCTGAAAGTTAAATGAACAGATCCCTGTAGAATTTCTAATATTTCATTAGTTAATGACCAAATAGTTAATGTTCTCATCAAATAGCCATTTAGCAGAGTATTAGTACTAGATGTCAAATAGCATTAAGATAACAATATCAACTCAAAAATTGTATATTTATAACATATTATTACTTCTACCAAGCAATTGCAAAAGGAATGTGACATGATAAATCAAATTAAGAAAGCCATTTTTACATACAATTTTTCTTCTGTATTTATTAAGCATCTAATATTTGTACCATTTTATATAGTGTTTGAATAAAAGAAATACTTATTTAATATACTTGCTGGTGAACATATACATTTGGAAGAATGATGTTTATTTAGTAACCTTATAGATAGACATAAGTATTCTCATCTCCATTTTTCATATAAGCAACATTATGACAAAAACATCAAGGAATTTCTCCAGACTCAAAAAGATAATTAAACCTGATATAAGATGATTTAAGTTTAGTATAAAATCCATGTGCTTAAGGCTATACTATATTGACTCCCACATGAGACCACTATTAATAGGTTAGAATACCATCATACATTAAATAACTATTGTTGTTCTTCTAGGCCTGTATCTACTTTTAATCAAGGATATTTATAGACCTCTTGGGAAACATTCTACCTACTACAATGTCCTTATGACACATGTTATAACTATTAAGGAGCTAACCAGTCTTTTAAGTTTTCAGAAAATAATGGTTTTATACAATTATATATACCTTTTTTCTATAAATATCCTCACTGTAATAACTTTATACTTTATGAAATCACTGTATAACTTATGGAACTTTACAGCCAAATATAAGATATTGTGATGATTATTCTGAATAAAATAATTTTGAAAGATAAAATACATTTGAAGATAATGAGACTATAAGTCCAAGAAATTGAATAGTATATGTTTATTCATTTGCTGTGCAATAGTCATTATTTTGTTTCTGTCTGCCAAGAATCCTTGCCTCCTTCTTCATAGCAACTTCGTTTCTTAGTGTTGAGGAATTACTTCTCTTCCACTTTGGTCATCTTGGAGAGACTGAACAATTGACAATGTGAATGTCAAAGGGGACACATCTTCCCTCTTCTTGGTAACTCTTCATGTATTCCACATAGTAGTTTGGATCAATTCTTCCTACAAGTTCATTGATCTAGAGCTTCTGAGACAAAGATGGGATATTTACAGGTGATTTATCCCAGTGAAACATGACAACAGTAGTTGATTATTCTTGTGTTTTATACCTGCAGCTGTCCAAGCTTTGAAATGATTCCTGTTTTTCTTGTATTCTAGTCCTGTAGAGCAGTCATTAGTTCCTATTCTTAGTCTCCTAGTCTTTCACAGGTCCTTTCAATAAATCACATTTCAATTAACTAGTAATTTTTTTGTTATTTACAACTATGAATCCTAACATACGTATATAGTCGATCTCATTGTTCTAGAAAACCCAAGTAATAAATGAGGAAGAAAGAGGACTTGAGCGAATTCAATTTTCCAAATTTAAATTCTCAAACTCTTTTCACAATGGAATTCTGCTTCTCCAAGTGTACCATGGCCCTTCTTTTATGTTGAAACTCTTGCTCTCTGAACACTTGAATATAATTTCTGATACCCTTTTCTATCTAAACTGGTTTTCAAAATGACTATTATTCAAATTAGACAAATCAATTTGGGTGGGAAGGGATACATTATGGTGAGGAAGCCTATTCTACAACACTTCCCAGACTGAGCATCTAATGAACAGTTTTCAATATATTTCAATATATTTTCCACATGAAAAACAAATCTAAGACACAGCTTGCAACTATAGAATTCAAAACATCTGAAAAAATGGAGCAGGAAGGTAGATCAATAGCTTTCAAGTATATATTTTATACAATTTTCTCTAATAACATTATGTAGCTGCTCCTATTTTAAATTCTCCTGGGAAATTTTCTGACTCGTTACATAAAATTGCCTGAAAATCTGTACTTTTTGGTAAGGTTCACATGAACCACAATTACAAATCGATACTTTAGAATTTGTTTTCATGTATGAACAACATTAAAGCACAATTTCCTACAGACAGAGATACAATGAAATAACCTAAAAGAAGCATTTATTATGTAATAATCAGCAGCTATCTGACCGGGAAGGGATCATAGTAATCATCTAACTGAGAACTCACATATTTATAAATGAGGAAAGAAAGGGTCAGGCTGATGAAATAGCTTGTGTAAGATCACAGAGTTTGATAGCAGCCTTTTCTAACACCAGGGCTACTGTTTATCCTATCACACTATACATATGATTGATAAACAAATGAAGCTTTTATTTTACTTTTGATCATAATAATGTTTACTTCTTAAAAGTACATTTGTTAAATTCTTTAAAACTATAAATCACAAATACATTAAGTTTTCTCTAACATCTATTTTGTAGTTCATATTTTTTTCAGAAACAGGGTTTGAAATGTCCTATTCTATTGAAGAGCAGGCCAGATTTACAAAGAAAGAGTATGGGCATATAGAGATATGCAGCAGAAAAAAAAGAAAAGGAAAGAAAGAAAAAAATCTAATGTAAGAAGCACGGCAGAGGTGAAGCAAAATAGAAAAATACTCAAAACAAAATGAAATTACATTAAAGTAAAATCTAAAAGAGAATGAACTAGGTTTCTATTTGGCAGAGAGAGGAAAGCTCATTGGGAAACATTTGAGAGGAAACAATTAATGGCACTTCACTTTAGTCTTTATATAGAAAAGATGTCACATGCGTTCAGACAAATGGAGAAGGCCACATTATTCTGAAGTAGTGAAGAATTCAGCAGCATGGATGAAATCTTTTAAAACTGCTACATTTTAGTAATGTAAATTATTTTTCAAGATCCAATCAAATTAACATAAATTATTTTTGACATTCATAGGCAAATGATAGTATGAATTCTAGGAAAAGTGAAGAAGGTTAAAGAAATGAAATCTCTTTAATTGAGCTCTTCTACCATCAACATGAGTGTTATATTTTTAAACACTCAGGACATTGTAGACCCAATTTTTGTTGAATTTCAGAAAATATATAGATTGCAAAGCCATGAATATCACACTAGTGTGGGATTTCATTCTCAATACCTTCTACCTTTATGTATATATGGAGCTGACGATCTCTGTTTTAATGCTACATTTCTGTATGAAGATATGACATTTGGTATAATCATTATAATATTCACTTTCTGACTGAATATCACTGATTTTCGACTGTTATAGAATTTAATTCAGTTATTCTAGGGTAGCTGGCATTAAGGATCAATAGTATGTAAAATAGTTATTCCATGGGTTACTCCAGAAATGTGAAGAGGGTAATTATTCTACACTGAGACATTTTTGACACCGTGACCTACCAGAGTTCCTGTTGTTTCTGCTGAAACTGAAGCTACCAAGGTCATGACACACCATTCATTTTGGTGACAGCCTCCAAAAGTACATCTTCTGTCCCAGACCTCAATACAAGATCAAGAATACCTCACAATGACATTCCTCTCTCAAACATTATTTCACCTGGTCCATACATGGGAGGAGGTAGGTAGTGTTTGATTTTAAGACATAATATAAACAGTGCATGGTCAGATGTCAAGTAAGCAGTAGACAATAAAATTTTGCTCCAAAGAGTATTCTGTTTTGGACAATCTGTAGAACCATGATCCTTTAGTCAAAAACAATTTTGTTGCTTGAGAGATACTGTATTTCTTAAATCCACTAGTCCTAGCAAACCTAAAGACAGTTTAGGTCCTTAGATTAATCAGAAACAGTTTAGAAGAAAGAAGACAGCTTCACTTTAATGCAAGAGAGAAGTTTGAAAAATAAAGCTACTAATTGAAGAAAACACTCCAGCATTTCTGGAGAATCTCCAAGCAGTCACTATTGCACTGGATTTTAAAGAAAAATTCTTGGTACTGAAAGAGGTGCTGAGCAGGGAACAATTTTGAAATTCACTAATACCGAGTTCAAATTCCTGAGGCTATATCCTAACAAGCAACAATCTTGATATCTAGTCCTCTCCACTTTCCCCAAGTGAGTAACCAAAGGGTACTTTAAGTTCCAAGGTTTGAGCAAATATTGAGGGAAGTTTATCTACGTGGACCATGCTGTATAATTAAGGAATGTCATTTTCTTCAAGAGTACTACAGTGGATAAACTGTTATTTGTTGAACATCCTCCATGCTCCCCGTTCATTGCAAATAGAACCCTGAGTTTTCAGGGTGTTAGATGATCACTTTCAGAGGAAGAAGACTCAATCATGGTGACTCATTACTCTTGCTATTATATTCAAATGTCTTTGAACAACTGTTTCAATTCTGGTCAATGAGATGGAGGAGAACTGACGCCATCTGGTAAAGTTCCTAATTCTTGTAAAGGATGACAATACGGTAATCATCAGTTTTGCTGTGATATCTGGAAATGAGAATCTTTTGGGATTATGAGATTAACCAACCAAAAAGACAATTCAATAAGATGACAAGTAAGCAGCACCTCATTGGATGGGATTGGTGTGTAGGAACGAGACAGCTATCTGGACTAATGACTCTCTAAGTCATTGACACAAATGCTGTGCCTCACTATTCATGCCTAAGCTAAAGAGACTAAAGAGAAATAAAAAAAGATACCTGTAGTATAGGCATAAGAAATAAACTTACAGGCTTTGACTAAAACATGTTTTTTTTAACCACTACTGTGAAATATTCTGAAGGAATCATGCTACTCAACACACAGTCTTTTAAATAGAAGCGAAGACAGGATATATGTATATTAGCCTGTCCTTCTCCACATATTTTAATTGAGCCTAGTCTCCATTCATGGTCTTTTAAAAGTAAAATCAGATCCTGTATTTCTTATAATTAAAATCTTTACTATAATATTGTCAGAAAAAGAAAAAAGAAAAATAACTCCACCCGTGGCCTCTAAGATCCTTTTATATTTGACCTCTGCTTCCTATCTGTATCTCTTATCTAACATTTTGTTCCTGGGGCTTCAAAAATCCAGCATTTTTCAACTCCTCATCAAGCTCATTTCAACCTCAGAGGTTTAGTTCTTATAGCTTCCTCTGCCTGGTGTCTTCTTACAGCAGACATTTTCAGTTTTCACTCATTTTTTCACTCATGTCTCAGCTCACATATGTCCATGTTGATGTAACCTTATCAAATCACTGTTTAATTGGCACTTAGGTTTATTTTAATCTCACAGTTTTAAATTACTTGAATTTAATGTGTTTATATGCCTGTTGTGGGTTTCCCTCGTTAGAATTAAACTCTTGAGGGGAAGAAGAAGTTGTCTTTCTTGCTTTCTCCTATATCCCTAACAGAATAAACATAGTTCGAGAGTAATAGATATTTGTCCAATGAGCAAAAGGATTAATGAAAGGATGATATCTTCAAAAACATTTTTGGAAAATAGTTATGAGGAATGGACTCAGCCTTCTAGTGCAAGTTCAGGGCAGGGTATGTACCTGAAAATTTAATGTACTAGCATTTCCAAACAACTTTCTGAATTAAGACTGTATTTATCGAGGGGAGCATAGATTTGAAGGATAACTTGAATAGATTTTTCTTTACAATTTTGATAAAATTGAGTGTACTCTTCTAGGCTCTTTAAAAACGTTATTTATTTAATTCTGGCATCATACTGAAAACTGAAGTTAAGCCCATTAAAATGCTCAAAAATATCCATTTCTTTCTAACCTGCAATAATTATTTTTAAGGTAAATTACATGCACACTTTGTCTTAGGAGACTTTCTTTAGGTTTTTAACTGGAAAATAATATTAGTAGAACATTAAAATGTAAGAAATAAAAATGTTAAACTTGGTAATGCTTTATTACAGAGAAAGTAAAACAGTGAATGATAGCCCTTTATTCTTATCAATGAAGCTGATGTTTTCTAGTCATTACTTTTGCTTCGTTTCTAAACTACTGGTTACTTTCTTATTTTTCATTCGTTCAGCCTTTGTCATGAATTCCATCTGGGTGTTCCCATACAAACCTGATTTGAGCTGAAACCAGCTTTTCAAATTATGCTTTTTTCTGGAAGGAAGAATTCTTCAAGAAAGGTATGCAAGTGCGGAGTCAAAGGTTTGGCTCGGCAAGTCCTCCCATTCTTACAGTGGTTTCACGGGGTTCACCAGGACATACTGGATTGCCACAAGCAAAGCAGATATCAGCTTTTACTGAAGAACATAATGAGCTCATATCAAAGCTAAAAGGTGTATGTGTGTGTGTGTGTGTGTGTGTGTGAGAGAGAGAACAGTTCCCATACACATTCAAAATTATCATTTCCTTCTTTAAATATGTTGATTTGGATGACAGAATATATTAGTTTGCTAAATTACTTGAAGAGTTAAAGTTATCATCGTTGTGTTTTGTGCAAACCTAGACATATTTAAGCAGTTGAATGTTAATTTTTGTCTTAGTAAAGGAGGGTAGCCATTTTTTTTAACTAGCTCCAATGGCAACATAATGTAGAGGTATGCCTTTTGGAATCAATCAAGAGACTGTTAGACGTCACAATGACAAGACCTGGGTAAAAATACAAACTCAAGGGACAAAAGTGAGATGCTGAGTATTTAAATATCTAATTGACTACTAAAGTAAAGTTGTTTGTTGACTTATTTTTCAAGAATCATTTGGATATATCAAGCACTTATTTTGACATCATGTTGCTTTTTAAATCGTAAGAAAAAATGCCTATGGTCATATAAGCATTTCTGTTGTCAGGATGATTGTAAAGTAAGAAAGAAGAAACACATTGACTTCAAAAATAGCAAAATGGGTGTATGCACCCTGGAGCTCAGACATTAAATTTGAAGCTGGGAAAATATCATGCAGTGGCCAAGGACAATGATCATGACCCAAGGCCAGAAACAACCAAAATTGAACAAATAAATTAGTAAAAATGCTCTTACTCCTCTTTATTCCTGCCTGACTACCTTCCTCCAAAAAAATTCTCCAAAATATTATTATGGACATGGTGACATGAGGGAAAGATAAAGAGGTTTTGAAGAGGCACAACAATACGGTCTTTTGAAAATGGGTGATATCATTTATTACTTGAAGTATTTGGGGAAAATATTAGAAGCAATCTTTTCCTAAATAGATTGTAACATTTTTAAGCTTGACAATAAGTTTCATCATATCGCTATTCATAGTCATAGCAATATATATGTTATCTAATTACATGATCAATGAAAAACAGTTTATAGATGCTGTCTTGAAAGTTTTAAAATGCTATCCTCTGTTACGATTATTATTATATGATATTACCAATCTAGGTACAAGCAACCTGGTATAATTTATTGTTAGTAATCTGCATTTACCTTGTATCCTATTTACAGGGATTGGTGGTTAATATATATTTGAGTATGTATTAGTAGAAATGAATGTGCAAGGTAATTGAATAAATACTAACCATTCATCTTTTTCCTCATATAAAATATTGAAAATAATATGTTTAAAGTATTTTCTAGGAATTGTCTAAGCTTAATAGTTTAATTATATATTAGTACACTCATAACTCAGAGTTTCACTTCTATTTACCATTATTTTTTGTACTTTTGGAGCAAATATTCCGTACCTGCAGTTTGCAAGTCCAAATTTTGTTTTTTGGGTCCTTACTCTTTCTCCCCCTTAAATGACAATCGGTTAAGAAATCAGTCTTCTCCCTGGGATGGTAATATCTGATGCAGCACAGACTACTGAATTTTAAAATTGCAATCTGCTCAAGCTTGCATAGGAAATTGTGCAATTGAAATTCATTTCCTCTTAAGCTAGCTTAGTTAAATATCAGATTGGCAGTCAATAGGAAAATGGTGGAGACATCTCTAGATAATGATCATTCGCTACTCTAGGAAAGATCCCATATCACCATTTCATACATATTAACAAATGCAATATTTACATCTACATGATAAATAAATAGATAGGTTCTGTTATAACATTATCCTCTACAACATTTACTTGATTATACTATATCCTGGTAAAGCATTTACACTTTACTAATTTCTAGATATAATCTGGTGTCATATCTTGTTGTTAGCAGCTATGTAACTTGTTTAATCTTCTGAGGCTTATTTTGCAATCTTGGTAAGCAGATGGATGTTGGATTGAAGGAGACAATTAGTCTGATGAAATGGAAATCTGCATTCAAATAGACTAACATCACTTTTTCTAGAAATATTCATGCTTAGTTATAATAAAGCAGGATGCAAGTTTGAGGGCAATTTATAACCCTGCACTTGAAAGAGAAATAGTGAGACAGGACATGTGTGAGTATATTGCATGGGTTTACTTTTTTGAAAATTGGTACTTCCTCTGATAGCTGCCATCTAAAGATATATAGAATGCAGATACATAGAAAAAAAATCTAATAAGACATATACAGACTATTTCTATTCTCATCAATAAACTAAAACTAAAACATTTCCTTCTGATCTTTAGACAAACTTTTCTCTTTACCAAAAACATTGAGAAATTTACCCAGATATTATCAAAGCATATCTTTATATTCTCCCAACTTTTTAAATGCAGATGTCATCCAGAAGATAAACTCTGCAGAAGCATAAATTCCACCTGTCCGCTGAATTTTTCTTATTCAAAGAACGTAATGCCTATTTTATTTATTTTGAAATGTGAACATTTAAAATATGACGTGCTAAGCTAAGAAATGATAAAAACAAGTAGTGTAAGATCAAGTCTTTGCTCTCTTTAATACCAATGAGCTTTATCTCCCAAATTCTATTGTTGCAGCCCAAAGTCATGCCTATGGTTCTCAAGCAACCAAGATGAAGAGAACAACATTAAAGAGGAGGAAAAACAAATTTTCCTCTGCCCTTCTAAATTCTCAACTGAGACCCTCGTAAGAAATGGCAGGTTAACAAAAGTTTGCAAACCTATTTAATGAAAGTTTCACGTACATAGGAAACTTCATAAGGGAACAAAAATGCAAAAAATGATTTAATCTGTGTTTTTATGCTAGGTTGAAGAATAGAAAGTAGTGGAAAGAGGTGATAGATGAAACAAGTGTAGCAAACTTAGGAAAACAGTAAGGCCTGTCCTTCCGATTCCTCTTTGTATCCTTTTATCTTATGCGATAATAATTCGACTTTCCTCTGGTTATAGGGAAAGCATCTATCATATGAGGGTGTAGGCACAGAGAGCAACAATCACCCCATTCTTTGAGTTCCTCTGTGGCTGGTTGAACAATCTAACATCAGATTATCTGTAAAAAAATAAAATTTAATCACATACACATGAAGAAGATACGTAGGTATGGATTCTAAAGTCAACAGAAGAAAATATGGGTTTATATCCTGAGTTTAGCAAAGGAATAGGGGCCAGAAGCTTTAGGAAGAGAGAAAGAGGACTCACATAATGAGATAGTGATTTTTATGAGGAAGACCAAATGCTTTGCAATTTCATGTTTGCCCTGCTAAGTAGATAAGTTTCTCTGATAGGTTATTTCTAATAAAAATTCTAATTCTTGGCAATACCTTCAATTTTTACTCTTCTACATAGTTAGGATAATGGTAAAAGTTTCTTGTGAATGTGCAGGATCTTGACTGACCTCAATTCAGAGTAATATATCTGCCAAAGTGACACATCCTGGGAATATCCTGAGAAAACTGTACTTCAGGGGTCATATGTCCTCTTCAGAAGGAGACCGGAAAGAACTTCCTGAACATGCTATTTCTCAAAACTTCTTCACCTTGAATTATTCATTATGCCAAGATGCCATAGTTTGGAGTAGTGTATCCTGAGCCTCATCAATTCCATTAAGTATTTTTAAATTAAGAACAAAACTAAACAGTACAAATATGCAATAAAGTCTCAAAATACACAATGTCAGATAGAGGGCTGGTGGGATGACATGAAGAGATACACATTGATGAACCATGGCTGGACTTACTCTCGGCAATCTCATACCCAGTGGTCAATTAAGTTTGCAAGGAGTTGGATGGGGCAGGGACCACCAACCAACTTAGTAAAGGAGGTAGAGATTTGCAATAAAATATTTGGACTTTCTACTTTGAGAAACCTGCTATTCTGCGAGATACATGTAGGAAATTAGTATTTTAGAAGTGTTCCAAAATTCTTAGTTAATTTCATACCAGAGGTTTACCTGCCCTTCCTGCTCACCTTGCTAGGAGATGTAAGGGGAAACTTCCTGGGGTATTTAGCCAACAAATAGCTTTATTTCTCTGTCAGTATATGATGGTGAATTTTCCTACAGTGGTGACTACCTCCACAAAAACAAGTCAGCTTTGGTCTATGTAGTCTTCCCACAGCTAGAAATAATTTTTTCCCTCACTTTGTGCTACTTTACAAAAGACAAAGAGAATTCAGGAATGAGTGTCCAGGAGTGTTCTTAGAGACATTATTTTCTTTCCAGGAGAATGTGCAGAGTAAGATTCCTGGAGGACACAAAATAAGAAGGCAAGCATTATTACAAATAGGATAGCCCATTGGGATTCTTATCTCTTCATTTCTCTTATTTGTAATTCTAGAAGACCATCTGTTCTATAATGGAAAAAATAATACCTAATTCATAGTGTTGACATGAAGATTCAGTAAAATATTGTACATGACATACCTAGTACAAAGTGTGGCATACACTATGAGTTAACTATGCATGAGTTTTCCCTTTATCTCCAAAGTTTCAAAGCTCCTTTCACATCTTGACTAACTTCCAGAAATGCTGTTTTTACCTAAATTAATCTTTGGGTTTATGAGAGTAAGAATCTCCAAATTCTTTCTTCAAATTAATCACTTAGGATCAAATCTTCAGTTTAGTGTATAAACTACACACTATCCTATAACCACCTTTGAAATAATGCTTACACTTAATAGCCAGTACACACATAGTAATATCTCTGTATATGATTGGAAAAAGTGATATTTTACTTAAGGAAATAGATATAACTTGAATCTGAACAGCAATCAAGGATTTTTCATTCTTAACAGGATGCTAAGGAATTGTAATAATCTTGAGGATTTTATTAAACAAATAAACGAAAGTGCATTCTGTGACTCCCATTGCCAATGGAATAAAAATAACTATAGGTAAGTTTTTGCTTTGTTTCATACAATCTCAAATAATGATGCTAAAGAGGGACATGCAAACTGCCATCAGCTTGTTTCTAGGTCTATGGAAAACTTGTTCAGATTACTCCTCCTAGTTCATGACAAGACCAATAAAGCCAATTACTACTCTTCAAAGAAAAGAAAATCTCTACAATTTTGATTTTTAGAAATCTTCTTTTGAAGGATTATTAAATTTTGCATACAATGAATAACGTTTGAAAAAGTAGTTCAAATCACCACATTTATATTCAAATAAGGGAAATGAATCACTTTAGAATTCTAGTTCTTGTAAAATGTCTTGAATGAAATAGGTGTTATAGAGTGAAAGGGAATTGGACTAGTGGTGGTAAACTTGATGTATTTTGTGGAAATATACATTTATGATGAGGCACATCTTAAATCTATATGATGTCATGAGGCAATGCTCCAATAACATTTTAAAAACATTCAAATAAGTAAATGTACTTTGTTAGATGCACATGCTTTAACCTTTGAAAATAGAATATACATTTTATTTCTTGTTAATATGTAAGCATAATTATGAATGTGATTATGTTTTTAGGAGACAGTAATCTAAAAGGTAGAAAAGACTGACAAATTACTCCTCAAATAGTGTTCTCATTGAAGGCACAGTGACCCAAGTAGCAACATTGCAATTTTTATCATGCTAGTTATATTTTTCCCAAAAAAAGGTAGATTTGTGTGTATGGCTATAAAGAAGAAAATGTCTTAAAGATAATGCGGTTATTAACCTAATTCAGTTTTCTATTACCTTTGAGAAAAGATTGGTCCTGGCTGTACTCTGCAGCAGGAAGACTGGTGTTGTCCGGTCCTCCACAGTTGCTGAACTCCTCTCTTTCCACCATTTGGACACAAGAGGCGTGTTTGTTGACAAGCAGCATGTTTATTCCTAGAATAGAAGCAACAACAACAAACAGCACAGAACTTCACTTGTGTCTTCTCTTTCTCATAACCTCCCTGAAGTACATGTCCTGAATCTCTCTGTAAGTCATGCTATTATGGCAATAGACATTACTAAGCTGCTAATCAACCTTCCTCTTTTGGTATGTGAATTCTGCAGACTATACCTTCTGGAAAAGTATTTGGTTTGAAAAAAATATTAGAAATAGAAAACTTTGTATTTGAGTGGAAATGCTTGCTTTTAATCATTCCAGGTAAAATGTCACCTCAGTACTTGATGAGTTTAGTGTAGTCAGATATGTTACAGGATGTATGCATATTTTTATGAGTATCTCTAAGGAGGGATACTTCAACAATTTTGACTTAGCAACAACTTAGCACTATAAGATTAGAGTAGTATAATAAAGGATCTAACACCAATGGTGACTCAGGACAATTTGCTATTATAACCATCTTTCCAGTAAAGAGAAAAGAAAAAGGAAAGAATATTCTTAGGAAATTTTATAGCTGCCATCAGCATTCTTAAAAATTTTCCATTAAACATTCTCTAAAATTGCTCCTTGTTTCCTCCATTCCTCCACTGGAATTCAATAAGTATATTAAGTAAGAGGTATAATATATATGACTCAGGGATTTTGCTTCAAACATTTCTTTTCTTCTAATAAGAACAGACTGAGAAAGGATTTTAATATTATCTTATTGTCATACCCTCAAATACATTTTAGCAATTTTATAATCCATATATTGCTGAATGAGTATATGTATTTTGGTATTATATTAAATAATGTGAGGCTAAATATTATATTACATAAAGCTTTAATATCATTGAAATTTGTGTCTTGCTTTTATAAAATCCAGTTACAGTCAAGGAAGGGCATATGCTCTATTTAATGATTCAAGAAACAAATTATGCAGGTTCTTTCATATTAATTATATGACTCCAAAGTTCCCCTTGGACATTGACATCCAACCAGTTCACAGAAAGTGCAGACAGGATTGAATGAAAGATTTGTACAGGTCAAGACTTGACAGTCACAATATCACTTCTGTGTACATTCTATTGGCTATAACTCAGACATATAAACTTCCCAACAGAGCTAGACTGGAAAATAGTCTAAAAAGAAAAGAAAAAACAGCGTTATAACTTTAGCAATTGACTAGTCTTTTTCTTTTATGGTCCTTTAATTTCATTATAATTCGGTAATGTATTCTTTAAAAAAATGTTTGATCCCTAGATATAATTTTTAGGCCCAAATAAGAAACTAAAAAACATTCTTTTAAACATAAGTGTACTTGCAGAATTTCTTATAAATAATTATAACATAATACAATTATACTTTATACTGTAATAAATCATAATGAATAATTCATATATTTTAAATAGGCATTGCTTTTGGTAAAATTGAGTCCTTCAGAGAATTAAAACTTTAACATATTATGGTGCCTAATGACAGCCACTGGAATCCTCTGTACCAGTTCAGGTGTTTCTTCCCTACAAGTAGAGGCCACAGCATTGCTCACAGCATACCTGAGACTTTCAGTAACTTCTCTAGTCTTATCCCTGGATAATTGGTATCACTTCTTTGGGAGCTGTCTTGGGGTTATACAGTCAGGTGTATATTAAGTGAAAGACTGGTTACCAAAGTGTTTCCTTGCTTAAAGTTGGACACCATCTGCATTACAAAGTATGTTCCAGAGGCCCTTGAGGAATGTATGGAGACTGAACTTCACTGGATACCAGAGGAAGTATTGCTGCTTCTCCTATCCTATCTAGCTCCCCACACTCCTTGACAGATTTTGTCTAGCTGTCACTACTATGCAAATCTCTTTCATACATATAAATCCTCATTTCAATCTTTGGTTTAAGAGACACTAACTCAATACAGAAGACAAGTCATTTAAAATGTTTTGAAATTCCTGATATCTTTAAACATACTCATTGCAGGTAGTGAGACTGCAAAAATTCTTCATTTATATTCTGGAAAATATGTTTGCATCATGTCTTTCCAAATCAAGCTTTTCTTGTTTTGCAACTATTCTGAGAGCCTTTGGTTTTCTTATACTCATTAGGAGCACACATGAAAAATCTAGGAATGAATGTAAGTGAAAAGAATCAAGTTAAAGAACCAAGATCCGAAGAAGAAAGTCAACCTCAGCAAGTTCGTATACAGCAAAGGTAATAATACTGATAATTTGATTACCAGTAAGAACAATTTCAAGCTAACATTGAATCAGCAAGTGTATGTATAAGTAGATTCAAAGAAGTTTAATGTTCTAAAATAAATTGTGTGTGCACTGAGTGAATCTAACCTATAAAAGGCTATCCTATTTTAACAGGACTTTTTAATTTACATTTTAAATTATTATGTAATCGTTTAGAAAATTTAAATGTGCATTCTAGATCTTAGCAATTATTGAAGACAAAAATATATAGATTACATTTTACTAAATTAATATAGAGATGTTTCACAATCAAAAGAAAAATCTCATTAGGTATGTGTGTGGAAATTGTCAAGCTAATAATCATAATCATATGTAAATGTAAAGGGAAAAAGTACCAGGCAATATTGAAGAAGATTAATTCTTACATTTACTCTACTAGATATCAAGGGCAACTATAGAGTTATAATAAATAGAATATATGATAAAGAAACACTGGAGAATAAACACACATACACACACACACACACACACACACACACACACACACACACACACCAATGAGTATCCAAATGTCAATCATACAAAGAGTAAACAAATTTACATATTTTATTTACATAGTGGAATACTACATATAAAAGATTATTTAAATAAAATGAAACTATAAAGTATTAAGAAAACATGACTAAAAAATTCCACACTTATAATTTTTAAATACAAATAGAAAATCAATAAAATAAATCGTAATGAGAATTCTAAAATATTTTTAACAGAATCAGATAAAAATGCAAATGATATAGTTAAAAGATTACTTGGAAGAGACTGTATCAGGCTAAATATACTATTCAAAGAAAAAAAGACTTTCTAAAATTAATGAAGCATCTGTCCCGAGCCAGGGTGGGGGTAGGAGTGGGGAGTGGGAGACAAAGTCAATAAATAAACCCAAAGAAAGTAGAAGGAAAATTAAAAAGATCAAATTAGAAAGAGTATGAAATGTAAATAAACATATGAGTTCTCTAATTTAAAAGTTAATTCCCCGAAAATTTAAATATAATTCATACACCTCTGTTGAAACTGATTACTAAAGAAAAATACCATAAAACAATTTCTATATTACTGCATATCCTTAACATTATAAATATATCCAAATACTGTTTTGAATTATACGCTATACTAGATATTTGAAAATATATGCAGAGGAAATAGACAAAATCCTAGAGAAATCCAGCATACAGAAATTGACTAAAGAGGAAATAGAAAACTCGACAGAATCCAGCATATACAGAACCGTAGCTAGTCATTATTTTATCCAGAAAACCCTTGTAAATTATGTATCACCAGGGAAATAATTATTTTGATTAAATGTGACTCTTAGAGTCTGCTTTGATAATTCAATCTTTTATGTAAATTCAGTTTTACCTTTTTTCTGAAATAAAATACTGGATATAAATTCACCAAATATTAACAATAATTTGTGCTGGAGAGTGGGGAAATGTTGCTGTATTTGTTATATCAGTTTAGGGCTTTTATTTATTACTTTAGTTTATAAAATAAGTATAAATAAAGTTTTACAAAATGCAATACAATCAATGCACTCCAATTACATTCAAGCATTTTATAACTTATTTAATAGAACTGTTTCTACATAAGATTTTTAGCACCTTAAGTAACGTTTAACAACTTTCACTTGTGACAACCTCCTATACAGCAAGTTGTTACGAATAATTCTGAAATCTCAAAGCAGAAGTATACTATAGAAACATTGATTCATAGCTGTTTTTTCCAAAATGCAAATTGGTTTTCAGGGGAAATCAGGAATATATTTAGAAAGTCTCTATCATATGCATTCACTATGCAATGTCAAGAGGTCTTTGGTGTTATAATGCTGAACAAGCAACAAGGATAAAGAATCATCTCTTGCATAAATATTTCACTCTCAAGGCTCAGAGCTATAATGAATTTTAAAAGTAATTTTTGTATTTTGAAAAAACTACTTCTCCTTAATTCTTATTTAAAGGTCAGTTTATTGTTTATACTTAAAATATTGGAGTCTTTTTATGAACTAAAAGGTGTATATTTAAAGATGTAAGTATAGAAATTTGGACCCCTGGTGACTCAGATGCTAAGTCAGAGTTTAGACCATAGACGGTATGAAGTCCAAGAACCATGGTTCTCAACCTAGGGTTGGGGAAACAGCTTAAATAAATAAATAAACAAACAAATAAATAAATACAATTGTTTTCTTCTCTTCCTTCTCTCTTTTCTTAAATATGCTCCTTCTTTCTCCCTCTACTTGTCTTTTACAAAAAGTATTGGGGTGGGGGACAATTTTTAAATTGTTATTTTACTGAATAGCAAGAACTTTGCTTTCTCTATTTATGGTTAGTTCAGCATACATTATTAACTCTTTTCCTTGAATGACAAGTTAAATTGTAGTACCAAATAATACTCCAAATAGAATGCTGCACAATCTTCATATCAAAATGTCTTCAGCAATAGCCACTGCACAACTAAAGCACCTATTATTTATT
This sequence comes from Solenodon paradoxus, assembly GCA_004363575.1. NCBI lineage: Eukaryota > Metazoa > Chordata > Mammalia > Eulipotyphla > Solenodontidae > Solenodon > Solenodon paradoxus. The sequence continues at coordinate 1,182,820 of RJWH01000096.1, forward strand.
TTACAAAGTTCATCTCATAATAGATTTATTTTTTTCTGAAAACCACAGACTTGAAATTTTGGGGGACTCTAGTACTGTTCTCTCCCCCTTCAGGAATTGCTTATCCAAAATATATAGCCCAATTCTTTAACATAGGATCATACAATTCTAAGTATAAACTATGTCAAAGACAAAATTCTACAATTTAAAAGGAAATAAAACCTATCATATTTTTAGCCAATTTTCCAAGAATAATTGAAAATAATGACAGTATGTAGGAGTATGATACTGTGATATAATAAGAAATATGTACTTGATTTTTGTCCAGGTTCCAGTATAGAGGTTCTAAAACCCTATGGATTTCCTAAGTAATAAAATCTATAAAGGTGTCATTTGTTGTATTAGTAAGGTGACTTTTGAAACTTAACCAAAATTTGTTGTCAAGAGAACAATCAATGTGATTAGTTCCACTCTCTTGAATTCCAGGAAGGGAAAAGGGCCTAGAGGTTGAATTAAAACCTATGAACAAAGATTTAATCAATCATGTCTGTGTAATGAAGCCTATATAAAAATCCAAAAGAACAGGGCTCAGAGAGCATCTGGGTTTTGAACACATGGAGACTGGGGAAGAGTGGCTTCCTGGAGAAAGAAGCTCTTTCCCCATAAAATGTCCTATGCACATCTTCCATCAGAATGTTACTAAGTTATACCCTTTTATAATAATCACAAAGTGTTTCTATGAGTTGTGTGGACCACTCTAGCAAATTAATCAAATTCAGGGAGTATGGCATGGAAACATCTGATGTATAACTGGCAGGTCAGAAACACAGTAACAAACTAAATTTGCCGCTACTGTCACAGGTGGAGTAGAGGACAAAGGCTTGTTTGACTAAACTTTTAAATTGTGTAATCTGATACTGTCTCTGGGTAGAGAGTAATAGAAAGAGTTAAATTATAGGATACACTACTGGTGTCAGATAATTACTTGCTGGTGGTATGGAAAACCCTCTTCCCCACCCCACACACATACACAAACACAGACATATTGGAATTAATCTGAGGACATATTTTATGGAGAAAACTATTCTTGATCAGTTGCTTATTTTTGCATAAACTGGCATAAGCATTTGAAGGGAAAGTTATCAATGACTTTGAAATAATATATAAAATATTTGTCCCAGAAGCATCATCATTTAGTTATTTATACAAACAGTCACATGCACACAGTTATACATGAGTACTCAGTGCCACTTTGTTTCTGGTAGCAAACCTATATAGTGTTGTTTATTAACAGAATAGGATTAGATCATGTTACTGAAAAATATTATATAGTCATTCGGTTTTTTAAAAGATATATGTCCTTATACAGGAATAAAAATATAGCTTATCATTCATGCTGGAGGAATAGATTGCTCACAGCTTAGAAGAATAAAGATAATACAAAATAATAAGAAAGTGAAAAAAGAAAGAGTAGAGGAGGGTATCATATTTTTAGTTTAAATATTATCTCTCCCCTTGAAGACTGTTTCTAACAAAATATTTCTTATTTCTAATTTTTTTCTCTCTAATGAGTAATTTTAGGAAAGTTTCTGTACCCTGGTAAACTGCCTTATTTACCAGTGTCTTTATTATATACTAAAGATTAATCTTATGCATTCTACTAATTGCTACCACTTGAATTCACAGTTGCTCTTGTCATAGTTAAAGTGACTTATCAATCTTTTGAAAGGTCTTCTGCAGTTAAACATTATAATTTCATATTTAACAAATGTATAATAAAATTATTATACTTAAACTGCTATGGAAAGTGAGGTGTTAAGATGAAATCTTTATCGTGCAAGTGAATTTACCAAAACAAATTTATGTTTTTTTAATGAAAATATATAGCACATATTATAGATCACACACTAAATCTGAAGTGTCTGACTAAAGAGATAAATGTTCATCTCAATTTGAAAATCATTCCCATTGTGGCCTTAGGAATACTTCTGTTCAAATACTGTCCCAAGTCATTTAGCTGGCTATGGTATGTGAAAAACAGCACCTCCCAATTTCTATCTTATTGCAAAGAAATATCTTCATAAATATTTTATTTAATGGAAAATTAGAAGGGTTGTAATAACAATTTTAGGTATTCATGTACATATACATTTATACATGTATCTCCATGAACATGAAGAATACAGTTTCTATTATCTCCTACTCTTAGATGCCTCTTTTGACAATTTTTAAATCTTTTAAATATCCAAATACTCAATCATGTTAAATAATTAAATGTTCCTTAAATCACTCATATAATTAAAATTAAATGATGCATGATTAGATATTGTTATAATGAAAAGGGGAACTAGTAAGTAAACATTTATAAGTGATAGTCGTTATGATCATTCTGATGAAATCCATTTTCCACAAAAGGTGATAAAATAATCATCTCAATGTTGATAACATCTTTCATATATAATACAATTAAAAGTAAATATTGAACTCTCAAGATTGTAATTTATTCATCTTGTGAGTTTAAATTATTGCCTAAAGTACAAAATGTTCACATGTAAAAGCCTTCACCTAAAGTTGTGGTATGTTTTTTTCACAATAACTTTTATCTATTTAATCCTCATAAAAATCACTTAAAGTGCATTATGTAATCTTCACATTAAATAATGAAAAATCTAAAGTTCTAATAGATTAGGAAACATACACAAGTTCTGTAGCACAGATTAATAATGACTAGAGAACTAGCAATTTGAGTTCAAATATTCTCTATTTCTTGCTGACCTTGTACAAGTTACTGAAATTCCCCATGTCTCAGTTTCCTCATCTATAAAATGGGGTGATGAAAATGATACTATCTTTCTCAAAGACTTATTATGGGAAGTAAATGAGTTTTAAAGTCCTTGGTACATAGGAAGTACAATATGTGTGTGGGATATTATTTCTAAAACTAGCAACCAATGGAGTCTGAATCTGAATCTGAATCTGTATTCTGACGTCAAATTTGGACTTTGGAGCAAAACAAAGCTGGATTTCAATTCTTACTCTACTATGTAAAATCTGTGTGAATTTTGGATAAGCAAAATTTTCTTCAGAGATAGAATGAGAATGAAATATATATGAACACATTATTGTGAGGATTATATTTATCAATGTAATAAAGAACTTATACTGCTACTGTATACATGCAGGATAGTAGCTGATAGTTCCCTTCTTAAGTCCTATGCAAGTGGTTTTCTACTTCAAAAGCTTAATATCCATACTCACGCAGATGCTTCTGTGTTTACTGAGTCATCGATTTCTCAAAGCAATCCACAAGGTATCATTCTCATTTTACAAATGAAGAACCAAGTGAGAGAAATGTTATGTAGCTTATCTCAGTTGATAAAACGAAGTTATGGAATGGGAATAAGAAACCAGATGGTTTGATACCAGACTGTACTTTTTGCTTCTCTTGAGCTCATTCACATTCAGATGCAGAATGAAGCAATTACTATTGTGGTTACTTTTTAAAAAAAAAGAAAATTGCAGTTAGGTATGAAGGCAAGTAAGCAAATAAGGATGAAGAGAGAAAAGGAAGAAACATTTAATTATTTTTTTTGGTTCATCTTGATTACTCCTCCAGGCCCCAGGTTTTAAATCCAGGTCCTTGGGATGTGCGTGAACTTGGCCAGGTGGACTTACATGCTAGGCTAACAGGGTAAGCCATGATTACTTAAAATAACAATATAAATAACACATAGACTATTATTTATATTACACTCTGGTAAAATAGGGCTACAGCACAGTCCTCATACATTCCGAGGTCCCAGAGTTATGCCCTAAGGCTGGTGGAATCAGCTAAGATGTGCTAAATAAAGTAGATAAAGATGCGTCTTCTGCCTCTCTCTTCCTGCCTACCTGTCTCTACTTGTCTTCATCCCTGTCTGCTCATTCCTCTAAAAACAAACAGCACAACTGTAACAAGAAGCAAAAAAAAAAAGGCTAGGCTCCAAGATTGACTGCAAATGTGTCCTGCTACCACATATGTAGAAATATCAGAATAAATACAACAAAGAAACATTTCCTAAAATTGTACAATATACCCAGGGACCAAAAATAACAAGGGAGAAGAAACAAAAGGTTTACTTGTGGGTATGCACAAGCAAGTTTTAATCAATGTTGCGGTTGTGCTAATCCCATGCTTGAGGGACTTGTGACTTAAGAGGTACACACTAAACAGGACACAGTACTTTTGCTTCCAGGAAGACTGGGGAATTGACATGTCCCACAAACAAATAAAAACAAAAACAAAAACAGACAAACAAAAAAAATCCAGATCCTTAAAATATGGACTAAAGAAACATTTACTGACCCACAAAGGGAATGGACTAGGAATACATTTCTCTTGGCCAGGACTCAGTAACAAAAAAGTCTTCAAGAATATATAATCAATGCATGGAAATGCAGTGCATTGTAAAGTTTTATACTCTGTATGGTACAAGAAACTCTAAGGAATGTTTCATTCAAGTACTCTAGATTTTAACATGGCAAAGTACTTAGCTGAGGTAAGCATAAATTTATTTTTCAAGAATTTACCTGCCAGCATTGAATACACAATACGTCCATGGATTAAAACCAGTGCAATATGTTCACAATAAATATTTATAAAATAAATATCAAATGAGTCAAATAATGAGTTAGAAAACAATATCAATTAATCTATCAAAGGATGTTGTATATAGAAATTATAAAATGTGGAATAGAGAATTAAAAAGAAAGATGACACTTTTGTAAGTAAACTGATTAATTGAAATGATGAAATAATTGCTTAAGTTATTAATAAGGAAAAAGAACTGGACTAAGGAACATTAAAGAATTTTAAGTCTGGGCATATTTGGAAATGAAATTAAGTAGTGCTTCAAGAAATTAATATAATCATTAAAATAAGATCTAACTCCAAGGTCAGGTTAAACTATACACTTGACACTACTGAAGATAAAATGAATGACATGGGGATATAGATCTGAAGATACAGCCCCAAATTTAAGAGATGGAAAGTAATAAGATCTCTACAAAGTGAGATGACCTCTTCCAAAGGTCTAATTTGGGTTCCAGCAATATGATTCAGGGTGCAAATTGATGTAGGCTTCCTTGCAACAGAAGACAAAAGACAGGATGAAGATACTTGCAGGTTGCTGCAAAAAAGTCAAAGTTAAACTCAAAGCAGACTGCTAGCTATGGAGGACATGGTGAAATAAAGACTTTCATTTTCATTAGTAAAATACAAATATTATTATACATACAGAGTTTACCACCAATAGACTCTCATGAAAAGAATTTCTAAAGAATGTGCTTCAGGAATAAAGAAAAAATGAAAATGATCCTGTAGAAAAGTCTAGTCAACACACTAATGTAAATAAATGGGAAAATATCTAGATAACCAAAGAGTAATTGAATAAAACAATAATAATTATAATAAAAAGATCTTTAGAGGAATGAAAATTACTGAATTTTTCAATAGAAATGTTGAACAATATCAGGAGTAATAAGAATGACAGGAATTACAGGACAGATATAAGACATTCAAGCAACTTTGCATTTTTCATGAAGTAGGTAGAGTTTGTAAGCATAAAAAAATTCAAAATAACCATGAGAATACTTATACAGTATTTAACAATGAAAACAGTTATAGAAACTTAAGTACTACAAACAGAATACAACTAAGTGTTAAAGTGGGGGAAAAATAAGTCTTACAGAAAGCACAATATTAAGAGAAATAAATTAAAATAGTAATCACAATGAATGTGAATAGAGTAACATGTTTGGTGAGCAAAAACTATCTAGATACAAGAAGAAAATTCATTTGTCTATTCTTTTATAAGACAATAAAAATAAAAGCCTCAGAATTTGAAAATTAGTATCTAATGAAATATAAGTAAAATCATGCTGCTATTGTCATATTAATATGAGGTTAAAATTAGACTGACCACACATACCGTTTTGAATGGGACAGCACAGTCTATTTTCATATTCCCTGATCATCAATTTTGTTGTTTTTAATAAACTAGGGCCGTCTGTAACATCGGGTAAAAGGGGCAGCTGAGTTGCTCTGGGCCTTGTCTGTTGAGGGAGGCCCAAAAGCCTCTCCTGTTTTTATGTCAAGGAAGCATGGTCAGCCTAACTAAAAGCACTTTTTGTTGGAAAGCATCATCAAACCTAAAGGATCATTACTTAAATGTAAAAGTAGGGTAAAGAAGGGTAAAATCAATAGCTAGTATTCCTCATATCCCTGCACCAAACAGAAAAACAAACAAAAACTGAAAGGAAACCACAAGAATATATGTGTTTTCAGGTAAGTTCACTAACATTCAGAAAATAGCTTATTTCACCTGGCATTCAAGTTTTTTCAGAAAAATAGTTTTAATAACCCATTTTATAGGGCTTAGATAACTTTTATGATAAATTTAGAAAAACAAATTACAAAGGCAAATTGAATCTCAATATTATGAACATAGTACAAACAAAATATTAACAAACAAAATATTATCAACCTGAGTCCATCAACATAGGAAAATAGAGTAGGTCATGAGCAAGTTGGGTTTTTACTTTCAGTGTTGGTATAATTTAACAATTAAACATTGATTAATACAATTTATCATGTTGACATATTAAATGTCAAAACATAATTCGTTCAATAATCTGGTAGAAATAACTTTATAAAAGGAAACACCCATTCATGATACATATTTGTACATTAATAACATATAATACATGCTAAAGGTATTGGTGATGGAGATAATACTCGATAAATGTTGTATGTTCTGTATTTTCCACATGCTTTGAAAAAAGGTAGAGCCACATGACTGCTTATGCCTAATGAATTGTGAGTGGACTGTGGACAGCGTTTTCCATTCTTCTTTAGTTGACTCGGTCATTTTCAAAGATATGTAAAACCTAATGACTTGTCTGAACCTGAAGCAGAATTTTCATAAAGCTATAAACAAATAGTTGATGTGTTAATTCACTGATATTTTGGATTTATTTATTAAGGCATCACAACCTACCTTACCAGCAATTAGGCAAAGAATGCATAATTAGAATTCACAATGAATGACTTTATAACACAATAAGAAATCATAAATTGCCCAATTAAAAAAAAGAGTCAAATACATGAGCTGGCATCACAAATGAAATAGAAAAATCTGAATATAAAATAAACAAGATACTCAACATCACTATGAAATGAAAAAATGCAAAATAAAACCATAATTTACATTTTCATACCTATCAAACTGGCAAAAAAAATGTCTGACAATATCAACCTTTGGTTAGAAATGGGAACAGGAACTCATATGAGTGGTATGTGTGGGTGGAGACAGCCACTTCATTCAGCAATCTGGCAGTATTTTGTAAAGCTGAGGTTGTTCATTATTTTATAGCTAGGTACAAATACTATTACCTCTATAAGCTCTTCCCCGACTCCACTGTTCTAGCAGTCTGAGGAAATTTTTTTATATTTGTGCTAAATTACATAAACTTCCATTAGAATTATAGCAGACATTAGTTACCTCACGCTTCCCAGAATCTAAATACACTTTCCTTCTTTGGGGAAATACAAGAAGTTAATGAGAGAAGGTTTTGTTATTTGGAAACAACAGTGCTGTTTACTCACTAACTTACTTAAGGCTAAGGCAATTATCTTTCATATCTGTGTGTTCAATATCTAGCAGAAGACCTGGCTTTCAGCAAGCACTCAACATGTTTGTTTAATTTAAGATTATTCAGTTGTTTCTGGGAATAAATTTGATTCTACACAGTGTGGTTCATTAAGGCATTGCTTGTAATATCAGGATAGTGGTACAGTGGGTATTCTTTAGTGAGGAAGTTGATCAAAGATAAATTCTTTCAATGTGCCAGATTTGTCCTATTTTATAAAACCTTCTATTTCCTCATAATTAATATGTTATTTTCATTATATCATTTTTTTCTCTACTGGGAGAAAATTATTTAAAGAATTGGTAGGGTATTATACTTTACATATGACAGAAATCCACTTAATTTGGAAATGGAATGAGAAAACAATGCAAAATGTCACATGTATGTGAAATGCTTTTTATTTACAAATATTTATCACAATGATTTTACAAACCTAGAGAAATGTTGCATTAAGTATGTATGCTTGTGTGTGTATGTACATATGTATGAATGTATGTTATCATAATTATTCCATGGCATAGATAGGGAGAGCAATATAGGTTCAGATTTGGTTTGTGTAATTGGGTAGACCCGATGATGAATGAAAGTTCATCTGGATACTTAATTGAATGTACTCCTAGACATGCACCAAAACAGATCAAAATGACTCGCTTTTAATTTCCTTTGGGGACAATTTACTGGCATGGACAATGCTGAATTGCCATCTTGCCTCCTTTTCTTCTTTTTGAGTTTGTCCCTTTGAGCAACACAGAAATAGCTGCTGGCTATGCAATTAGGCATCTCTGCCTCCCCTTCAATCCTTCTCTCCTTATTAAGCTAGTAGGAAAATGTTAAGTCCCCAGGCATCTGCATCTATTAATAGGCAAAGAAGATTAGCTGTCACTGTTGCATAGATTCATGATTAGTAGACTGCTGGCAGAGTTCTCTTTTATTTCTTCCTCTTTAGTAACAAGAAAGCCATGGGCATCATTACAACATCATAAAGAGGCTCTGCAGTAGGGCCTCTAATCTGGTCTCTGAAGGGAGATTGTTGGTGCTCCATCTGAATTGACTATGCACAGAATTAGGACAAAGGATTCAATTAGACTTAGTTCAGCACTCCTATAGGTAAAGAAATAGAGGACATGTGACCTACAGATGGTACAGGTAATTAATGAGAAATTAGAAACAAGTAGAATATCTAGATCTCCTGCTACTTCTAACCAATCATACTGAAATTCTTATTTTCCTTATTATTTCAGGATGAAGATTTAATGTTTTTATGTCAAATATTTAGAAAATAATTTTTTCTAGGATATTAAGAAAATGTATGAAAAGCTCGAACAGAATGACTGGAGAAGGGTCAGTTTTAAAGTAAAGACTGTGTGTATCTGAGAAGGGACATTCCAAAGGACCTTTTATTTATTTAAAAAATGTTGTATTTTTAAAGCTTTGAGAAGATTCTCAATTCATATCATTTATCTGGGCAAAACTTTTATTCCTACCAAAAATAGTTTTAAAACAGAATTATGTAAACTCTAATCGGTAAACAGAGAGGTAGGGTGTCATATAATGAAGTGACTGTCCAAGAGTGATGCGGGGACCAGCAGCACAAACTCACCTGGAAAACTGTTAGAAAAATACATTCCCATGTCACACTTCCAGACCCACTGACAGATACTCTTGAGAAGGCAGAAATCTGTGTTAACAAGTGCTCCAGGTGATTTTGATACATGCCACATTTGGAGAATTGTTGTCAGAGTCATTAAGACCACTGTCTCAGAAGTCAGTCAGTGGGTTTAAATCCTAGTCTGTAACTTAGGTGTGTGATCTTAGGCAATTTCTTAATATGTCTGTTCTTCAGTTTCTTTTTCTGAAAAGTGAAGAAGTTTACATTAATATTACTTGCTTTGTGGTGGTGTTTTGAAGAATGAATGTGCTGATAGATGTAAACTGCTTAAGAACCATGCCTAACAAATTTCATTAGGTATATTATACACTTTTACTATTGGCATGTTGCCATACTTAAGCAAATCTACTGGATGAAATGAGTAGAATTTAGCTTATTGAATGATTCTGAAGAACATGATTATTATAAATAATATATAAAAAGAGTTTTGAAAATTCCTATGAGGAAGGCAAACCTGAGTTGAGGCCTCCACTGGGTAATTGAGAATGATAACTCATCAATGGAGTGGTCTCTACACATAGAGACATCTTTTGTGACCAAAAAAAAAAGAAACAATAGAAAAAAAGATTCGTTGATTCTTATTTCATCATGAGGTTTCTAAATATTCGTATACTTTCTATTGATAACAGAGTTTTATTTCCATTTTAAAAAATACTATTTACTTCCATGGTTCTTTAGAGAACCAATATTTAACCTATCCCTGGCCTACTGTCCCGTCATAAAAAAAAAAAAAAAAAAAAGGTAAAGAAAGAATATACTGAAAGTTCCTTTCACCGGGAATCAAAAGAATGAGGCCTATTATATTTTACTCTGTTGTGCTTTTTGAACAGTGTTTCTTTCACTTGAACGTGCATACAAATCACCTGGCAATCTTGTTTAAGTGGAGATTTTGATTCACTTAGGTCCATAGTGAGATCTGAGATTCTACATTTCTGACTAGAGTTTCAAAGATGCCAAGAATACAGACTCAGACTCAACTTCCATGCCAGATGTAGCAACAATATCTTCCACTCCAGATTCTTTATTTTCATTTTTATTTATATTTATTTTTTTAAAGGAAAGGTGCAGGCAGGAGTAAAGGTGAATAGGCAGGAGGCGGGAAGAAAGAGGAGGAAGAGATTTTATTTTATTTCTATTTAGTTGTTCACACTAATTGTTCCCCCATCTCTTGGACTTGGGACTAGAGCCCAGGGGTACGTGGCCTGTGATTAACCTAACCACTATTCCACCAGGGCATACCATATTCTTTTTTTCATGAAGACTGGGATGCACTTTTTTTCTCTTTTATGCCTTTTACTGTTCAAAAAGGAGGAAAGAGTAAAACATAACAGGTCTCATTCTTAATTCAGGCACTTAACCTTCTAAACCAGGTTTCTGATTTCAAGTCGTTCTCATTTCATTTCATATGTCTTATAACTGCCAAAGTCATCCTTTCAACTACTATTTTTAATCACATTCCACCCATAATTAAAACAACAACAACAAAACAACAAAAACTGCTTTTATTCAGTCCTCTGTCTAAGATTCATTTACTGAGTTCAACAGTGTGGTGGGCCTCTGTTATATCCTGGGAATAAAAAGACTGAAAAACATAAACTGTATCCTTGAAGAACTCAAACTTAACTAAATAATTTTAAAAACAATAAAAAGGACAATGATTATACATATGCACAAGATGTTATAAAAGCATCAGGAAGATGTTCAAGAAGAGTTCTTTTATACATGACAATTAGCTGAGTTTTAGGAATGGATAAGTAGGTTTGAAAATAAATCCAGATGAAAATGACAGGAAAAGTTATGGAAGAAAAGTAGTCAAAATAAGCAAAAGCCAAAAGGCAGTGGAGGCTGCTAAATGTTTAAAACTGGCTCCGGGGAAGAGACGTGCATAACTGGCTCTTGCAAAAAGGTAAAAGCAGAGCAGAATCCAACACATGGCTCAATAAAGATCAGTATCAATGTGAAAATGTAAGCAAGGAAATATAAGTAGTTTGACATTATCAGAACATTGTATGTGTGTTTGTGTATGTGTGTGTATATATACATACATACATATACACATATGTATACATGCATAGTATATATATATATATACATATATATATTCAATGTTATTCAAAAGTTCTCATAATTTAACCTAAGCTTTGGAGCTAACAATCTATCAAGTCTTAGATGTGTCACAAAACTAACTTCCGTAGGTCTCAATTTGTCCTTCAATAAATCAAGAGGTTGAACACTCTGGTGTTACTATGTAATCTTCAAACCATTTCATATGCTAGTCATGCTAATATTTTAATAAGAATTATCATGATAATGAAGATAGTGACTATTGAGGTCAATACGGGGATAAGGTACTGCCTTAGGAACCATATCCAAATGAAGATGCCTTTCTGGAAAGACAAGATGTTGGAGGATCCAGAAATGTGTATACTTGATTTGAAGGAATTGTACTTATGTGTGACTTGATAACTGTTCTCAAATATTGAGAACTCTTGGGAAACTGGGTTTGAATAGTTTTTTTTGACAAAATATTCTGCACTGTTATTAGTATCCGTAACTCCACTTCAGGCTGAGACTAAAGGCACTATAGTGTGTTTACATTAGGCCAATTTGGAAAAAGGAAGAAACCAGAGAATGTGGAAATTAAGTCATACAAGCTTATTCTCTAGCTAAACATCCCTAGGGTATGTAATCCACACTTGACAAGATTAAAAAATTAATACATAAAGATTGGTTCAGAAAGAAAGTAGTACTAAATCTGGCACTTAGCCTTAGTGCATGTAACAGAACATTTCTGGAAAAGGAAAGGCATAATATGGAAGAATGTGGCAGAAATATTTCATTTTGATGTTTTTAAATATTTGCTTTATCACTATAAAAGTTATTGATTTTTTGAGAAAGTATGAAGAGTATAGAATTCAAAGATTTTTCTGATCAAAGAAGATAAGTTTTTAATAAAAATATAGTACTAACAGGATTTTCCAAATTGTTCAGTCCTCTCTATGGAAGTGACAAAGAAACTAGCATAATAAAGACAGAACATCTGATTATGTACCAAATTTTGTATACAATTGAATAGTAAGCAGAGATACAATCTATAACATAGGGTTGCAAAAACAAAGCTGTTTGGAAAATGCTGAGATTAATATCTGATACTTTGAATATTTTTTATAAGTATAGAAACAACGCTAATACATTAAAGAACCAATGGTGATCTCAATATTATTCATTAAAGCCCATACATTGATAATATTTTCAGTTTGTACCTAATGTCCTTTTTCAGTCGCAGAGTCCTTCCAGAATGTTATATAACATTTAGTTGTCATATCTCTTTAGGCTCCTTTAGATTGTCAGAGTGTCACAGACTTGCTGTTTTTGATGCATATTAACCATATTTTTGATATAATGGGTCGCAATTGGGATTTGTTGTATGTTTTTTTCATGGTTGGTTTGAAGTTAGAAGTGTGTAAAGTGAAATCACATTTATATCACATCATAGCAAGGTCAGATGTGAGTTGGTGCTTGGTCATTCCCTCAAAATTATTAAAACAATGTTAACATGTGGCTCAGTTGAGCATATATTTAGGCATCACCAGAGATGAATAACTAGTGATGTTATAGAGGACATTAGCGTTTATAACCAATGATTAGAAAGTGATGCTTGTTGGACTATTTGACTCTGGAATATGAAGAGAAAAATATGAAGCCAAATCTATACCCTTCTGCCCCATGACCTCTCTAGTCCAGACCAAATTAGGATTGGAAGTATGTATGATCCTCTGGTGCTGGAATGCTCTGCCCCTTTTCTGAAATCTGTAGATTTCATGCCCCTACCTCCCTTTCTTGTAAGGAGCGGATAACCCTTCTCTGTATATTCCTAGAGTCAGGGAGGACACTTAGAACAGAAACTTCTCCCCATTCTTCTTTTTGGCCAAAGAATACATTTCTCTACTAGTTTAAAATGTGCTCGGTGATGGTACTAAAATAGAACATCTCAAGTTTTCATAGAATTGTTCTCTTGCATGTGCCCCACTCATGCAGAACCAAGGACAGTGAAGGACAGCCCCAAAGGCAAAGGAGAAACTCCTATTCTTCTAAACTTTTAACTCTTCCCTTAATCAAAGAAGCCATCTGCTATCCTTGTACCTCCATCCTTCTCCTAATCAAGAAATGGCCTTTTGTCCCTATTCTCTAAAAGAATGTAGTTAATGAAGTTATTTATTTTTACTTTCAGAGTCATCCTTGCTTGCCACATGAACACCCCTTCTCATTTCCCCTGAGACCTCCATTCCTCAGCTCAAGATATTAACACGAACGTGACCCTAAAAACTTCAGAATATACTGCCATGCAAATTCTCCATATATGTTATTATTAAATTTGGATTTTTTGCTGATTATGCTTAAGTCAATTTGTTCATTCATCCAGCCTGTGAAGAACTTCAGAGAAAGCGGGGAACTTTGCCTTTGATCCTCACAAATTGGCAACTACAAATGGAGCCCTCAAAAGGTTGGACACTGCTTGTCCCCCATGATAGCTGTAGGGGTCCAAGAACCGGGGACTTCTGAAAATGTTGGCAAAATTAGTAAGGCTTATTATCATGCTTCTTCTTGTGTGTGTTTGTCTTTGTCTGGCAGACTATCAACCTGAAGAAGTTATTTCATGTCCTTTTCTTTTTGGTCTCCTTCTTAAGACTTTTGTTTCCAGTACTTTTCTCTCTGAAGATTCTTAGGGAAGTGGGATCTGGCCATGTATGTTTTTATATGTATTGGCTACTCATAGTAAATTTTTGCATCTATGGCTAATTTAAAATGCTTGCTAGCTTAAGTCGCTTAGGAATTAGAACATCAAAATTTAAAGAAAAAATTTAGAAAGCTTAAAACTTACATTTTAAGTTGGAAAGAAAATGCAAAGAAAGTATGTTTATATAGAAAACATTTCCTTGACCCCAAGGCAAGGGTTAGTCTGCCAGAGATTTTACACTGTGTTTACATGAACAAGGGTAAGCAAGCATAGCGTTTCTTCCCCTGCACCTGTAACCACCGGTAAGACCAAGGAGATAAACCTCTATCCCAGGGTATAAAAGAAGCTCCCTTAGTCACCCCAGCTGCTCAGCTTTGAGTAACCATGCTTCTGAGCCAGCACCAGTGCTTGTAGTAAAGTGCTGTTTCTCTATCTTTGCGTGCTCAGTTGTCAGTTTCTTGCCATCTGGAGGCCTCACCATCATATTTGGTGTGTTGGCCGGGAAGACCGTCAACTGTGCTGCCCCTTTGTTGCCACTGCTGTTGGGGGCTGGCGGTAAATCCTCCCGCTTAACCCTGGATGGAGGGATGGCACCATCAGGTAATTTCTGGATCCCAATCGGTGTCAGGCCCAGCGGGACCGGATTCTTATTGCATACAGGCAGACTCAATGAAGGCGAGAAAAGCCTTCTGGGACCAGACATCTGATTGGTAAGTGTCCCTGGGCACCCAGTCAGAAACCAGGTCTGCAATTCACAGCAGAAGAAGGGTTGATCATCCCTTAGGCAACTTTGTTGCCTCTGAGACTAGGGACTTTCTTGGGAGGAAGTCAAATTCAGACTGATTGGTATGTGAATGTGAGAATCCATGGCAAAATCTACACAGTCTGTTTGAGTCCCAATCTGTGGTTCCCTGATGACCTCATATGGTTTAAGGTGCTGTTGACGCTTGGGGGACTGAAGAAATTCAGTTCCTCCCTGCAGTGTCAATTCAGAACGGGGCTTTATACTGATGGACCCTTGAAGCTAAGAGGCACGTAATCCCCCAGGAGGAGAGTAGCCAGAAGGATGAAGCAAAAGTTTCCCTGTGTTTGTCTTGTGTCTCTGTTCATTGAGAGGGACCCACTGGACACAATCATGGGAGGTAGTCCTTCTAAACACACTGTTATAGAATGTATATTGATGAAGGATTTACAAGTGACTATATGTCTAATTGACCTCTTGGAAATTATGCCAATTATGTGAATTAGAATGGCCAACCTTTGGGGTAGGATGACCATCAGAAGGAATCTTAGATCTGCCTGTGGTGATGGCTGTTTATAGAATAGTGACAGGAGATCCAGGGCACTCTGATCAGTTTCCGTATATAAACTAGTGGTTAGAAATTGCCTGAGTCAAGTCTCCATGGGTCCTGCTTTGCATTGATAATAAGGGACAGTATAAGGTTTTAGACAGTCAGAAAAAGAGACAGACATCTCAAGAAGGAACAGAGGGCACCTGTTTTCCAGGAAGATCCAGAGGAGACTCCTCTGCCAAACTTGCCACCTCCATATTCTCCTCAGACAGTTTCCTACACTCCACCTGGCCCAGACACAACACCCCAAGGCTCAGAGCCTTAGCCTGACTCTGCAGAGCCAGTCGACAGATGCCTGAGATCAATCAAGGGTCCAAGTCACCAGGGAACATTAGATGCTCCTCCATGAGACCAGGTATCCTCAATGACTGGCCCCAGATGGGATCCTACAAGAGGGATGATCAATCTTTTATCAGTCTTTCACTATGACTAATCTCCTGAATTGGAAGCACCATACCTCAGCTTACTCTGAAATGCTTCAGACCATGATCAATCTCCTGGAATTGATCTTTCAGACCCAGAGGCCAACATGGGTTGACTGTCGCCAACTTCTTCTCATTCCCTTCAACACTGAGGAGCAAATGAGAATTATGACAGAGACTAGGAATTGGCTTCAGAATCAGGCCCTGGCTGGCACCGTAAACACAGAAAACTGGGTAAAAGAAGCCCTTCCAGATGACGTCCCCACATGGAACCCTAACACTGAGGAAGGGAGAAATCAATTGGAGAGATATCACCAGATCTGCCTCTAGGGAGTCTGGGCAGGAACTAGGAAGCCCACTAACATGGCTAAATCCTCTGAGGTCCTCCAGAAACCAGAGGAAAGCCCAGCAGACTTTAATGAGAACCACTGTGAGGCTTTTAGGGTCCATACTCTCTTTGATTCCAGGGTCCCAGAGAATCAAAGAATGGTTAACACTGTCTTTGTCAGCCAGGATCAGCCCAATGTAAGAAGAAAACTCCAGGAACGGGAGGGCTTTACAGGCAAGAACATCCCTGAGCTTGCTGAGATAGCAAATAAGGTCTTCATTAATTGGAACTGAGCATTGAGGAAGGAGACTGATGAGCAGCTGAGGAAGAAAATAAACCTTCTAGCAATTGTCTTAGGACACCCCCTTACCATGGAAAAGGGAGGTTACAAGACAGGGGCCAGGGGACTAGGGAGGAAGGCTCCATTAGGTCAGGACCAGTGTGCATACTGCGAGAAAACGAGGCACTGGAAAAATGAGAGGGAAAGGGGGAAATCGGGTTCGTCTGACCTGACTAGTCGCTACCAGCCTGAGCCACCTGAAGCAGACCTGATTGCACTGGCAAAGACAGACTCTGATTAGGGCAGACCAAGCTCTTTTCATCAAGTAGTTCATTAGTTCTTGTGTCTGCCAGACTGCCCATTACCTCGGATGGGCAGAGATCTTCTGGCTAAAATGAAAGCAGAAATAGCCTTCAACTCAGATAGCTCGGCACAACTGAATCTGGTACCAAATCACCCAAGAGAAGTGGGGCCTGAGAACTGAAAGACTACTGCTCAGTCCAGGACCTAAGGACCATCAATAAAAAGCAGTCATCACCCTACATTAAGCACTGCCAAAACCATATACTATACTAGTACTCATACCATCGGAGGTGGAATGGCTTGCTTATTTGATCTTAACGATGCCTTCTTCTGTCTTCAATTGACACTCCTTAGCCAGCCCACTTGATTTGAGTGGTAGAACCTGAACACAAGGGCTAAGGAACAATTCACTTGAACCAGGCTGCCTCAAGTGTTTAATAACTTGCTGCCCCTGTTCAGTGGGGTGCTAGCATCTGATCTGTCCAAGTTTCCCGGTCAGGACTTAGGGTGCATCCTACTCCAATAGGTACATGACCTCTTATTAGCTAGCCCCACTTGAGCTCACTGCTAGGAAGGAACAAGGGCTTTATTGCAGCTCCTGACTGACGATGGATCCCAAGGTTTTGGGAACTGATAAAAACTCCTATATGAAAACCTCAAAGGAGAGGAGAAGACACCCCTTGTTTGGAAACCTGAACAAAAAAAGGTGTTCATAACTATAAAGACAAAACTCACTAAGGCACTGGCCTTGGGACTTGCAGATGTGGCAAGGACTTTAACCTGTTTGTACATGAGAACAATGGGGTAAGTCTGGGGGTTCTGACAAGAATTTGGGCCTTGGCAGAGACCGATAGTTTACCTGTCAAAGCAGATTGACCCAATTGTAGCAGGCTGAGCACGTTGCCTTAGAGCTCTTGCAGCCATTACTCTGCTAAAGAGGCAGATAAGCTTACATTGGAATAAAAATTAAATGTTAAGGCATCCCATTCTGTCATCATGGTCATGGACGTCAAGGGACAGTGCTGGCTAACTCATGCCTGGATGACCTAGTACCAAGGGCTCCTGTGCAAAATCCACAGGTGCAACTGGAAGCAGTAAAACCTTAAATGCCACCACCTTCTTGCCTGTTGTCGTGGGCCTTGCTTGATGGGTAGTTTCCTAGAGAGCAGAACTATGGGCCTTAGTCAGGGCATTAGAACTCAGCAAGGATAAACATGTCAACATCTACACTGATTCAAGATATGCCTTTGCTTCTCTGAATGTACATGGGGCTATATATAAAGAAAGAGAACTTTTAATAGGAGGAGGAAAGGGAATGAAAAATCCAAAAGAAATCCTAAAACTATTAGAGGTAGTTTGGGAACCCAAGAAATTAACAGTCATGCATTGCAAGGGGCACCAGAAAGAAAAAGGCTCAATATTGGAGGGAAACCACCGAGCAGATGCAGCGGCTAGACAAGCAGCCAAAGAGCAGACAGTACTGTCGAGGATCATGCTGGTCTCAGAACTGACTACACCCCCAACGTACACGGCCCAGGAAAAGGAATGGGCTCTGCAGAAAAGGGGGAATGTAGCAAAAAGATGGTGGATGCTCACAGACCACAGATCTATGTGCCAGAACAACTAACATACCAGGTAGTCCTTCAGTAGCATCAACTTATCCCCCCAGGAAAAACTGCTCTAATGACCTTGTGAGCTGGTACTACCTGATTGCTTAACTGTCGTCCCTCTGTTTGCTCCTCGGTGACTCAGTGCTGCCTCCTTTTTGCACAGAACAATGCCAGACAAGGTCCTGTTGGGCCTGTAGGAATTCAGTGCTGTGGTCAGATTCTCTTTGAAGATTTAGAGGTAGACTTTACTGAGATAGGACCAAGCAGAGGAAATAAATATCTCTTAGTTTTTGTCTTTACTTTCTCAGACTGGGTTGAAGCATAAACCCATACAGAAAAGGCCAGAGAGGTAACCAAGGCTCTTCTAAAAGATATTATCCCAAGATATGGAATACCATTAACTATAGCATCAGAAAATTGCCCAGCCTTTGTAACAGAAGTATTGCAAAAGGTAGGAAGGCCGTAGGAATCCAGTGGTGCTTACACATGGCCTATTGGCCCCAGAGTTCAGAAAAGGTGGAATGCATGAGCCAGACTCTCAAACAGGTTATGACTAAGGTATATCAGGAAACCAATCTGTCCTGGAGAGATACTACCCTTAGCACTCCTATGGGTGCATTGTGACACTAGGGACAAAATAGGATTTTCCCCTTTTGTGATTCTATGTGGTAGATGCCCTCCAACCTTAAGCAGATCTGAAGGGAACCTAAAGGAACTAAGAAGCTTAGAAATCCACAAAAACTTCAGGGACTAAGAAAAAACAGTCTTTGAAGTACATTGATGGGTAACAGACAGACTACCTGTCTCCTTAGGAATAACTACATGCCCCTACAAACCAGGGGACCAAGTGTGAATAAAGGAATGTACAAAGGAACCCCTGAAGCTGATCTGGATGGGGCCCTATCTGGTCATACTAACCATTCCCACAGCTGTTAAGGTTGCAGGTTGGAGCACCTGGATCCACCACTCTCGGGTGAAAGCAGCCTACCAGCTGTATGACAGACCACTTGAGAGGAAGGAGGACCCCTCTGAACAGCGTCCAAGCTGAACCACCCAACAACTGTGTTCCACTCATCTCAGCCTGACACACATTCCTGAAGAGACTTTTGGACACCAATGAACCACCCGACTCACCAGCAGACACCAAACGTGACCCTGTTTATACTTCTCATTTTTTTCTGGGCCCTGCTCCTCCCATTTTATCTTATTCACCAGCACTGTGGGCCCCTTGTGTGGGCCTGTTGCTTCTCACCCAATGCACATCGCTGGTACAGCAGACCCCTTTCTGCCACCATGCTGCACTGCTGATGAAATAATTCTCTAAAGCCCTAAACATATTTCCTTCATTACTGCTTATAGCTCTCCCCTTTATCCCTGGTCCCTCAACTGGCAGGCAGGGAAACCAGCCCTACAAATGTCGTCCATTAGAAGACTGTGAATGTTTTAAAAAGGGTCAGAACCAGAATCTCAGATTCATCTGATCTCAGGAGCACCTGGTTCAGCAACATCAACTGGTTATGGGGCTCTTGCCCCCGTTGGGGCCTCTTCTTGTATTGTTACTTGCACTCTGGTTCCTGCATCTTGAACCTACTCACCTGTTTTATCATCTCCCACCTAGAGACCTCGAATCTTCAGATGTTACTCTAGACCAGATCACCAAACTACCATTACAACCTCCTGGGTGAAAAAGACTCAAGTTGTAGAACACCATGATGTCCCCATTGAGCAGGAAGAAACTAGAAGGACTGGTCACCCTTGTTCCCACTTCCAGTTTAGAGTCTCCTGTACAATCTCTGTATAATCCCCTAGGCTATAAATAAGCTTGAGGATCAAGAGGGGGGACTATGGTAGAAGACCTTTTCCCTGTCCCCAATGCAAAAGTAAGTCTGCCAGGAATTTTCCACGGTACTTTGGAGACTGTAGCTATGTCCTGTTATGTCACTAAGGACAAACAAGCATAGCATCCCTAATCTGCAGCTATACATAACTGATAAGAGTTGCCAGTAGAAACCACATATAGCCAAGGACATGAGTCACTACATCAGAGTATAAAAGGAGCTCCCCTAGACACCCTGTTGCTCAGCTTTGGGTAACAATGCCCCTGAGCCAGCACTGGTGCTTGCAATAAAATGCTGTTTTCTCTAATTTTCGAGTGATTGGTTGTTAGTCTTCTTGCTGTCTGGAGGCTTTGCCATAACAATCAAAGGAAAATTTCCCAATTTCTCTGAGGTTCTTCACAAGCTGTACAAATTAACAAATTCGCATTAGGTGCGATTGATAGAGGGAGAGTTCAGAATGTGATGCTGTCTACTGAGTTGCACCAGACAGGCCCTTTTCTGAACACTAGAGGCCAAAGCTTATCTCTGGAAAGATTCCTCTAGTCTTCAACTTAATGTTTTTTCTAAGATAAAAAGGTGTCCAGACCACCAGGACCACCAGAATTCCCAAAGCAACTTCATAGACCTGAATAACTTCCTGGAAAATCCTCTCACTTCTTTCAAACTTCCTTGTGAGTTCTATTCCCTTACTAATTATAGACACTGGAGAGGGTATCCTCCCAGAAACCCCCTCCCAACAGTAAAAATGTAGGAATCTCATAACAATCGGAACAGCCCTCCCTGCCCAGAAGACTACCTCCTGCTTTTGCTTTCTTTCTTCTCCATTTTATCTAATAAAGTTACAAAACTTCACTCTAATGTTCAATAATTCTTTCTTGAACAGTTTGTCACCAGATCCCAGAACCCCCACATCATGATTGGTAAGAGAAAAGCCCAGATTTAATAATAACATATGTATAGAGAATTTACATGATGGCAAATTCTGAGGTTTGCAGGTCACGTAAACATTTATATCTTGACATGAGACATGGAGATTTCAGGGAAAAGGGAATTGGAAAGGAGAAATGAATCATCCCTACTCTTACTCTAAAAGTAAATATAAATAACTCCCCTTTCAACAATCTTCTAGAGAATAGGGACAGAAATGATTGACTTCTTGATTAGGAGAAGAGTGGAAAACCAGGAGTATCAGATGACTTCTTTGATTAAGGGAAGGTCTAAAGGTTTAGAAGAACTTCTCCTTTGCCTCTGGAGCTACTACCCTTGATTCTTCATATCAGAGTGGGGCAAGAATAGGAGACCAATTATGAGAAACTTGAACAATTCTGAGTCAACTTGAGGTGTCATGTCTTTGTCTCATCATTTACCTCATCTGTGACTTTGGGAAGTCACCCACATTAATAGCTAGGATTTTGACTAAGGAGAAAGAAGTATCATATTAATACTTTAGTGAAAAGAATTCTGCAAAAAAAAAAAAGAAAGGATGAATGTCAGGGTGAAGATGAAAAAGAATAGAGTGAATCAAATAATGTCCCCACATTGCATTAAATTGATTTCCTACCCTTTGGATGACTAAAATAGATGATCTGGTAACACTACTTGTCCTGTTTATGTAGAAGGAACATGCTTCTCCAATGATCAGTACAAGCTTCGTTTGCCAAGCATTCAGGGTCCAGAGCAAAACCAGAGATTCTGAAGCACCATAGAAGTTAAGACTGTGCAATGTTTTCACAGTGGCTTTGGACTCCTGTTCTGACACCATGGAGGGATTTAGGCTAGCAGACTTCAGTTGATAGTCTTCAGAGCTTTGGGGATGAGAAATTTAGCATGATAAAGAGCTTGGAGTCATGATATACAAGTAGATTTGCTACAATTTCTTGACAGTCGTATATGTGTGTCCGAATGTTATGAACAAAATAACCCATTTGTAACTTGGCTGGCATTTTGAGTGAAATGTCTGATGACAGAGGGAGCCAGATATCCAAGTACACACTTCCTGATCACTTGGGTGAAAAAAAAAAATCCTTTAAATACTCTGTTGACACATAGTAAAAGGAGATCAGTATAATTTATGAAGAGGATCAGATTGATATCTATGATTCTCATCATTTGCATTGTTCCAGGATCTTTGAAAAAGTTGGTGGTTATACATCTCCACTGTTAATTTGTGTGACTGAGCATGAATCAGATTTCAAAAGAACTGATGCATGGAGTGTTTAGCTTGGTTCTGATGGTTATAAGCCTTAGTCTTGTCACTTAGTCAGGAAAGTCCAGATTTCTGATGCACACATATAATCTGTGGTATGAGGCCATTTTAACAAGGGAATAACTGAGATAACCCAAGTTGTACAGGGTCAATCTGTAATAAGACATCTGGTGATTTGACAAATCTTTGTGGCAGAATCACTTAAGTCCTTGGCAAGTTTGAAGATGCCACTTTCAAAAATCAAACTATAGAAATTTATTGTAACACAGTTCTAGAAATATCCACTAGAATGTCTATTTTTTATGCACAGGGAAAATATTTCATCTATTTCTTGTAGCTGGATTGGAAACATCCCTTGGGTTTCTAAAGATATCTGGGTTTCAAGTAATTCACCAGAAGCAGAGACAGTCATATTTTCTAGCTGTGGATACCATACCTCGCCGTCCAGACATAATCAGTGTTTATTCACCATACACTCATATCAGAAAGAACAAAAATGAATTCAGTTTTCTTTTCACACTATATGTTGGCACAACCAAATTCCAATTCATTTGTTAATATAGTCATGGTTCAGTAGACTGGCAAGAGGGTGTTTGATCTGTGCCTGACTTGTTAGTAGTGAAAGCTTAAAGAGAGACAAGATGTACTGAAACCAGTAGCTTCTAGCTAGCTTCCTAGTAAGCACAAAATGTTCATTTAGAGGGAAAAATATATTCCTACCCTTCAATTTTTTTTCAAATGGGAGGAAAGAGTGTGTTCTAAGAAAGCAGAAGGATGGTAGACAAGAGTGATGTGTCTTGATCTATGATCTCGGGAGAACTGGCTACATCATGTTGTCAGCACCTTCTAGGGCCTGGGAATTTGCTCTGGAAATTCTTACTTTAAGTTTATCTTTAGGGGTGAATTCTCAAAATTAATTCTATACCAAACAATAATAAGCAGCATTACCAAGAAAGCAAAAGACAAGCAAAGGTTAATCATTGGGGTTCAGTTCAGGGAACCAGTCTGAGCTGAGGTCAACCAGTCCAGGTTTTCAGATGTAAGGGTCAAGGAGGTATCGTCAGATGAGAAGTTAAAGCTATCAGACAGGTAGGGATCACAGGTTTTGGACCGCAGTTCAAATGGTATCTGATGTTTTCAGGTATTCAGGAAAATAGTCACTATTCACATGGTAGAAAACCTTATCCTGACCCCAATGCAAAATTAGTCTGCCAGAAATTTTTCATCGTAACCATAGGTACACCCCTGCAGCTGTAACCACAATTGCACTAATCATTTCCCTGCAGTTGTAACAGCAACTGTGCAGACCCAACTGCTAAAGAGCACATAGCCAAGGAGCTAACCCCTAACCCCAAGATATTAAAGAAGCTCTCCTGGACCCCCACCCTGGTGCTCAGCTTCAGGTAATGATACCCCTGAGCCAGCACCAGTACTTGTAGTAAAGTGCCGTTTCTCTACCTTCGAGTGCTCGGTTGTCAACCTTCTGGCTATCCGGAAGTTTTGCCATAACATTCATTTTAATCTTCAATTTACATTCAGAAAAAGATAGTCAATTTTTTTTTCACATTCTGATGGTATTAAGGAAAGAAAGTTCAATTCTGTTAACAGAAAGGTACAATTCTCCAGATTACTGCAGGTTAGTTGCTTAGAAGAGAAAAATGACTTTATGATAATATGGTAAAATATAAAAGAATCTATAGTGTTTTAAGTAAAAACATGATAGAAATATTCATTCTCATTGGTTCATCCTATCAATCCTATCATATTTAATTCTTGATCTCTATAATAGTTTTATAAACCTTGTTTTACATAATTTCTGTAATTCCCTACACAGTGCAGGTTTATGATAAACTTGTCAAATTGTTTCATGAAGTTTTCTGAACATGAAACATGAAACATTAGCAAATGATAGTTTGTAAATGACAAGACTTTAGAAATGACTATAGTTAAACACAATTATAACACAATTAACAATTAACACAAGTATAACACAATTATGGTTATAACACAATTAACAAAGATGGCTTGATTTCGCAGTGCTAAAAAGTAAAGAGCATAATGGTAAGCAGATTCAACTTTTTAAAACTTTTGCATAGTTCTTATAGCACACATATCAATTATTAGACTTCTATGTAAGTATGTGTTAAGATGATAAAGTGTTATTTTTTTTTATTTTGAAAGTTATTCCCAATAGATTTCAGCATAACAGATATGGTCAATTTGTTTAATATCTTTCTATAAAAAGAAAATGATTTCATTATATTGGATATCTTAGGAATACTAAGATTTCCCAAAAAATTTTTTAAGTTCTTTATGTTCAGAATTTTAGTTTTAGGGAGTTTTGAGAAGTTGAGATTGCACAGTAATGAAACAATACGCCATTATCAATTTAGTTAAAGGCATTTGGTTCTGATAGGACTCAGTTCTTACCTTCACTTTTATCAGAGGCCTAATAAAGATACTGAACTTCAAGACTATTCTAAAGACTGCATAAATTAAAGCAAATAATCTGATCTAGTTTTAATTTACCAAAAATTTCTTTGTTCATTTGAATTTAAGCATTCAGATTAATTTATTACATTCTGAATCTAGCAATTTATGGAGACTTCCATGATCCAATGATACATGAATAAATTCTAGAAATTGAATGTTATTTATAACACACACAAGCAGGCAGAAATACACAAATTCCCTATTTTTTTCATTTAAAATGATAGCCACATGCTAGGTAAAATAAGTCTCACTAATTATAAAAAAAAAAAAAAAAACAGTCATTGGAATAAAGCATGACAAAATAATCCTTCATAAATGCTTAGAATCTAAACCAGACACTTTTCCTAATTTTTTCTTCAGTTCCTTATCTGATCCAGGAAGATAAGTCTTGAGAGACAGAGTTATTCTAAACTTCTAATTCAGATTCTTTTCCTCTAAGTAAAATGAAATAAAATAATCTATTATTCTATAAATTCATTCTTCAATTTGGCAAAAAAAAACCTTTAAATAAAAAGTAAGACTTAGATAAATTCCCTTGGTGACTGGCAACAAACTAGAGTGCTAGTCACATTTATGTTTGATCATATTCCGATACCAAACCAAGTTCTGAGATGAAGGGAAAAGACCTTATCTAACCTTATGGTTTTATTTTTTATGAAAAGCAAATTTCAAAAGATGGATAGGAGATGGTAGGGCATAAGGAAGATAAGAAAATATTTTGACTCTCTAATTATATTCCAGGGAAGACAAAATTTAAATAGTTCATATGCCCCCTAAAAGACTTTAGAATAGCAATGGAATAAGTGTCTCATTCAATATCTCTTCTCTGTCTTTCTGTCTGTGTTTTTTTACCTCCATCCTTTTTTTTTTAATCCTCAGATCTCCTAATGACAATGAAAACTTTACATCATATTTATTGTTATTGGCCCAGCAAAACAGGAATTTCTAAAGAAAGGTCATGCTCTTTGACTAGCCAACATGTTATGGCAAGACCTCCAGAGGGCAAGAAGACTGACAACCAAGTGAAAGTAAAGAAATGGCACTTTATTACAAGCATTGGTGCTAGCTCAGGGGCACTGTTGCCCAAAACTGAGCAACCAGCGGAAGGGAGGTGTCTAGGGGAGCTTCTTTTATACCCTCGGATAGAAGTTTATCTCCTTGGTCTTAGCAGTTACAGCTGCAGGAGAAGGAATGCTACGCTTTCTTACCCTTGGTCATGTAAACAGGATGTAAAACTTTTGACTGACTAACTCTTGGAGTCAAGGAGAGGTTTTCTACCATATTCCCCCATCTTGATCCTCTAGCTGATTTACAGCCTTGGGGATTATACAGGAGACACTAAGCTGGAATTGGAAACAGGGGTGAGAATTCTTTCTGGCTACTTCCTGCTGAATTGGGCCATTGTGGGACTCAGAGCTCAAGACTTCTTCTCCCAGGGGATTGTAATGGCAGTTCACTGAACTGGTCTGGAGTAACATCTGAAGTTTTAAGGCCTCTAAGCAAAAGGAGATAAAACAGGTAGGTAGGCTCAGGATTCAGAAACCAAACAAGAGTACAAGCAATGCAAGAAGAGGCCCTGACAGGGACAAGAGCCATGATAACCAGTTGATATTCCTGAACCAGGGACTCCAGGGATCAGAAGCATTTTCCCAAAGTTTCTGACTCCTTCCCATCGTTTCCGGGTTAATCCCTAACAATTCCAGACCAGGCCCGGTGACTGTTGGTGAGCCAGGTGGGTCGTTGGTCTCTGCAGGTCTCCTCTGGAATGCATGTCAGACTGAGATGAGTGGGAGACAGTTGTTAGGTGGTCCAGTGTGGACGGTGCTCAGAGGGGTTGACCTTCCACACAGGTGGCCTGTTGTTCAGCTAGTGGGCTGCTTTCACCCAAGAGTGGTGGATTCCGGTGTTCAACCTCCAACTTTAAGAACTGTGTAGGTATACTGAAGAACTACCCAGCATGCTAGTTGTTCTGACACACATATCCTGTGGTCTGGGGGTACCCACTCTCCCTCCTTTGTTGCATTTCCCCCTCCCTGTTGTGAGCCCATTCCTTTTCCTGGTTCGAGTACTTTGAAGGTGTAGATAGTTCCATGACTAGCATGATTCTTGATGGAACGGTCTGTTCTTTGGCCACTTGTCAAGATGCTGCTTCTGCTAGGCATTTTCCCTCTGATATTGGGTCCTTTCCTTTCTGGTGCCCCTTGTAGTATATGACTGCTTCTTCCTTGGGTTCCCGAAGTAGCTCTAGTAGTTTTAAGATTTCTTCTTGGTTCTTAATTCTTTTTCCTCCTGCTGTTAAAGTCCTCTCTACTTGTATATAGCTCATGTACATGCAGAGTGACAAAAGCATAACGTGAGTCAATGTAGATGTTGGTGTGTCTGTCCTTGCTGATTTCTAATGCCCTGATTAGGGCCCATAGTTCTGCCCTCTGTGCCAACAAGGTTTTTGTCTCTATAGTTTCACAGCTCAATGCTATTGTATACCCAGCGTGTCTCTTGCTCTCCTCTATGAAGCTGCTACCATCTGTATAAAAAATGAGATCAAGGCTTTGCAGAATTTTTGCAGGTTGACTAGAATAGGCTTTATTAACTACGTTTAGGCATTCATGCTCTGGGATTCGTATGACAATAGGCAAGAAGGTGGCAATGTTTAAGGTTTTTAATGCCTCTAGTCACACCTGTGGATTTTCTCATGGGAGCCCTTGGTACTGGGCCATCCGGGCATGAGTTAGTCAGTGCTGTCCCTTGACATCTTTGAGCATGATGACAGAATGGGGCATCTTAATATTTAGGTTTTATCCTAATTTAAGTTTGTCTGCCTCTTTCTCTTAGGCAAGGTGGCCAGCCTTCTGCAACTATGTCAGTCTGAAGCAACAAGTCTCTGCCAAGGCCCAAATTCTTAGTCAGAACCTGGAGAGCTACCCCCCTGTTCTCATGTATAAACAGGTTAAAGTCTCCTGCCACATCTGGGAGTCCCAAGGCCAGTGCCTCAGTGAGTTTTGTCTTTATTATTGTTCAAATCCCCTAACAAGAGGTAACTTGTCCTCACCTTTGAGGGCCTCGTATAGGGGCTTTGCCAGTCCCCAACCTCTGTTAGTTATTCAGAAGCCTAGGTTCTAGTATGAGCCCTAGTAGGCTATATGGGTTTGGCAGCCCTGAAAGTAGGATGACGACTGCTTCATTGATGACCCTTAGATCGTGGACTGGGTGGTAGTCATTCATCCCTGGTTTTATTTTACAGGTAACAGTGGAGTATTCCATGGCAACTGACATGGCTTTGAAAAGTCCCATTTGACTAGTCGCTCCAGGTGAACCTGAATTCCTAGGTGTGACTCCTTTGGAACCATGTATTGGCAGATTTTAACAGGTTGTGCTCCAGGCTTTTCATCAGTCAGCACTGGGGCCTGGTTCTTTGCTAGGCCTGGAGGATTCTCTTCCATCCAGACTGAGGGGAATTCATTTTTAGCTCTAGGGCAATTGACGACTCCTCAGTTAGCAAGGTGTATAACCACCATTCTTCCTCTCGTGGCACTGCTAAGGACAGGATCATTAGATGTCCTCTTTACTTAAACACAGTTGTGCCAAACCATCTGGAGCAAAGACTATTTCTGCTTTCGTTTAGCTAGAAGGTCTCTGCCTATCAGAGGTGCCAAGTAGTCCAGCAGATACAAGAACTCATGGACTGCTTGGTGGCCTCTCAATCAGCATTTTTGGGGGCCCTAGAGCAGTCTCAGATCTTGGCTCTGGAAGCCCCTATGATAGTGGCTCCTTGTCCCAAAAGGAGGGACTACCTTATGGGTAACAACTGAGTGTTCAGATCCCATATTGACCATAAAGTCCACAATCTGGCCCCCAATTTTCATTTTGACTATGGGCTCATGAGAACCTAATTGGAAAGAGCATGGTCTGTCCTAATAAGAGTCTGCCCCTGCCAATGAAATCAGGTCTGCCTCAGGTTGCTCAGGCCGGTAGCAGTTGGGTGGCTTGGAGGACCCTGACTTTCCTTTCCAGAGGTTTGGGCACTCATTTTTCCAGTATCCCTTTTCCATGTAGTATGCACACTGGTCTCAGCCTAATGGAATCTTTCTCCCTGGTTCCCTGACTCCTTTTCTGTTGCCTTCATTTCCCATAGCAGCAGGCAGGTAGGGTGTCCTAAGGCAGCTGCTAAGTTTACTTTCTCCAGTTGCTTATCAGCCTCCCTTCTCAGATCTCAGTCCCAACGAATGAAGACCTTGCTTGCTATCTCAGGAAGTTCGGTGGCATTTTTGCCTGAAAAGTCCTCCAGTTTCTGAAGATTTCTTCTTACATTAACTGAGTCTGGCTGACGAAGGCAGTGTTAACCATTCTTTGAGTCTCTGGGACCCTGAAATCAAAGGGAGTATAGACTCTAAAAGCCTCACAGAGTTTCTCCTAAAAATTCATGGGGCTTTCCTGTGGTTTCTAGAGGACCTCAGAGATCTTAACCATGCTAGTGGGCTTTTTAGCTCCTGCCCAGACTCCCTGGAGGAAGGTCTGGTGATATCTACCCAACCAATTTCTCCCTTCCTTAGTTTTAGGGTCCCAGGGTGGGATGTCATCTGGAAGGGTTTCTTTTGCCCAGTTTTCTGTGTTTATGGTGCCTGCTGGGGCCTGACTCTGAAGCCAATTCCTAGTCTGTCATAATTCTCATTCGCTCCTCAGTATTGAAGAGAGTGAGAAGGAATTGGCGGCAGTCAACCCATGTTGGCCTCTGGGTCTGAAAGATCAATTCCAGGAGATTGATTATGGTCTGAAGCTTTTCAGGGTAATCTGGGATGTGGTGCTTCAATTCAGGAGATCAGTTGTAGTGAAAGGCTGATAATAAAAGATTGATCACCCCTCTTGTAGGGTCCCATCTGGGGCCAGCCGTTGAGGACACCTGGTTTCATGGAGTGTCATCTACATGGCCTCTGGTGGCTTGGGCCCTTGATCGACTGATGTCAGGCATTTGTCAACCAGCTATTCAGAGTCTGACTCAGGCTCTAGTCTTTGGGGTTGTGAGACTGAGTGTGGTGGATTGTCTGGTTCCAGTGGAGCATCAGGAACAGCCTGAGAAGCATATGGAGGTCGCAAGTTCTGTGGGGGAAACTCCTCTGGAATCCCTGGAGGTTTGTTGGCTTCTGTTTCTTCTGAAACATCTGTTTCCTTTCCTGGCCGACTAAAATATTACACTGTCCTTGACCACTAAAGCCACACCCATAGAGCTTAACTCGGAAAATCTCTAACCACTGGTCTATATATGAAAACTGATTAGGGTGGCCTGGTTCTCCTGTCACACCTTTGTTAGCAACCCTCAGACAGAGAGAGAGAGAGAGAGAGAGAGTTAGGGACTTTGGGCATGTCCAGGTTACCTGGAGAGAAGCTGTGGGGGCATCCAGGGGTGTGTCCTAGATGCAGTAATGTTAAGCTAATATCTCCCTGGGGTCTCATTCAGGTTTTGCCAGTTAGTCCACTATTCATACATCTGCATACTGCCCTGAAGATTTCAAGCTATGCTGTCCCTACGTTAGATATGATGGCTTACCTTGGAAGATATATTGATAAATGTTAACCAGTCTTGAATACCTGAAAAAAATTCTACTTAATCATGGTGTATAGAGCATAATTTACTTTAGACATTGTTAGATTTGATTTTCTCATATTTTTCATGTGCTAATATTTTTGTATCTATGTTCATGAAAGATGTTGACCTATACTTTTCTTTCCTGGTAATATTTTATCTGGCTTTCATTTTCAAGTTAATGATGACCTCGTAAAATGAGTTAGGATGTGTTTCCTCTGTTTCTGTTTTCTGGAAGAGATTGTGAAGAACTTGTATCATTTATTTCTTAAATGTTTAGTAGAATTCAATAGTGAAATAATCTGAGACTGTTGGTTTACATTTTGGAAAATTATTATTTTTTACTCAATTTCTTTATTTGATAAAAGAGCTTATTAAAGAAGGTAGTTGAGGTATGAATTTTGGATTGACTGGTTTGCATTTGAAAAGAACAATTGCTGATAAATTACTTACCACTTGTAGGAATTTTCTCACTTTGATAAGGGCAGTCTTTGAAGAGTCAACAACACTTCAGATGTCAAGATATCAGAAATTAAAAAACAAAAGACTGTTAAAACATGAATCCAGAAACAGTCTTCATGTAAGCAAATCCCAACTGTAAGTCTGGAATCAACTAAGATGGGGCTAAAATAGAACACCCTAATTTTCTCAGAATGGGCCTCTTGTAAGCCCCACTCTGACAGGAAGAGGACAAAGGCAACAGGAAAACCCCACAGGCGAGGAGTCTGACCCTGTAGCTCTGTGCTGAACCAAAGAAGTCATCTGCCACTCCCTAGGTCTCCATCATTCTCCAAATCCAGAAAATCTTTTGTCCCTATTCTCTAGAAGAATGTAAAAGTTATTTATAATCTTTAATTCAGAACAAAAATGCCTTGTTGTGATCCCTTCTATCATCTGAGACACTAGACCCTCTTTCTAGGCCTCCGTATATAAATCATTGGTCTGACCCAGCTGCTACAGAATTTACTGCCATGTAAATACTCCACACATATATTCTTAAATTTGAACTTTCCTCCTGCTAATTGTATCAAATGTTAATTTGTTCATTTGTTCAATCTGTGAAGAGCCTCAGAGAAATGGAAGAACTTTCCCTTTGACTCTTCTACTGTCTCTCCAGATTTCAGGGTGGCTGTTTTCCCTGCAACTGAGATTTTCTGATGAATTCAAGAGAAGTTACTGATTCTCAATTTGCTTTTCAGCTTGTTCTTATTGTCAGAAAAAAGCGATGACTTCTAAGCTCATTATATGTTAGAACTAAAATCAGAAGTCTCCAATCCATTTTTAAATTGTACTGCTGATTTAGTTAAATTCCAAACTAAAAATTATTTGCATTAGCTAATAGATTCAATTGAGCTATCCTGAGAAGATTTTTTAATGCAATTTTTAAAAAGATGGTTTAGTAATAAAATGGCACAAAGTTGATTCATACAGGACCATGTGCTTTCATTTTGATGCAAAAAGATAATATAAAAAGATTAAAAATATTCTCATAATTTTTTATGAAACTGCAAGAAAATTGTTTTCTTTAACAAACTAGCTATTTAAACATTATATAAAGCAGCTAAGAATCAAATAACACCAAACTGTAGTCATTTCTGTTGTCATGTGCTGACAAAAGCACAGAACTAGAAGTCTTAAGACTCAATTTGAGTATTGATTATTAATGACAAGCTGGTCCTGACTCACCACCAATAGCTCATTACCAAATTTCTCAGAATGTGATTTTGAACATTATTACTTGCTTTTCTACTTTACAATGTATTTATGAGCATAAAAGAGCCAGTGAAAAATTTAAATTTATATTGCAAAGCATGATATTAATGTAGGAAAGTAAAATCCTTATTAGTGATACTCATGTACATCCTCCCAAGTGTAAGTTTTAAAGGAGGCAAAGAACTCCTCATCTGGCTAAAGGACACCGGAGACTCAGACTGTTGCAAGCCCCCAGCAATCAAGGAAACAGGACACCAAGGCTTTATCAGGAAGCAAGATTTATTCTTTCCACTGGCAGGGCTCAGCAGATTCACATCCAAAGGCTGAGTCCTGATTGTGCCAAGGTAACATCATTTATACTTTCCAGTTAGTGCCGTATAACTCTTTTTCCAAAAACGGTTACAAAGGATTTCATTGGTTACATTGCCTATAGTATAGTACATGTGTCAAGTCCCTTCTCCTTTCCATGTCACCTCTGTACATTATCAAATTCCTCCTATCACAAGACTACACATATGTGAAGAATGAATAAATGGAGTGGTCAAGCAGAATATGGATGAAGAGATACACGGTTTCTGGTTTTGTTTTTTGGTTTTTTTTTATACCTTACCTTAATCACAGTGGCAGAGCCTAAAAGACTCTAAAATGAGAATAAGTCAAAAATCAAAAGCAAATAAAAAATAATAAATAAGACTAATCAGTCAAAAAGAGAAACCAAATGCATGGCTTCTGAGACTAGCTAACTAGTTAGGGAGTTTAGTCTCTGTAAATGATCTCTCAGAGACTGAAGAAGTCAGGACAGGCTCCTAGCACCTGTTGCTACACTTGTGGGCCAGTACAATGAAGGATTCATGTTCCTGACTTGACAATATGTCTTTTTCTTTAGCAGTAAATCAAACCCAAATGACAAACTACAAACAGAAAATGATCATGAACTGTGACTTGGGTAATAACTTTGGGCAGAAAACATTATCAAACCAATATTTGTCCCAGATATCATAAAGCATAGAGATGAAGGCAAAAAGTCTCCTGAAAGTTTTCCCTTTTTACTATTGTGTTCCTAATTTTAACAATAAAAGAGATAAGTTTTAGATTAGTCACTGTTTGTATCTGAGTTCCATAGCATACACAAGTATGTCTTGCTCAAATCCAGAAGAATTAACTGCCCAAGGATATTTAACACTAGGAAAGAATATGGAAGAGGTCTGGCATTCCTTGGCCTCTACTGCATACCTAGCTCAGTCGGAGCTGAAGCCTATTAGAAGAAAATAGTTGGGAAGACAAGCTAATTCAGATTTGGATCCTTGGTTACATAAACTGTGTGACTTTAGGCCATATGTTCATTCTTGCAATACCTGAGTCTCTTGTCTCTCAGCACTTGTGAACTGGGGAGAGTGATACAATCTTCTTTAAAGTGTTTTTGGAGACTTGGTACATATAAAGCACTTATTGCTACTGTGAAACAGAGATATCGGCTATTTTTCGTTTTTATATATTATCACAGCACATCCTCAAGTGACCTCTATCAATTAGATACCTTCCTCTCCCATTTTATAGAAAACAAAAGTGAAACAGAAAGTTCAGAAATGTGCCCAAGTTAGGTACACAGCAGGATTTGAACCAGAGTTTTTCTGGCTTTCTTATCTGAGCATTAACAAATATTGACATATAGCACAAACATATTATATATGCTATATACTTATTCTAGTCATTTCATCTTCTCTTTATTCTAAAGTACAAACATGCTTATGACTTCCAAAAACCCAAGGTTTTCAATTTGAGAGTGATGTCATTTACCTCTTACTCATATTTCTTCTTTACGAGAAAACTTCAGATGATTTTCACACTGTGAAAAAGGGTAGAAAGTTCAGTGATTCCCAATTTGGCTTATGTGTTCAGACCTTATCTGGATCATTGTACTGTATGAATGAAAAGATGAATATTTGAAACAAAACTGCAAATAGCAAATTAATAGCAGAATCATTGCAAATATACTTGAACACATTTTTGAGAAACAGATATGATTTCTTTAAGGTGTAATTGTTAATATTAAGTTTATGATTGTTTTGTCTTATTTCCCATATGGCAAATTTGCAAATAGTTCTGAAAATCAATTTTTAAATAAATCCAAGAAAAAGTAGAGTAGGTAAAAGTTAAATTCATTAAAATAATTTGCATGATAAATTATATGAAATAGCATAAAAAGAAAGTTTTCAAAATATACTATTCTATTTGAGTCCTTGTGTTTTTTTAATCTGGTTAAAAAACTGATTTCATTAAAGACAATTTAAAAAAATTGAAAAAAGTGATTTCACTTTTGAAATCAATTAAGATCACATTAATTTTATTTAACTTCCATAATATGCTTGAGAGAGAGAAATGTAAATGAACAGTTCGTGGAATGCTGCCATATTTTGATGATGTAAATTAAAAACTTAGTGTAGAGTTATTAAGCAATTTTCTCAGATGCTAATGTTTAACAGAGTAAGACTAATTTTGTTTTTCTTGTTTTGACTAATCAATGCTACTTTCATTGAAATTTTTAAACACTCTTGCTTAAATTTTAATGAAGTCAGTCCGTAGACAGAATAATACAACATCAGTTCTTGAAAAGTAAATTGAATGACTAATTATTTAAGCAGTGCATTTCATATACACTTGTACTAAATAATGGAATGCTAACTCACAAAGGCAGGATGTGAAAACTGGTTCTAGTATAAGAAAGAATCCTGTAGGTTGTGATGTGATTATGATCAAAAGTCAGAATCGTAGACATTGTAAATTTATTTACTTGTTAAAGCAATAAAAGTAAAGCAATGATAAATAAGGTCATTTATCTTTTGCTTTCTGGAATACAATCACAAGCAAATTCCAGGGTTTAAAAAAGATATGACTAACTCAAAGTATAATGTTCCAAAGTATAATGGTAATTAGAGTACTTATAGATTCTCAACCTGATCTTAGAATAACTAATAAGCTAACTTAATTTTAGAAAGGGAGCTCCTGAAATAAACAACTTTTTGGAATAGGTTGTGTTGGGCACTGTCATTGAATTTTGATCTATATACTACATTATTTGACTAATGCGAATGGAAACATGCATATGAAATGTATTGCTAGAGTCATAATTCTAGTGCATTACAATCAAGCACAGGTAATTGATAAGGAAATACATTTGGTATATAAGGCATTCAAGTTTCACTATCTAATTTAAACACTTGAGGCACTTGTTATATTCATAGAATATGAAGGCATTCTTTTAAAGTTACGCTTACATTTTTAAAAAGTAATTATATTCTTCTCTCACTGCTCTAAAATCTATGAATCTTCTCAAGAGTTGTTTGTCAGTGTTTGCACTTTTTCATCTCCTATTCAATTTATTATAAATTACATATTCTTAAATTATTTAAAAGTATATATGATTTAAAAATTAGCATGTTCTGAATCAAACAAAATCATAAAGGAGTTTACTGTGTCTTTTGCATAAGCAAAGACAATGGAGCATATGCTCATTCACTGTGATTATTAGTTGTATTAAAAATTGAGTTTAATAACTATCAATAGTGTACTAATTCAAAACAATTATTTACTACCTACACATTGAGATTATATACAACTAAAATAGACAATGGAGAATTTATAATATGATAGAGTAAACTCTAAAGTGTATTTTAAGTCAAAAAGAATTAATACTTCATATTGAAGTCACATTTTCTGTAAGAAATAAGTTATCTAAATTAAGAAAAGACATGCATATTTGACTATTTTTGCAATAAAAAGAGATATTGGAAATATATACCAGAAATTAAACTAGGCAGCCACAGAACACAGCAGGAGAAATTTGATAAAATAAGAATTTTTAAAAAAAGACTTCTTAAAGATATTTTGCATAATTTTTATGTTGATTCATATATCGTATGTATGATTTATTTTTTTTTAATTTATTTAAAAACAAACACTAATCAACAGGTATAAGGTTAATAGTATTGTTGCCATCATAATTTTGGAACCATTCTAAATATACTATGAAGTAAGGGCTTCTGAAGGATACAGACAGATACTCCTGGGTTCAAGTCCCGGTCTGAGGGAAATAACCAGTGTGAATAACTAAATAAAAAATAAAATAAAATGCTTTCCTTACTCTCTCTACTTGCCTGTCAACTTTCATCTATATGTAGTTGTAACCTATGCTTTTGACAAAATTCTGGTTTGTTTATACCCCTGACTCAGCTTGATTTTTTTCATGTGAAACTATCTCATCCATTTTCACTAAGCATAAATAATAGAAGATTATTTGATAATGCCTTATATATGCTCTTAATACCAAATAAGCACTATGTTATTAAGACTCCATGATCGAAACTAAACAGAAAAAATTATTTTAAAATTAATAATTATCTCATAAGATAACTCATTGAAATTTTATTATAAATACTACAGAATTAGAGATTCAATTTATTTGTAAAAGGTTTTAGAAAATCATATCAAATTAAGGAGAGAAAAAAAATGATTCAATCCCTAGAGGAAAATAGAGATGATATCACTTTTCTAAGATAAAATTTGTCATCTAAAGCATGTGATAATTACTCTCAGATTACTTCTTTCTAATTGTACTCACTTAGTTCATGCAACAATGCAAACAACACAAGGTTGTTAATGTTCTACATGCTGAGGAAATTTCAAGCTGTATTCTGGCTTAAGAAGAATTTTATTTCCTAAAAGTTGGGGATACAAAGTAAAGAATATTCAATTACATAAGCACTTAAGATTTATGTATTTATAGATAATGCATTTTTTAAATTCTTGATGTTTATTAAATCTTTTGTTCACAATGTTGCATTCATTTTGGAATATTGGCATTGTATCTTGATCTGGATTTCACACCACACCCTCCACCATGAGTGTTCCTCATCACCACCTTTTCACAAATGCATTATAGACAAATGCATTCATAGGAATGTTGGGAGAAGGCAGTAGTCACATTTATCCCCCAGACACAGGCAACTTGCCTATGTTATACAAACATGATTCCAAATAAACAGAACTTGTGGGAAAGTTTCCTTATTTATGTAAAAAAAAAAAATAAAAAAATGGAAGAACTAGAAATGATTAAATCAAAGTTGTACTTGAATGGAAATGAAAGAATAAAAACAAATTCACTAGGAAGATATAGTGAATATATAATATGATGCATATGATAGAAAACTCAGAAGCCAAATATTATAGACCTTTAGTCTTACAAGTTTAATTATTCTGATGTGCCATGGTGGACTAATGGGTTAAACTAGCTACAGTTCATATACAAAATATCTGGTTTAAGACCCAGGGTCTGGGAAAACAAACAGTGATGAATCTTCTGACCCTCTCTTCCTGCCTGCTTGACTGCTACTTACCTTCATTCCCCCCTGCAGACTTTCTTGAAAGAAAAAAATTAATTATCCTTTGATTATGAACAGAAAATATTAATCAGTCACTGGTTTCTCCAAGATAGCCAATTGACAGTGAGTATTGCTTCAAGTGCACCCACACATTTAGAAAATGACAATTTTCTATATGGCAGTATATATATGTGTGTGTGTGTGTGTGTGTGTGTGTGTGTGTGTGTGTGTGTTTCTGTGTGTGCGTGCACATGCATAGCTATATACCTTTCATAAATACATGACAACAAATATACATGATTTTTAATACCGTAGCCTTTTAGTATCTTCATATTCCCTCATTCTCTAAAGGAGGAAGTTTGACTAACTCATTTTTGACTAGCATTCTAGGGTATTCCAAGTATTTTCATTCTTGATATTAGGAT
Source organism: Solenodon paradoxus (assembly GCA_004363575.1). Lineage (NCBI taxonomy): Eukaryota > Metazoa > Chordata > Mammalia > Eulipotyphla > Solenodontidae > Solenodon > Solenodon paradoxus. The sequence goes on from RJWH01000096.1 coordinate 1,220,821, forward strand.
ATAAATATATAAAGAACATTCTACTCAATGCACATATGTCCTTTTTTTAGCAGTCATTTGTAGCACATATGCAGAGCAGGAATTTTTCAATATATTTATAATAGTTTTATTTTTCTTTTATTTTACTCTTCTGCATGTTAGAGATAATATATTCATCTCTAAATCAATTTTTTAACTAAAGTTTTGAGGACTCACCTACCTACCAAAAGGTTTGTTTTGCCTAGATGTTCTAACATATATATATATATATATATACAAAAGAAGATCTCTATCTTGTATTAAAGTGTCATTCATGAATAGTTACCCATAACATTATAAAATAATTCAAATTTCAACAACTCCATTACAACAAAAATCTATGTGTTATCCTATTAAACCATATTTTCTTCTCTAGAAACAGTTGCGCAATTATTTTCACTCAGTTATGCATGTTTACAGTAACCATTTAGCACATTTTGCCTATTCCCTTTTAAACCTAAAATATTTTTGGTAAATTCTTTAAAAATTATTTTGAATTTTTAACAAAATAAGGATGTATCTCCTAGGGAATGTTTCTGTTATGGATTTGGCAATGGTCTCATAGAATCATAAAACATAATTACTACCTGAACATGTAAGCTTCTTATCTCAAGGACTCGCAGGTAAACAGTGAGTCAATTCTTTGAAATGAGTTATTGACCTTGTTCGTTAGGAGAAAGTTGATACACAATGATATAAAATGAGAAATGAAAGAATATGGTTGACTCTAAATCAACTTTACTCCTCACTTGTTCAATTATAATAGTAAATAGATGACAAAGTCATGGTGACCAAGGTCAAGAAGTCTTAGTAATGAAGGTCAAGACATCAGGAAGAAAAGTCCATTTAATCCTCTAAAATTTGTTCTCAGATCTTATATAAAGAAAAGAATTTGAACAACACAATGATTGCTCTGTAAAAGATGTTAACTGTATCGCTTAGACCCCCTCTATTATTAAAAACCTTATTACCCCAAACTGGGAGTGTTGCCAGCAAACATCTCTTACTTGATAGACCTCCTTGGAAGTTACCTTGGCTAATGAGAACGTCCTCACCCAAGATGATTTTTCCTTCTCAAGTCAGGTTACAAAAAGTGCCTCAGTGACATGAGTAAGTTTATCCCATCTTCAGACTGCCAGAAAAGTCCCCTGATATTTTCTTAAGACTACTATTTCCTTCTGCCTAATTTCTTGTTCTGTCCTTACCTTCTACAGATGTGTTCCCCAAGAGCACAACAAAACAAATTTCCTACTTCCTAAAATGTAAACATAAAAACAAAAAATAATCAGCTATAGAAAATGAAGAGATAGCGTATATTTCAACTCTTTATGAATAAAAATAATTATATATTTTTAATGTACTACACAGGTCCCATAAACAGTCCATTAGTATCCTTATTCTCATTCCTTTCATATGTTTGTACTTTAGATGCAAGAAAACCAAACACTGTTTTCCCAAAACTTCGTAGCTAGATTTTTATATAACATGTTTTATCATTGGTTGGAAAGTTCAAGGAGTGACTTTCTCTGAGTGAAAAGGAAGCAATTTTTCAAAGGCTGCTTCTGCTTTTGAACCAAGACAGGCATTTTAAGTTAAAGGAAAAGAGAGTTCTACAGATTTTACTTTCATGGTTAGAGTAATGGTCCTTATTAATAAATGTTCTTACTGACTGTACCTCATCTGAGTCAGATTAGCAGCTCCAATTATGAGCTGTTTGAATGCTATATACTTAAATGTCTCATATTTCAATCTTTTAAAAATAATTTTATTATTTCATTAATTTATAATACAATATGATTTAAGAATAGATTCACACTTCAGTCAACAAATATATCACACCTCACCCACTCATATTTTAATCTTGAGTTTATTTTATAAAGTTAATGCATATGTTTTAAAATGAGACGTAATACATTAATAAGAGTGCTTTTTTCAAGTTTATATCAAGAAAATAGGCTATTTTTACCTCATTGTCTTCATAAGCACAGAGAACCACCCCAATTGATTTGGTCCATGTGAAACAATATAAGACATCTTTAGGATGTAAATTCCCAATCTCTGTACCAAATTCATCATCTCATCACAAAGAATTTCCAGAATACATTATTATAAGAATGAAATTGACTTGTTTCTATTTGGTTTATTAAGTATTCTATTTGGAAGGACAGCACACACACATAAGTAACTTAAGATTTTAAAGTGGTTATTTTTCTGCAGAGTTTTGTAATACATCTGATTATTTTAAAAATAGCTTATGTAACATTATTTCATCTGCCAGGGATATTTTGCTCAATACAATAATTCTAACACTTTAGGTTGAATTGTGTGTGTATGTATATGTATATATATATATATATGTAAGATATGCATATATGCATATATATGCATTGTGTGCATATATATATGCACACACATATGTTTGACTCATTCTCCGACCTCCTTTCCCATAAACATGGCATATTTCAGCTTCTAGTGTAATTTGCAAGTGGAATACACAAATGTGTGAAAAATTAATTTTGGGAAAAGTTAAAACTATTTAAAATTGATGGACAACCTGGGAGTAAATAAAGTGATGTCTGAAGTTCTCCAAAGAGTGTGTTTTGATTCAAGTTAAGATACATTACAAGAATAACATCACTGAGATGTTCTCTTGGTAAATTGGCTTCCAAGAACATTTTCCTTCCAAAAGCTAATTTAAAAATCTTAATTTGCAAAAAAATTGCATACCAGAGGGAAACCTTGTTTCCTAATAGGGCCAGAAAGACTATAGACAAGAAGAATGAGCTAAGTTACCAGATCTGTCATAAACCATTCAATTAGATAATGAAAGAAACAAAGGAGCCTTTATACAAATGCTTATTCCTTCTAAAACTCACTCATAGTTAACATCAACTGAGAGTAATTCTAAGGTTTCCAGTAAATAATGAGAATAAATAGTAGCCCCCTGTGTTTATTTAGCACTTATAGACCCAAGTGCTCTTAACCACAACATTATACATCATAGTTTATTCAGATTTCAAGTCTGTCTTAAATTTTCAAATTACTGTATCCATCCAGGCTGAGAAATAAAAATCACTCTAGGTCTTTTAAACACAGAGTAGGCAATAGAGAAATTAGTTATAAAAGTGTTAGAAAGGTCAGGAGGTGAATGAGAAAGTAGTGTTACCAAAAGCACGTCTCTAAGGCTGCTGCCATGACATCAGAGAAATGTAGAAACTCCACCACGATAGATAAACAGGAGGCTGCACTCTGATACTGCAGGCACTTGAACCTTTCTCTCTATTTGAAGTACTAGTCTTTCCCCAGTACTGCTAGAGCCAACAGTCACCTCCAGTAGTGTGCGATGCAGGAGACAGATAAGACGTACTATGTCATCCTCTCTTTAAATTCCAGTCTAACACCAGTGCCTCACTGCGGAAGAACCTAAAGTAGAATGAGTCTGAGATTAAACTCAGATCAGTATTTAGCATATTTATTGATGTGCTATTTCTAGAGAGATATTGAGCCATTATATTTTAGAATCTACTTAGGAGGAGACTTGATATAGATAAGTACTTTATATAATATTGTAGGGGTGTGCTGTGCTAGTGTGGTCATAAAAAGTGTTCTGATGGAATTTACCAGAACATAAGCCTTGTTTGTTGTTGATGGAGACTCCTCCCCAATTCCTTTCATCATCTTTTATTTTGCACTAGAATAATTTTGCTTATTGAAAACAGCGAAAAATGCCATGAGTAAAATGAATGTCCAATAATATGCGTTCAGCTGAACCTTTAATAGCTTACTTAGCACTCTGATCTGAAGCTGCTATAAGCAAGCATAGAACCTTTAGTACAAACTACTAAAGGTCAGTTCCATTAAAGTCTTCTGTTACAACACAGTCTTAACTGGAAATAGCTTTATTTTTAGCTCATTCTCTGCTTTATTTAGTGAGACATAATTTCTAAAGCACATAAATTCTTATGGTGCACTCTATTCTGCATTCGTGGATATCTAAATTAGATAGACTGCCTATGTGTGAGTGTGTGTGTGTAGAAAGACGGAATACTTAAGGGTATTAAAGTCAAGGGTGCAATGTGAAAACAGCAATACCACCTAAGAGAATGCTGGCTGAGGTAAATTTACATGTATTTTCCCTTGTTATACTGAAATAGATAGGACACTCAGACATTTTTTAAAATTGTTAATTGACTTTAGAGGAAATGCTTCGAACATTGCAAGTCTAAATTTAATGAATGGTTCTCATTTATTTCTGGTCTATTAAATTTGGACATTCTCATTTCTGGCTTTCTATTTTTAAGTGATAAATCTATAGTGAAAATGCATTTTTATCTTTCATTGACATTTTATTGACATATTTATAATTTGATATACTGTATGCTTTTTGTTTTTGTGATATTATGCATTTTATTTTTTTATATTTTAATTTATTAAAATAATTAAAATGTTGTCTAACATGGTCATCCTTACATTTCTAGGATAACTATATGGACATGCTGTACTAGTCTTCATATATTCTACTGGATTGCAAAAACAAGTATATTTGATATACTCATAATTTTTTAATTAAAATTATTAGCTATTTTGCTTTGTCTAATGTTCTTGTTCTGTTGTAGTATGAAGACTATTACTCAAAAGAGTGTGTTGGGAAACTATATTATTCTATACTCTGAAAAAACTGTATACATGCAAAATTTTGTTACTTTAATTCCTTGGTCTAGTTAGTTTACAGGTAAAAACTGAAATGAAGGACTCAGTTTGACTACCATAAACTTTTTGGAATCAGTGAAAAATTCAAGCTTAATACTGTTTCATAAATCAATTTTTGATACTTTTTCATTTCTGAGGTCTACTACTCCATTCAGAGAATTTCAAGTTAACTGGTAAAAGTTTTGATATAATTTTATGAAAATGTTTATTTTCCACCTATGTGGTTCTAATCTCATTCAAATGCCTAATATAATTTATTAATATTTTCTCCCTATTATGTTAAGTATAAAATTGTGCACCTCCTCAAAATTCATATGTTGAATCCTTAATCAAAGATAACTTTGAATGTGACTGTTTCTGGAAATAGAGCCTTTGAACAGTTAAATGAGTTTATTAGGGTGAACTCTTATCTAAACTGACTGGATTAAGGTATTCAGAGAAAGGCACCACAGATGCAAACACAGAAAAGAAAGATCATGAGGTCACATGTATGGACCCAGTGCGTAATAATCTGCTAGCCAAGGAGAGAAGTCTCAGGAGAAACCAAACCTGTTGAATCTTGACCTTGTACTTCCAGCCTCTAGAACTGAGAAAATAAACTTCTGTTGTTTAACCCCCCAGCCTGTAGTATTCTGTTATGATGCTCCAAACAAATTCTTCTTGTATTGATCAGATTTGCCAAAGGTTTATTTTATCATTCCTTTTCTTAGTACCAACTTCTAGTTTTATTGATGAAATCCACCTTATCTCGAGTTACCTTTTTTGTTTTTTATTATTCTCTTTGGAGTATTGCATTGCTTTCAAAGAACAAGTCATATATTAAGGAAATACATATTTCCTTGCAACTAAAAACATGGATTATTTTTAAATGTTTCATTCAATACACTTTACTTGATCTATTGTGTGTGCATGTGCATGTGTGTGTGTGTGTCTGTCTTTCTGTCTGCAGGAAAGAGAGCACTATCGAAAAAAGCAAGATGACAGAGGTCATTTTACCTTTGAACTGAGGAAGATAAACAAATAGAAATAAGCAAATAAAATAATTTTAAGTTTTAATAAGTGTTCTAATAAAAACAAACAGAGGCGAGATGCAGAATAACAAAATGGGATTGACTATAGGTAGAGTGTAGTAGAAATCTTCCCTGAAAAGCTGACACTGTCTGAGACATCATATTAGAGAAGAACTCACCTTAAGAGCAATTGATTGTTCTGTGGGGGGGATGAAATCCCAGCCGAAGTCCAAAGCCAGGGTCTGCACAAGAGAAAGTGAAACTAGCCAACTGGAGCCTTTCCTATTGTGCTGTCAGTAATGTACCTTATACTCAGGAGGATGACATCTTCTGACAGATGTTGTTTCCCAACCTTGGGAATTCCCTTGGTAAAATTCTAAACCAGCCCTGTAGGAGAAGGGCAAAGAGAGATAAAAGAAAGAAAGAGGAAGGCCAGTCCAAATTATTAGGTGGACATTTTAATAAGCAACTGAACATACATATGAGTCTTATATTGGGCTATCACAAGGGAAGTAGATCTCTGCATACACTCACCCACCAGAATCTTGAGCTTATGTAAAGATGGTAATAGGATTCAGTCTTAAACTTAGTCCAGAGGTTTTTAATAAATACATTATTCCCCCAAGTTTGCGTCCTCAAAAATAGATACGCTATGGGAACAAGAGGCTGACTAAACGTCCCAAAACAGTGAGAAAACTGCAATTGGCAAGACCCAGCTTGCAGGTCAGCTGGCAGTAATATCCTCTTGATGACCTCCTCTAACAGTGGCCTATCTTGTGGCACTGTTCTGCCTCTTTGGGCCCACTATCGACTATGCAAGTCTCCTTTGTAATAACCTATTCGGATTTAATCTGAGCATGAGGTAACATACAGAGTGCTTCTTCCACATGGCCTTCTCCTTTGGTAAGCCAGTACTACATCTGGTACAGTTATTCTTGTTTTAACATGAAATTCAGCATCATGGGAGATTTCCACTTTAAGGCTACAGAATCCTCAAGTCTATCGGACTTCTTTCTCAAATTAATACTATTAGCTTTAAAACTTTATGAATTCCTAAGTATTCTGACTTAGTGGTACCTTTCTTGCTTGCTGTCTTCAGATTCACAAAATAATACCTTTAAGTCCTTTCAGTGGGATTTGGGATATGAATGGATGTAAGTGTACAGGATAATTATCTTTGTTAACAGTGGAAACTAGAATTTATTTCAAAAGTATCTTTTTATTTATTTAAAAAATGTTTTATGGTGTTCACAAGCATTGTGAATATTTAGATTAGATTAGGAAAAGTTTTATAATGCATGTGATCTACGTTTAGAAATAGACCTTTATTTCTTTCTAGTTTCCCTCATTTTTCTACATTCCTCCATATCGCTATTAATTTCTTCTGTAATTCTGATGTGATAGGTGATATTTCAGAAAATAATAAATGAATGACACATTGATTCAGAATAAACAGAAGGGAAGGTAGCCACTATTTATTATGCCCTACCAAAACTCAGGCACTTTACATGTATATTATAATTTTACATTAAAACAACTCAGTCTTATAGCTATAGTATACGAATTTGTTTGCCTAGGATCCCACAATTAACAGCTGTTTTAACCAAGACAGGAAGTTACATTTACTTATTTCAATTCTTACTCTTTTCCACTGCCAGTAAAACCTAAAATCCATAGCAAAAAGACAGAATGCTTTGGATAGAATCAACAGTATTAAAAACATTAGCCTGAAAAGTCTGAAGCACATTTACGTAAAAAAGGACATCATATTTAAATAAGAATGAAAATGTGAGAGAATAGTTAACTACACAAGGATTTCTAACACCGTTAACAGTGCCACTACCATTACCCTAAAGTCCTAATCTTTCCCTGTGATAGTTTAGTAGAGAGCAAAAGGGCTCTAACATTTGTTGCCATGAGAGCATTGACTAAAGGTGTTTGTTTCTGGTTTCAAGCTCCAGCTTTCTTTCATACTTTTTACTCTTTTTTTATTACTTTTGTTCTTATAATAGACTGTCTCCTGTGAATTATGGCCTCTGACAATCAGAGGAAATAGTTGACCTCTTTTGACACTGATGTGAGTTCTTTCCCTTTTCTTGTTTCACAAAAGGAGAATTTTCTTCAAGTAATGTCAGAATTTGTAGGCCCCAACACTGGATATAGCTGCAGGAATGGCCCAGACTGTGGACCCTTCTCACTGCTTTCTTCTCCAGCCTTACCAAAGCTTTTCCTGAACTGTTTTTTAAGTTGCAGTATAATTGCTATGTACCATTATTGGCTTCAAACGAACAATGAAGATTGACTATTTGTATATACTGTGGAAAGATCACCACAATAAGTCTAGTTAACATCTGATTTCAGTACTTTTAATAGTCACAAAAGAATTCTGCTAATCATACATTTTTGGCATGCTGTTAAAAAAATTGGTCTGGATAATATAAGCTTAATAAATCACTTAATTTTTAACAATAAATTTTGTCTGAAATATTTTTTGTCAATATATAGCAGTAACACACACACTTTTTTTTCAAATTTAGAGGAAGTTCACATATAGTGAAGAGCACAGATCTTAAGTAAATCTGTCAATCACTTTGATTGACATAATCACTCATACTAGCCCATCAAGATACAGAACATTTCCATCACCCAACCAAGTTTCTTCATGCCCTCTTCAAAAGTACACTCATGGACAAGCTCTGTTCTGACTTCTATTTGCTTATTCTTCATATTTGTATAAACAGAACCTAAGCAATTGGATCTCTTTTATATTGTCCTTTTACTCAAATCAGCATGTTTTTGAGGTTTATCCACATTATTTTCCAGTCTTAGTGATGCATTCTTTTTCTATTTTTGATTAGTATTTATTTTTATAACTAGAGTACTTTTTGTTTTTGCATTCTCATGTTGATGGATGTATGGGTTGCTTTGGGAGTTGAATCACTGTAAATAAAGCCATTATAAATACTCCTTTGCATGCTTTTATGTAGACATATATTTTATTTCTCTTTGACAAATATCCAGGAATAAAATTGCTGAGTTGTAAGGTAGATGCATGTTTAACTTTATTAGGAAGTATCAAAGGATTTTCCAAAATGGTGTACCATTTAACAATTCCATCAATAGTATAAGTCATCAATTGTACTATATGCTCATCAACTTTTGATGTTCTCAGTTGTTTTAAATTTAGTCATTCTAATGGGTTTAAAAGACGTAAACCATTGGGAAACTGACAAATGGTTTTCAAAGTGATTCTTCAGTTCTGTTCTCCCATGAGCAATGTATGTAAGTTTTGGTTACTTTACATCTCCTCTAATATTCACATTCAATTATTTTTATTTTATAAATTCTAGTAGTTGTGGTAACTCTTGGTAGTTTTCATTTTCATTAACCAGTTAGTAATGGTATTCAGCACTTTGTCATATACTTATTGGCATATATGTATTTAATATATGTTTTCTTTTGGCAAAATATCTTACGTGTTTCAGTCCATTTTTTCTTAGGTTGTCTTTTGTTATAGAGTTGCTGAAGTTTTTTTAAATATATTCTGTATATACATTCTTTTTCCAAAGCTGCACCTTCATTCCTAGACTGTAGATGTATTTTTATCATTTTTTAAATGATTTTGATGGAGTTGAATTTATAAATTTGCTCTTATATGCTGTGATTTTTTATCCTCATTGAGAGAAAGAGAGAAAGGGAAGGAAGGAAAAGAATGAAAAGAGAGAGAAAGAGATCTTTGAGGACATTATGAATATATTTTATTTTCTTTATAAAATTAACACTTAAGGTCTGTGAGTCTTCTCAAATTCATTATTCTAAATTGTCTGATATAAAAACTTACATTCCTTCTTTTTCACTTCCATATCAGTTCTAATAATATTTGTTAAAGAGATTTTCCTTTTTCAATGAAAAGAATTGCTTTTGACCATTGACAAAAATAATTTTACCATATATGTTTTATTTCCATATAATTTACAGCTTCTCTGTTAAGTTCCAGTAATCTTTCTGTCTTCCATTGTTCTTTGTTACTGTGTTTTTAAAGTAAGCCTTGATTTCAGGTAGAGCAGAATATTCTAAATCTTTGTTCTTTAAATTTCTTTTTTTTTTTTTTTTTTTTGTTATTTGATCATTAGCTTTTCCAAATTCATTTTACATTATCTTATTATTTCTAGAAAGGAAAACCTAGAAGACTGTTTACTGAGATTGCTTTAAGTCTTCAGATTTGAGAAAAAATTCTTAATCTAACACTGATGAGCCTTTCAATCCATCAGCCTTTCAATCTCTATTTAGTGCCCTGTTATCTCTCAAATCTTTTATTATTTCCAATGTGTAAATTTTATATAACTTACATTAAGTTGATTAAAAATATTTGATAATTTTGGTGCTACTTTAAGGGATAGTTTTATTTTCATCTTCTAATTGTTCATTGCTAGTATATGAAATGGAATATATTTCTGTATTTGACTTCAATTTTGAATTCTAGAGATTGCCAAATTTTCTTTAATTTCTTTTCCTGTTGACATCTTTTATGGCCTTTTATATCAGATTTATAATGGCATCCAAAAATAAATTGGGAAGTATTTCTTTATTCTCTGTTTTCTGAGTTTGCATAGGAATAGTATTATAATAATAGTATCATGACATATGTGCCTAGAATTTTCTTTGTAGAAATATTTTATTACAAATTAAATCTATTAAAAAAGAAAGGATTATTTATCATTTTTAGTATTTATTTAATTGCTTAATTTCTCTTACTTACGGAAATCCTTTTAAGCTGTCAAGTGTATTGACCAAAAGTTGTTCATAATGGCCTTTCACTCACTACATTTGTCATTAAATTTTGGTTTTCCTCTCTTGTTCATCAATTTAGCTAAATGTCTACTCATTTTAGTAAACTATTCAAAGATCAATTACTTCTTTGTTGACAGTCTTCTATTTTGTTGATTTCTACCTTTATTTTATCATTTTATTTATTAATTTTGATTATACCTATTCTTTTTCCATATACTTAAAGCAGAAGCATAGGACAATCATTTAAAAATTTGCTTTTCTGTTGAATAGTCAAAACATAATTCACTCTAAGGACTGCTTTGTCTAAATTCCACATATTGTTATGTGTTGTTTTTATTTGTCATTACAAAATATTTTGGCTCATTTATCTTACAATTTTTCTTTCATTGATTATTTAGTAGTGCATTTTTAAATGTCCTTATGTTGTATTATGTTCTAAGTTACTTCTTGTTATAGATTTCTAACATTTCCACTCTGGCCCAGTATATGATTAATCTTGGTGTATGTTTTACACATATTGAAATACTGGATACATATTACTGGTAGTGGTCTACAAATATTAATATAGGTTAAATCAATTTGGTTGATAAAAATTCAGTTGAAAGTATTATTAAAATAATATATGTGAAAAATATAAAAATAAGGATATATATGTATACACACATATCTCAAGTTAGGTCTACTTCTTCTAACTGAAAACAGATGGTAAGTCTGATAATAACGTGAATATGTAGACAGCACTTTTATTCTGACTACTTTTGTTTCATAAGGTGGAAAGCTTTGTTCCTGGTTTCATATAATTTACGTTTATATTTTCTTGATTAGCTGACTTTTTGTTCATTATGGAAGAATTCTTTTCCTGACAATCTTCTTGAAATATTTGATAACACAGTCACAGCTCTTTTCTTTACTCTTTGCATCTTTTTACTTTCAACTTGTTTGTGTCTTTATAATGAAAAAAATTAATAGAAAACATGCTAGGGGACTAGCTAGACATGATCACTGGGTGAGCCTTACCGAACAAAGACTGTCTATTAAGGAACACCTGTTAGATATGAGCATGGGGTGAGAGTTGCTAACAAACTAAGGCTCTCCTTTTAAGAAAAACGCTTTCAAGGGCAGGGACTCTGCAAACAGAAGTATCTACCTCAGAGACATTCTCTCAAGGTCAGAGATGTCTTTAAGTTCTGAGACTTTCTCAACACCTAAGCATGCACAGACTTGCAGTGCCATAAACCTCTAACCTAGAAAGATAATGAGCATAAAATAACATTGTGGTTTGCCCACTCCCCCTTGGGTTTCACTTTGGTGGCCAAGAGAAAGAACATTCACACCAACAGTTTGGTTATATAATTCTACCTGTCAATCAACATGAAAGACAGGAGCAGAAACCACCCCAGGGAAAGGCTTAAGGGAGAACAAGAGGGGAAAATAATCCCAGGAAGGACTATACCTGCACTGAGGTCATGCTGTTCTCTCTGAGTATGCAACCTCTCTTTAATAAGTCTGCACTTCTTTTGCTTTGTGTCTCCTTTGAATTTTCCTGTGGGAACACAAGACCTTGGTCTGGAAATTCAAAGCAGAGTACTAAAAGTTGGGAGAATAACAGAAACCAACTTGAACCTGGTAACACATAGAGTTGGATCTTTCTTTTATAAATCGTTAGATATTGATAATTTGGATATAATTCCAGCATCTAGGCATTTGATTTATGTTCATCACAATGGCATGCTGTTCCTCTATATTTCCCTTCCTATGAATACAAGGAAATATTTTCAATGCTCTGTTGTATTTCCTCTAATTTTTATGAATGCCTCTTTCGTGTTTTATAATTCTTATTTATATATTGTAAGTCTGTAGCTTATCACTGTCTACATTAAGCAAAGTTTCATTTTACAATTTAATTTTAAAATGGTGACTTATGTCTAATTAGTATTCTCTCCCCTCTGTGTTTGTTTCATATAATTTATTTCTGTATATCTTATCAAGCTCATATTCCTTGTTAGTACTACTTTAAATAACTAAAGTCTTATGAATAATCAGTATGTGTATAAGATGGAATAATACAAAGTTCCTTTATATTTATTATGATAGTTGCTTTTTCTGGTTTTAATGTTCTTATAAGAGTTAGTTTCCTAATATCATTTCCTTTATTCTGGAAATTTTTCTTAATTCTTTCTTAGAGGATAATTCTATTTTCAATAAAGCTTTTAACTTAATTAATTTCCTGAAATAAGGTTACTTATCACTTATCTTTGAATAATTTAAATCATATATTAGTATTCATCCAGCATCAATAGTTTTATATATGGCAGGATTAGATCAAGATAAGCTTCTCACCATTACTGCAACAGAATTTTGAAATAAACCTTTTCTAGATGCTATCTGACATCTCTTGAAGAACTTATGTAATTTAACACTTAATATCAAACAGGTGCTTCCAACAATTTTAATAAAAGAAAAATGATTGTTTTAATTATGAAATGTGTCATTTAGAAAATTTTTGCAATATTTAAAGTTTCTACAAACAGCTATAACAACTTGCAACATATAATTTTAAAGCTATCTTTATAATAGCATCAACAAAATTTATTGAATAATAAAAAGTCCAAAATGTGCTAGACTTACCTAAGAAAATTCATAATATTTTATTTAAAAATAAGAAAGAAGTTCTGAAAGCTAAATAAAAATGAAATGTTTCCTAATGGAAATATATATTTTGTAAAAATATGCCAGATTAATCAATTTGTTGTAGGCGTGAGTATGTTTGTGTTGTTATATCTCTGGGATAAACCAAGTGGGCACTCTTTGGAAGTATTATAGGCTGATTTATTATGCACAGGCTCAACAGGGATCCTTCCCAAATGCTGAGCACAAGATTCCAGTTAGGGCACACTTATATAGGTTAAAGCAAGCACCAGAAGAGAGATGTAAATTAGGGGAGTGGGGTTTCAAGCACGGGAAGTTCTTTGTCTACCAGCAACATTCCAACAAGCTCAGATCACAGGATGTTTTTATGACTTTTCAAGCTCGGTGGTTTTTATGACTGTCTTCATGGCTGCTGGAAGCAGCACACAGGCCTTTTTCCCCAACTTCCCCTGTTTCTTGTTCCTCAAACTGATGGACAGTCAGCTTCGATGGATCCAAAGATGGAAAAAAGGGGTACTGATCATTCTGTCTACTTTCTGCTGAACGGGTTTGTAGTGGGATTGAGGCATCTTGGACCATCTGAATACAAGAAGAAGAAATAGTTAGCAATCTTCCTCATCATAGGCGGGTACGGGGTTACAGTGTTGTGCTAACAGGATTTACTCTGTTGTGACCTGCTGAACAACTGTGTTTATGGTGAACTGAATCAGGCCAACCATGACAGGAAATTCTTCCTTCTTCTGCTAATAAGTAATCTAAGGCTAATTGGTTTTGGAGGATTGTGCCTCTCATCTGGGTAGCCTGGTCTGCCAAGAAGTCTAGTGCAGTAACTTTTTGATTAGTAATTGTCTTTACTACTGCTTGTAATCTTTTTAATTGATTCAGGAGGTAGATGGAGGTTTAGTAGCCCCAACTGCCATCTTGTACCCACGTGGCAGGACCATATTTCTGAATTATTCTTTCAGGAGGCCATTCATTGCCCCATCCACTGGCATTATCAAAGTAAGGCCAGTGTCTATGCTTCGCTTTCGTTTGTCTAGCTTATCATAAACTTTAACTCCTAATGTCTCCCTTACAGACTTCTCTAAGAGAAAGAACTGAGGCCTAATTATGCCAATGTAGCAAGTACCCATCCAACCTTGGGGAAGACAGGTACATGTTGTTTCATCACAGATTCAATGGTGATTTTTCAGTGCACAAGCAATAGCTTTGGAGATCTGCTCTTGGTCACTGAGGTTTAGACTTGGATAATAGTGATAGTCTAGTTTTCCCAGGGGTGACCCCGGGACTGGTGAACCCCCAGAGATGTCATATGAACAGGGAATATGCTAGGATCATGGTTTCAGAAATGCAATAAAGTCTGAACAATATTCCAGAGTGGAATTTGGGAAAGGCTGGCCTTGCCAATCATATATATAATCTGACAGGCAACAACCCTACAGAAGAGGTTTGCAGAACTGGTTCACAAAGGCAACTGGGAGGAGTAAGGCCCAGAATAAGATAAGAACAATGAACAGAGATAGACATGGGATCTCTTGGTGGGTCATCAGCTCCTCTAAACCTCTAGTGGATTATGCGTCAGCTTGAGACAGGTGGGAGACAACTGCTGGGCAGTCCAGGAGGAGTTCTGGTTGGCGGGGTCTCTCTCTTGGTTAGGCGATTCACTACTCTGGTGGGCTGTCTTCATTCGGGAGTGGTGGATTCAGGCATCCAGTCCTGTAATTTTAAGGACTATGGGATAAGTTAGTATGACAAGGTTAAGTCCCTTCCAAGTAGGTTGAAGGAGTTCTTTTTTCAATCTTTCACCTAAACATAGTTTTCTGATTTAAATGGGTGAATTGGGGTCCTGAGGGAGATTGGGATTCGATTAATCACCCACTTATGGATTTTCTTAATTGTTTTCCAAAGGCCCAGAAGTTTTTCTGGATTTCTAAGTTTCTAGTTCCTTTAGGACCCCTCCAGTCTATTTAAGGGGGTGGGTTCTACCATATAGGATCTCAAAAAGGGGAAAATCCCATTCTGGCTCTAGGGGCACAGCACACCTGTAGGAGGGTTATAGGCAGTATATCTGTTCAGAGTAGACTAGTCTCTAGACATAGCTTAGCCATAGCCTGTTTGAGGATTCGGTTCATGTGTTCTACCTTTTCTGAATTCTGTGGCCAATAGGTTGTGTGTAAGTTCCACTGGATACCTAGGGCTTTAGCTATTAGTTGCACTGCCTCTGCTATGAAGCCTGGGCCATTGTCTGAACCTGTATTCAATAACATCCCATATCCTGGGATAATGTCTTGGTTATCTCTCTGGCCTTTGCTATATGGGTCAGGTATAATTTGACCCAGCCTGAGAAGGTGCAGATAAAAACTGAAAAATATTTATCCCCTCTGCTTGGTTCTGTCTCACTAAAGTCTACCTCTAAATCTTCAGAGGGAGTCTGGTCACTGTACTGAATTCCTGCTGGTCCAACAGTACCCAGTCTGGCATTGTTCTGTGCACAAAGGAGGCAGCGCTTCATCATCGAGGCACAGAGGGAAGGCAGTCATGCTGTCAGGTAGCTGACACCTATGACAAAATGGGACATTTTAACATTTAGGTCGTGTTCCAGTGTAAGCTTATCTGCCTCTTTAACTAGCAGAGTAGTGGCTGCAAGAGCTGGCAGCTCAACAAGTTTTCTAGAGCAGATTTTCCTAGGTGGGTAAGTTCATGCTGCTGAAGGACTACCCAGTGTGCAAGTTGTACTGGCACAGATTTTGTGGTCTGAGAGAACCTACCATCTTTCTTTTGTTATCTTTCAACGTTCCTGCTGTGTCCATTCCTTTTTTGGGTCACGTGTGTCGGAGGTGTAGGTAGTTCTGGGATTAGCATGATCCTTGATGGTACTCTCTGCTCTCTGGCCATTTGTTTAGCTGCTGTGTCTGCTTGGTCGTTTCCCTCTGATATTGAGTCCTTTCCTTTCTAGTGTTCCTTGCAGTGTATGATGCTGCTTTGTTGGACTCCCAAACTACTTCTAGTAGTTTTAAGATTTCTTCTTAATTTTCAATTTCTTTTTTTCCTGCTGTTAAAACTCCTCTTTTCATTCATATATAACCCCATGTACGTGCAGAGTGGCAAGGGCATAGCACAAGTCGGTGTAGATGCTGACATGTTTATCCTTGCTGAGTTCTAAAGCCCATAGTTCTGCTCTCTGGGCTGACCATCCCCATGCAAGGCCTTTGTCTCTATAGTCTCATAGTCCAATACAACTGCTTACCCAGAGTGTCTTTTGCGTTAATCTATGAAACTGCTATCTGTATAAAGAATGAGGTCAGAGTTTTGCAGGGGCTTGTCTGTCAAGTCTGGTCAGAGAGAATAAACTTCATCCAGACCTCTAGGCCATCATGCTCTGGGGCTTCCGCAGCTACAGGCAAGAAGGTGGCAGGGTTTAAGTTTTTTATCGCTTCCAGTTGTCTGTGGGTTTTCACACAGGAGCCCTTGGTACTGGGTCATCCAGGCATGAGTTAGCTAGTACTGTCCCTTGATATCCATGAGCTTGATGACAAAATGGGACATTTTAACATTTAGGTTTTTTTCCAATGTAAGCTTGTCTGCCTCTTTAACTAGCAGAGTAGTGGCAGCAAGAACTCTAAGGCAAGGTGGCCAGCCTACTGCAACCTAGTCAATCTGTTTTGACAGATAAGCTGTTGGTGCCTGTCAAGTCCCAAATTCTTGAGTTAGTTCTCCCAGAGCTACCCATTATTCTCATGTACAAACAGGTTAAAGTCCCGTGCCAGATCTGGAAATGTCAAGGCCAGTGCTTCAGTGTGTTTTGTCTTTATAGCTGTGAACGCTTTTTATTCAGGTCTCCAAAAAAGGGGTGCTTTTTCCTCTTCTTTGAGGGCCTCATATAGGGACTTTGCCAGCTCTGAAAACCCTGGGATCCCTATGCGACAGAATCCTGCTGCTCTTAGTAACTCTTGGCTCTGCTGTTGAGTAGAGGGAACTGGAATGGCACATACTGCATGCTTTCTCTCAGTTTCCTATGCTCGTTCCTCTTGGGTGATCCAGAAACCTAAGTACTTGACTTCTTTCAAGCATATTTGAGCCTTTTTCTTAGAGACCTGGTAGCCAGCTTCAGTCAGGAGTTGCAATAGAGCCTTTGTTTCTTCCCAGCAATGAACTCAAGTGGGGCTAGTTAATGAGGTCATCTACATATTGGAGTAAGATGCACCCGAGTCCTGACCTGGAAACTTGGACAGGTCAGATGCTAGTACCCCAATCTAATGAAGCCTTTCTCTCTAGTCCTCTGGCTCCTGTCTTGTAACTTCCCTTTTCCATGGCAGGCAGGGGTGTCCTAAGGCAGCTGCTGGAATGTTTACTTTTCCTTTTTCCTCAGCTGCTTGTCAGCCTCCTTTCTCAGTGCTAGAGTTCCATGGGGGCATCATATGGAAGGGCTTCTTTTACCCAATTTTCTATGTTTATGGTGCCCACTGGGGCCTGACTCTGAAGCCATTTTCTAGCCTCTGTTTTCTTTCCTGGCTGGCTTACACTGTTCTTGAGCACTAATGCAGAACTGAACCCACAGAGGCTTAACTTGGGCAATTTCTAACCACTAATTCATATATGGAAACTGATCAGGGTGGCCTGGGTCTCCTGCTACAACTTTGTAAATAGCCCTCACTGTGGGGAGATCTAACATCCCCTCTGATGGTCATCTTACCCCAAAGGCTGGCCACTTTAATTTACAAAGAGTGTAAAGTTTTCTGGGCATCAATTTGACTTCATAATCACCTGAAAATCCTGCTGGAAGCAGCGATCAAGTCTTTTCCCCCCACAATGTTAATGTATTGTTTCAAGTATTAAATCAAAGAAAAAGAATTTTGCCTAAAAATGAATAGTTATGTTTAGAGATTAGTAATTTGTAAAGATTTTTTAGCTATTTGAAAGGGATGATTTGTTCAATGAGTTATTGATAAAGTTAACTTTCTATTTGGGAAAAATAAAGTCATGCATGTGTCTTATTGCACATGAAGACTTACTCGGGTTGCATTGAGAATGTAGAATTTTAAATGATAGAATAAAGCACTGGAAATAAAACCTGAAAACAGAGACACTACAAGTAAAGACAAACCAGTTTTGACTGCACAAAAATGTAAAACTCTTATGTAATAAAGAATACTGTAAAAAAAATTATGTAGGCATACAAAAATTTACCACACCCAAAATATGCCTTTGTGGCATAACATTATTTCACAGGAGAGACTCTGAGATTGGGTTGAGGTTACAGTTTTACAAGAGACATTCCATGTATCTAGGAAAAGT
The DNA here is from genome assembly GCA_004363575.1 of Solenodon paradoxus. Classification (NCBI taxonomy): domain Eukaryota; kingdom Metazoa; phylum Chordata; class Mammalia; order Eulipotyphla; family Solenodontidae; genus Solenodon; species Solenodon paradoxus. Next base: position 1,239,294 of record RJWH01000096.1, read on the forward strand.
CTCCTTAAGAGCATATCCCTCATTATATGGGGTAGACCTACTCTCTGATTCAACAGAAGCTAAATATTCATAAAAACCATCCCCTCTTTGCTGTGCCCTTACTGGTGACCTCCATGGCTGAACTTCCTCCCCACCTTCCACTATATCCTTTGTCTCTAGTTGAATATATTTAGCAGCGTGGTAATTGAATCTATGTAATCCAGTTACTTGGTTACTTGGTAACTGAATTTACTGGATTCTTCCATGTATAAATGAGTTGTATATGTTATTATTAAAATTGTTTTTTTCTTATACCTCTCATGCCTATTTGATTATTTACCACCTTGCGGGTGATTTACCTCTGTACTATGTGTATATATACATACATAAATGGAATTTTATATGATAATATATTTTATATTAATACAGTAGGTACATATAGCTGAACATTTCCATGACAAATATATCTATATCTTTATCTATCTATTTATATATAAATATATGAGAAACTAATTAAAGATTTAGCATTCATATTTATAGGAAGTCTTAAATCTTCCATTTACCCAAAAATAAAGTCACTCATATAATACCAACTTTTGTGTCTCAGGTTTGCAATCTGTTTTTGAAAGAAAATATCTGTAACTGATGATACGTAAGAAAATGGCATACTTATATATCATCAGTAGAATTGTATATTGTGACATCCTTCAGCAGTATATCAAAATTTATAAAGCATGATATGCTCTATCATGGTGCAGCAATCCCTCTACTATCAATACTTGCTCTGTGGAAACAAAAGCACTTTTCAATACTGATTAATTAAGAAAATTCCTAAATGTTCATAATAGATATTGCTTCCATAAATTATGGCAAAATAAACTATATATTTTTTATTTTAATAATTTCATGTATTAACTTGAAAATTATTCCATTGTACTGTATTAAGTGAATAGAAGTAACTCCACATCTTATGATCAAATGTATTTTTAAATCATATATTTATATATTTATATATATATATGGACTTCAAGTACAATAATGTATATATTGATATTATAATTGCACAAAAATAGATCTTTTAATGGTGCTATTTTGGGAAACAATAATGGAAAGAGTAAAAAAAAAAGTATCTGGTTTAAAACAACAGGCAACACTTTTGAACTAACAAACAAGTAAAACAAAGAAGTGAAAAAAGTTATGCCCACTGAAAACCCAGTTGTCTTTTGCAAATTGCCTACATGAATGACTGTATCATTCAAAATTAATGTCTAGTTTTATGTAATGCTTATATTCTGGGTAATTCAGGTACTTTTATTTGACATCTCTGGACATGTATAAGGTAAATAACTACACAAATTAAAATGCCCCAAATAGACTAATTATCCAGTTTAATTCAGGCAAACTGTTAACATCACCCCTCAAAAGATTTGGTAGTCTCTCAGGGATTCTTGGATTCCTGAACACTAAAAATTGCAAAGTCTTAAGCATTTCTCAGACAAGATTTTATTGCATAGATTAAATGAGAGAGCGCGAAGAGAAAAGGAGAGGAGAGAGCACATGTGCTTATATTCACATAGGGCAACAGCGTGGAGAACGTGCCCACTCACTGGGTTCTGGAGTTTTTATACTAGCAATGGTATATTAAATGAGTGGTTTTAATGAAGTAGTGGTCAGCAGTTCCAGTAATTCTGTCTCCTTCCTGGTGAGTTCAGAAAACACCTAAGTGTCAAAAATACATGTTACACAATGTCCCTTTTCATTCTGCTTTCCATCTGAACTGTTTGCATAGTGTAGATGGTCATAAATCATTAAGGTATTGGATTATACAATAATTCCCTAAGATCAGGATTTTAAAGATTAGGCAGTAGATGCTGTGCAAAGCAATCTGAAGACACGTAGCTTGATTATATTCATGTAGTTAGGACTTAAAATGAGAGCAGAGTCAATCGCAGCCAATGCATGTTGGGGACAAATAGGGAAATCCCACCATACTTTTACCTATCTGTCTCAAAATGAGAAAATAGTACTTGTATGTACTTAGGCTTTACTTAAAAATAGAGACCTTAAAGGATATTTGTTGCCCTGGCATCGTCTTCTAGTGAAATATGAAATCCAGGAACTTTATTTCCTTCTATTAAATCTTAAGCATTGTTGAATGCCCATACTTCTGCAGAGGGGAACTGGTTACTATAACAACCACTGCAGCAGTGTTACTAACCACACACACTAAAAACCTACAACCTCAAACTGATGAAAGCTTCTGTGTTCACAGTATTATCAGGTAATTTGGAAGTGGACAGAAATTTGGTAAGAAAGGGAGAAAATGAAAGTGATTTGAAATTAGACATTATTTACAAAAGCCAAGTTAAACAAAATAGAGGACAGTGGAAACTGACTGAAAATAATAGGCCCTGCCTTCCTCTTCAGGCCTAAGTATTCTCTTGACTGAGGATGGAAAAGATCAAAATGCCAGAGTTACTCAGAGAAGCAATCTCAATTTCATTCTCTTATTAATTTTGGCACTTAGGGTAAAATAGGAAGAGTTAACTGTTGATGTCAGACAAAACAATGAATATACATTTCCATAAATCACCTTGACTTTACAATGAAGTCCACAGAGAAACACGAGAGCTATTGAATAAAAGAGGTATAAATTTTCAAGCTTTTATTTTTATTTGCTGTAAAATGGAGATATTTCTCCTATCTTCCTTATAATTATGAGTATAACATTATATAATCATTTTAGAAAGACAAAAGCTATTCATTTATACCAAATTTTATATTTCTTATTAATAAAATTTAGATGATCAAATACACATAATTTATTGATAAGCTACTTTTTTACATTATTTTAAATACTGTAATTTTTCTGTTAGTATAAAAGCTTATGTCTGAGACTCAAATTATATCATTTTAATACTTATCAATAAATTTAAGACTGAATAAAAACATGAAGATGAACTAAAAGGTATACCAAAGTATGCTGCTTATAGTGAAATTGGAGAGAAATCTGTGAATTTGAGATTGTAAAAATATTCTTTAAATCTCAAAAGAAATAACCCTTCTTTAAATTCTGCCATAGATAGATTTATCAATAGATGAATGGATAGATGGATGGATGAATGAATGGACGGATGGATAGATGTAGTCAATTAACATCCTATTAATTTGCAGCATTTAACTACATTTGAAATGTCAAATTCTTGTTATATTGTTATACTGTTAAATTTTTAAAGAGAGCAAAAAATTATGTGACCACCTTATCCTATACACTAAGTTCTTAAGAAACTATAACAGTATTTTTGCAACTAACAATAAAACTCTAAAAAGAAAGGTCTATAAAGAGAAATGTAGGTAATCTTTAACTACAGAGTGAGATTATGTTTATATAAATACTTGCTAGACTTTTAAAAATCTTAGATGGCTGTCTATCTGCTGAAGCAGAGAATACGAGAAAGTTTAATAGGACATGGTAGAGAGGGTATGGGTGTATAGACATAGCGTGTGGTTTTGTTTGATCAAGTAATACCTGCAATTAGTTTTATGAATCACATATCATATTAGCAAACAGAGTCTACAGAAAACTGGAAGAAGGAAGATACACAACCTACACCTCCATCCCAGCCTACAGAATGTCATTTTCTACATCAAAATGTAGCTTCCTCTCTCACTATGAAAACAATAGCATGTTTCTAGACTTTATATTTGATGTAGTCTCATCCTTAAAATAATATAAAGGATAATAGTAGATAAAATAATTTTTGAATTAGTCTCTATATACATATTTAGTTTAACATTTTTCTGGAAACTTCTGTGTCAGGAATTATTTTCCATTTTTTGCTGTTACTTTTTGTTCTAATATTTTGTAAGGGATCTTCAAATCTGCATTTTGTTCTCTGCTTTCACTTTTAAAAACATAAATTATCCTATGTTGAGAAAAATTGAGATGATCTGATTAATGAGGTATAGATGATGCTTTTAAAAAATTTGACCACAGGATAAATATTTATAAAGAAATCCTAAGACCTTTATCAATTTATATTGTCCATGAAAAAGATCTAAACTGGTTTTATTTTCTCAATGCCCCTATATAGCACTGCTCTTCTCTTTCCAAGTGTGACCCAAGTCACTTATGGTCTGGGAATAAGGCTTTCCAATCCCAAAGAAGTCATTCAGAGATGCAGCAGTGTGAGGCACCAGTTTTCTCAGGAAACTGAAAATGGAGGTGAACAGTAGTTAAACAGAATGAGATTATGTCAGTGCTGATTAATCATTGATTCCAAAGTTTAGATTAGAACAAAGAACTTAGGCTTTCAGGAAAGGTCTTGTGGGCTGACACTTAGAAACCAGGTGTCCCCCTGGGTAGTCTACTCAGGGAAATGTTATGCCCTATGCTCAAGGCATGGCACCATGAGTGATGCCATCACTGGCTCTTGACCTTGGGAGGGAATTGTAAGGTAGATGGCACTAAGTTTAGGTTCATGTCCTGTTTCACTGGGCCTATTTCATGTACTACCATTATTTCTCTAGCAGCTAAGTCTCTCAAATAGCTCCCATATTTAACAGCTTCTGTGTCTTTGTTCATTTCATTCCTGTTTAGAATCCTCTTCCTTTTTTTATTGTTCTTATCAATACCTGATGAATCTTTCAATGATGGGCTCAATTTCCTTCCTCAAGAAGGTTGTCTTTTTATCTCAGCCTTCAAAAATTTCTTCTTCAGTTCAGATTTTATATACCTAATGATGACTGTTCATGTGACATACATTATGGGAACTGAGTAGTACTTGTCACTTTTATGAATGTTCTTGATAACCTATTTTACTAGGCAATAGAGAGCAGAGTCACATAAATTTTGTAGTGCCACTGGAACTAGGAGATATTCACAAATAAATAATAATAGTGATGATAACCAGATATATTTCTAGACCATTATTATATTTACTATGTAGAAAATATATAGAGCTGGTTTGAATCCAATTGTTTTATTCTGTTTTAATTTTGAATCTTTGATCAAGTTGCTTAATATTTCTATGACAGTATATTAAGGATTTTACAATTGTTATTTAATGTTCAAACTAATCCTGCATGACATCTTTTATTTTTAGCTCAATTATAAAACTGAAAATAACAAAGCCAGGAAAGCCTTCTTAAAAACAAAAGCTAGTAAATGCATGGAAAAGGATTCCCTGCCAAAGAACCAGATTTTTGTTCTTACCCAGAGAAAACATGCATAGGAAGACTTTCAGGTATATAATTACCTGAACTTTTACCTGCTAACAGAATAAGTTTCAATGTATTTGAGGGTTGTCAAAAGTAGGTGAACCTTTCTAATTACAATAAGTAGCAAACACAGGAGCACAAAGGAATTTCTAACACCAGAGGGAACGGTTAGAGGACCGCTTCTGATTTGCTCTGATGACAGCAAAGGTATCAGCCTTGTTCTCTCTTACACTGGTAAGCAGGGTGGATTGATTAAGTCACCTTTCAAGTTTTCCCAAACAAGTAAGGACGTGGCCTAATAGAGAAGGTTTGACAGTCAGCTAGCCACAGTTACAAGGGTACTTGTCTTTGATACAACTGGGCATTTAAAGTTGAAACTGGTTTCCAATGAACTATTCAGAATAAGACAAAGTATGTAAAGGAGGAATATGAAAATATCTCAAGCACTTTTGCTTTTTAATAGGTTTGACCTTTTATAAGGCAGGATTTTGTGTCAGGCTACATCACAAGAAAATCTGAAAAAAAAAATTTAAAAAAGAAATACAAATTGTAATTAAGAAGACACACCAACAATTTACAACTCAGTTCAGCTCAGATGTCCTCCTTACAGATACCTCTTAATTACCACCCTCAGGCTCCCTAAATGATGCAAATAGATAATCTGTCCCTCCCTTTTCTCATCAATTCCACTCATGACTGCAAGATCCAATCTATTTGTCATAACCTCACTACAAATATTAGGTTGATAGTCATTAGATACTTTGCTCTGGGCTAATGCCTGTCTGAATTCTCTTCTAAGTGCTTATATATGTTGATGTCTCACTCACATGAAAGGCCAATAACCTGCCAGTATGTTATAGAGGCCAACCAAGGATTAGGGAAACATGCTTTAATTCTTATGTCTGTGTAGGAAAGTAATTATAAGATCTTGACTAAGTCACAGTCATTCTTGAATTTAATTTTCTCATTTAAAAAATAAACTCCAGTTCTAAATTACACCCAAGTATTAAACTATCAGTTTGTCTGTAAATCTGCCTATCATGCATAACTTCCTTATCTTAGTTCTCTTTTGACATCAATTCATATTTCTTTAATGATGATTATTCCCTATTAAACCCTGAGTTGATGTTCAAACCATCTTTACTCTTAGGCTTTTATTAATTTTTTTCTACATTCCCTGATTCATGGGACTTCAGCGGTCAATTATTTGACACTGAATACTAAATATTCAATTTCCTAGTCTACAATCATCATGCCATACTACTTTTTCTAAGTCACATATTAGCCATAGACACTATATACTTACAGTAAGACACTTTATTCTCTTCCAATTCCTAAAGCTTTTCAACTTGGAGTAAATTTAGACTCTTCAAAACCTCTGTAGTCAATTCACAGGAAAATCTTATTGAGCTCCCTAGAAGTTTTGTTTGCAAGATTTGAAACCATCTTCATCAACATCACTGGATTATTGGGACTGAAAATGGAAGCCTTTTGTGTTAACATGACTTTGCTATTGTTCAAGGAAATATTTGCCCAGGAACAAAAAACTACACTACAGAACATAATTCAGGATTATAACTCAACAGATAGCATCAAAATTTGTTTCAGATAGAAACTGATGAGGGTTAAGAGAGAAGGGACTGGCTGGAAAACCTGAAATTCTTCCCTAGCAACCTGACCTGGAGAGTTGTGACCCCTGAGTATCCAAAAAAATAGGTCCCTTCCCCCTACCCCTGATATACGAGACTCCATTTTAACAAATCTCTCTTACTCCTGTACCCCAAGATGCATGAGTCACTTCTGTTTAGTTGTTTTCTAATAAACCTACCAAGTGGTATTGGGACAAGGTGTCTCCCCTCAAATTCTTTCCAGGACAGATTCTGCACTCATACTGATAGGTAACTGTATCAGAAACAAACTGTTAGGAAGAAAAACATTGTTTTGTACCAGATACTTAATTTTAATATCAGAAATTTTATTATCTATATCAATGTCTATGACAGTTTTTTCTTCTAATCTACTGGATACAGTTGCTAGACTTAATTCTTTCTTTAAAAAGTTAGGAATATACACACTATAGAATTCCCAGAGAATTTTTAAACCAACAGTGCTAATTTTTCAATATACTTTTGAAAATTTTAACATGAACCATCACATATTAAGTGTGTCAGGTGACTAAATGTAAGCCCCCTTTCTCATTGTTTCTTACATATATGTGAATTTTTGTGGGACTAGTCAGTACTTAATTATCAATCTCTAACATTTTCTTCTATTAGGAGGTTTGACCTATCTATGACCATTACTTTATACTCAGCATATACTCTGCAACTTACCTAGATAGGCTTGAAGATGTTAGGCTAAGTGAAATAATTCAGAGAAATACAAAAATTATATAATATCATATATGAAGTCTAAAACAAAATAAAACTGATAGAAAAAAAGATTTGATTTTTGGATGTTAGAGGCAGAGGTAGAGTGAGAAGCAAGTGTACAAAGGTGATCAAAAGGAAGAAGCTTCCAGTTATAAGATAAATAAGGACAAGGAATGCAATTGTAATATGATGACCACAGTTAACAGTAATGTATGATACAGAGGAAAGATGTTAAGAGATTAAATCTTAAGAGTTCTCATCTCAAGAATTTTTTCTCTTTTATCTGTATGAAGAGACTAATGTCATAATTATTTCACAATATATGCAAATCAAATCATCGTAGTATGCCTCTTAAACTTATACATTGACCTATGTCAATTATATCTCAATAGAAATGGAAGGAAAAGTTTTGTAAAACAGTGTTATCTGAGTACGTCTGTCAGTAACTTATCAGTGAAGCAGAATTTGTGTAGGTCATATTAGGAATTATAAATTAAAACACAGCTACCATTCTTCCATATTTGTTTAAGACAGACTTCATGTCACGTAATTAGAATCTATTCCATAGAGATACTTCTACAAAATATTATTTATTAATGTTCATTTTTATAAAATGTTACATAGATCAGAATTTAAACCAAAAATTACCCTTTATTCAAGATGTTCTTTTTTAATAGTAAGATACATATTTTGAAAAAAAGGCTTGTTTTCATAAAATATTAGTCTTCAAACTCACCTGCTTACAATGAGCAATTAATACGTTTTCTTCAAGATAAAATGGTTCTTTTGAAACAAATTGTTCTATCTAACAAGGGCTTAATATCCAAAATATACAAGGAACACAAAACAGCAACAGGAAAATAATTCAATGCAAAAAAAAAGTGCAGAAGAATTTTAAGTACACGTCTCCAAAGAAGACATACAGATGGCCAATAGACAGATGAAAAGATGTTCCTCCTTGCTTGTTATTAGGAAAAAACAAATCAAAACAGCAATGAAATAACACCTTACACCTGTGAGAATGACCATCACTCAAACCTCTGGAAACTAAATGTTGGCGGGATGCAGAGATAAGGGAACACTTTTACATAGTTGGTGAGAGAGCAAATTGGCGCAACCCTTATGAAAAGCAGTATTGAGATTCCTAAAAAAAGTTGAAAATGGAAATTCCATATGATCCCATCATCCAATTCTGGCTCTTTACCCAAAAGACATAAAAACACTAATTCACAAAGATACATGCTTCACTATGTTTATTGAAACATTATTTACAAAATCCAAGAATTGGGAATTGCTTAAGTGCCTACCATGAGATGAATCGAAAAAGTAGATGCGGTATATAGAGATAGAGATAGAGATATATGCACACACAATAGAATATTACAAAGTCCTTAGAAAAGATGAAATCCTGTCATGTAAACTAGGTGGATGAAACTAAAGGGGGTTATGCTAACTTAAATAAGAAGAAAAACAAAAATTGGACAATCTCACTTATACGTGAAATATAAAAAACAAAGCAAAAGAACAGACTCAATGAAAGCCAAACTGAATATTCACAATAGAACTGAGGTTACTAGTAGGAAATGGAGTGGGAGGTAGGGAAAAGTAGCAGTGGGGTCCAATGGACAATATGAAGAACTTTTGGAAACTTGGTAGTGGGCAGGGTATGTTATATATCAGAGAAATGGAGAGCCTACACATGTGGGTTTATATTATTTTGTAAAGCAGTTCCCTCAATATATATTAAATACATCTTTTTAAAAAGAAAATAAATTAAGACTGATTGTATCTTAAGGTAGTGTGTTTATACTATGGAGAAAATAAATAAGGAAATAAATAAGCAAATAAATATGTAGTATCATGAGGTTAACTCTTCATCTCTTCATTTTTGGAATAGACCTGCTAGGTATTAACCCCCAAAATTCTCAAATTTATCTAGGGTTTGTAGAAAGAGTGGCATGTAAATGATGAAAAAGAACCAGCAAAGAAAACAAAAATTGAAGAAAAAAAAGGAACTATGGACTCACTAAGAATTAGAATATCTCTTGGAAAGGAAATGGGACATTTAATGTGAGCTAAGCTTTTTTCAGTTTGACAGTTTAATTTTACCCAACCCACCATGTGCACCCAAAAAATAAATCAGCAGAGTAGAGGAGTTGGTTCCAATATATGGAACTTGATCGATGCTTAGAGAACTTGAGCATCTGTAGCATCAGTTATCTTTACATGGCAGAGCAAAGATTCCATGCTACTTCTAATTTGTTTAAAAGTAATAGAACTTACTGGAATTCAGAGAATGAGAAAGGATATTTGAAACCAAGGAGACTAGAAAGAAAGAAAACAAATTACACTGAACAAATAAGAAGCCATTTGAAAACTTTAAGATTTCTAATATATGGAGTTTGAAATCCTGTTTTAAGGAGTATGAAACTTAGAAACCACAATAAAACTCTTAAAAATATATTTTGAAACTCAATATAAGTAGTATTTTCTTTACTTTGCCATTTTCTTTCTAATTCTTGGATGGTGGGAACTAAAAGTTCTTCAAATTACCCATCAGACTTCTGTGTCACTTTTGAAAATAAAAAAGACTTGTTTAAACCAGGTGAATTAGCCCAATGAAGTATGATAGATAATATAATAATGATGATGATGATGATGATATGTAATTATTTTCTCTATGATATGATCTGTCAGAAAATACTTCCCAAGTATTATTTCATTTACTTCTTCCCAGAGGATATGGATTAGATTCTATTTTGACTCTTTTATAGGTGGAACTCTGATCCACAACATTAATTGATATTACTCAAATTTATATATCCTATAAATAGTGAAGCCAATCTTCAAACCCGGGCAAAACTCCAGGATCTATATAACTTTACCTAAAATTTAACAAGTATTTAAAAACTATTTATTTAAAAATATTATGATCATATGGTTCAAATTTCAAATGTTAATAATCAATGTTAGCAGCTCCTTATGTGTTTTATACCAAAAATGTAAGCAAATATATATATATATATATATATATATATAAATATAACCACCCCTTTTTAAATGAGCTATTGTATAATAAATTCTCCTCTACAAATTGCTTTATAGCAAAAATTACTAATATTTGATACCAGCTTATAAAAAGCTCATAGCTCTTTTGTTACGGCTACCTAGTCCTTTATGAGTGTATCATAATGTATTAACCTGTCCGTGTTGATGAACATTCCAATTAATCCAAATGATCTCCCTTTTGCAACCAATACTGCAATTATTAAACTTGTGTTTACCTTATCTGGCATTTCTTCTGAACCCCTCAGTCTTATTCCTACACCAAACTGCATTTTTCTGATGGACTTAACTCATCATTCCTGGCAGTTATGATTCTGAGGGTTTTATTTGTTTGTTTCTCTCTTTTTAAGTAAAACCAATTGAGACATGTCAGTCTCTTTCTCTGTAGTGTTTTTCCTTAGACATAGAGGTCCAAATATCAATGATCACCTCAGAACATTTGTTAAGCCTACAGTTGAGTGAGAAACAGAAAAAAAGTGAACAGAACTGGAGGATAATTAGGGGTGACGATGAAGAGCAGTCATCAATTAGTAATTTATCCTTTAAATAATAAGTCTAATAATGTTTTAGAGAAAACAGTGGCATTATTCTTTAGAAAAACAGAATTCCACAAATGTGTATATTCGCTAATACACATAATATATATGTATTGCCAGCTAATTTTCTTTCCAAGAATTTGCCTGAAGTGTAGACATACTTTAAAAAAATTTGGAAGTTAATATAGTTAGATATATTGATTATATTTTCTTCTCACACATATTATTTGGAGAGTCAAGTAACAGAACTGAATAACTACCATCAGCAAATTTATTTTATGTCAATTTTTTTGGAGGATACTTCTTATATAAAATCATAGCAATGTTATGAATAATACTATTCACATTAATAACAAGGTCCTTGAAAATTTTAATTCTCCTATTTTGAAGACATTTATTAATCATATCTGCTCACATTTATTCCTCCTGCCTCATTCTTTTATATTATATAAAGTCCATTATAATGCAATTTTATCTCATCTCATTAAGGAGAATAAGTTTATTAAAGTTCTTTAAAGGCAGGTCAGTAGAGAGAAACCTTTATAAATTAAAGTCATACTCAGAGGATATTCAATAAATGTTGTTGCTGTGATTATAAATGATATTTTTCCAAGACAAGTAGAAATAAAGACAATAAACTTTAGATTTCTTATCTTCTATTAACTCATGATGATCAACTCATTACACAAAGCATTAATATAAAAATCTTTATCATATATCTTGATTTAGGGTACTTCATAAACACAAATTATATTTCTCAGATTAATTTACATCTAGCTTTTCCCTCAAATGATTATGAAGACATTTATTGAGTAATACTATAATCTAAGGGATAAAGAAGCTATTTCTAAAATATAGACAATATATCTATATTATCTTTCTCAAGAAGGTAGTATCATTCAGTTATGAATTCATTAATCAGATATTTACCCTGGGACTACTTTGTGTCAAGTACTTGATTAGAAGTTGATGGTGAATAAAGGATGATACCTATTTCTGTCTAGTAGGAGATACACACACACACACACCCGCATGCACACATGCGCATCATTGAAAAAAGAAGCAGTTCAAATGGTCTACAAGGCTTATTTCATGTGCCAAACCTCATAAATTGGTGGTAACTCTTAGAACATAATTAGAACATAATTAGAAGTGAGACACTTAATCAATTAGTGATGACTATGGGGTAGAAAGGGTCAACTGCGTATTGTCTATTTGCTGTCTCTGTTGTGTGCTGTAGAATAGATGTACTCAATGGAAGATGGTGATCAGAAGTTTTAAAGGAGAATTGACATTTGTAAAGACTCTTGAATATTAAGCTCAAATATGACAAAGGTAGTAAAGGGCATCAAAGTCAAGGGAAAATTATGAAGAAAGGCAAGAATTATAAAATGGTTTCAGTGTTTTTAGTTCAGCATTCCCTGCAACTAGAAAGTAGGACAGAAAGGAGAGTGACAGATGAAAGACATCACTATGTGTTCATCACAGATCCTATTTCTTACATGTTGAGTAGCTGGAACATAAGCACCTAGACCAGAGTTACAGAAACTGCAATCCACAAAAAATCTGTGTAAGAATTATCCAAGATGTTTCTTAAGTCAGGCAATTCAAAGTAGCTGATTACGGGACTGAGACTTCATTTTTCACACACTCCCCAGGTCATTAAAAGTGGGGGATCTACATTAGGATCAGCCGTTTCAAGAATTTTCATGCTGAGCAGCTAATTCTTTCATTTTACAAATATTTTCCACTCTAGAAGCGGATCAGGCTGCAGCTCTCTTTGAGTGCCTCCATCCACAGACTCTCAAAATCTCCTCCTCAGGCCAAGCTGTGCCAGCGTTTTCGGTTCATTAATTTTAGTTAGTGAGAACCTTTAGCATAATGGGCAAATTATAACACTAGAATTTAATTGCAATTGGAAATATATATTCAGTATAATTTGAGTGCTTTTCAGTAAATAGGAGAAAAAGGAGATAATTCTTCCTAGTCAGAAATATGTTTTCATCTATGGAAATAAAAGCCCTAGCATGAGAATAACTCACTGTTTTCACAATGGTCTAGATTACACCTGGTTTTGTAAGAGTTACCTACTTTCAGCTGCAGACTTTTTCTGACTTTTATAGAAAATAAGAAAGGGCAAGTGTCGTTGAATAGAACCCCTAATTCGTTAGATAAACTTTCAGTTAAGTAGCCCTCAGCTAATTGGAATTAGTTTTCTATTTATGTGTAGATACAGGATACACTCTAGGATTTTTGCTTTGTTTTGTCTTCCTTTAAATGTAGATTTATAAAATACAACCAAAGACTTTGGATAGGGATAAGAGAATTCTGATCACTGGGACTTGATTATTTGATAAAATTTTCCATTTTAAAAAATGTTATGAATTATAGAAAATATTCTTTTGTTTTGTAACATTTACCAACACTGGCTCATACACTCATTTATATAAAGAATATTATCCTGCAACATACATGCATGGCTAGGTATTGGAAACAATACATGGGCAAGAAAAAAAAAAAAAACAAAACAGCTATCCTGTCCTCTTGGAGCTCTAGTTCAGTGAAAGAGCTAGGACTAATCAAATAATCAACCAAATATTTGTCTTGTTTTAGCTATAATAAACATTTAAATGAAAGTCACACAATGTCAAGGACTATTATACATGGGCAATAGCACATTTTTGTTTTAAGATTAGGAAAAAATACATTAGAGAGTAACACTTGGTTAAGTTGAGAACTAAGGGAAAATAATGATCAGTTTGGGGTGTGGGAGTGTATTGTATGTTAAACGTCCAGGGGAATAATTTTAGGGAATAGAAATATGGATGGGGGCAGCTTGTACATGTTGAGGATAAAGAGTCAAAGAAATTTCCTCCTCGAAGATTTTGCACATTCACTGCAAGAAACCTCATCCAAGTACAGAGGTCTCCTCACCTTCACTGTCATGAAGTGAAAACATATCCGCGAAAAATGATGTATTTTTAGATCAAATCTCACTGAATGAGTTTGTAATCCTTGTTTTGACTATCATACTATTAGGGTAAATAAACCTAAGATACATTAACTATGTTACATATTATCAACACATTGACTGGTTTTATTCTTCATATAAAATGTAAATAGTGTAATATTGAGAACATACTCAAATTGGCTTTTTTAACTTATTTTTTATTGTAGTAATTTTTCTACACAATAAAATAATTTCCTATGTATAGGTTCCCCATTTCTTAGATATATTTCAACACACCGTGTCCTCCACTAAATCACCAAATGTTCTTCCTAAATTGACTTTTGATGTAATTGGTCATTTGCTGTAAGATGTAAGCCAACCTGTAGAGATTGTTTTATGCTCAGTGAACAACTTACAAAATGCCACATTAAAAAAAAGATGGTTCTCTGTTCTTACCTATTCTACATCACTACATCATTTATATTGCTGACTCTTCAAATTGTTAAACTCTTTTCCCTGTCCTTCACAGAATATTAAGTGTTTTTTAGCGAACTTTTCTCATTTATTTTTTGTCTTCTCAAAGGGTTCATCTTCATGTGTCCACCTGTGAAAATTTAGAAAGTGAAAAAACAGATCTTTTTCTGTTAATATTTTCACTCTATCTCATAGTTTCATCCATTTTTATGATTTAGCTGTAACATAAATTATGATTTTTCAGATCTTTTTAAATTCCAGTTTTAAACCCCAAACTGAAACTCTGCATCTTCATATGTCATTCCAGTTTCAAAACCAGGTAAAAAATAAAACAAAACAAAACAAAAAATCCTAAATTGAAATCGGTTTTTCTCCCAAAGTTGTTTCTTCCTCTAACTTTACTGTCTCAATGTATGGCTAAGTGGATTTATGTCCTACAAATTTTATCTTCAAAATATTTCTAAAATCAATCCACCTATTTGACATTCCAGCCTTCACTTGGCAAAAACAGGTTTTCTTTCTCTTACTTACACTACTGCCTCTGACTTTACCTCTCTCAAATTCACCTTTTGTCCTATTGTCAGACTGACACATAGAAAATTCAAATTCAATGTCATTTCCAGCTTAGAGTCCTCCATTTTTTCTTATTTCTACAAATAAATTCCAAAACCTTTAAGCTGTCCCATAAATTTTTGAGGATATGACCCTGATAGCATTTCTAGTATTACATTTTATCTTCATTTTAAGGATTCATGGAGAATCTTGTTCGTATTTAGTAGTTCTTAAAATACGTTCCAAAAATGAATGTTAGAATGTGCTGAAGTAGATTACCATGTATGACTTGCAGAGATATCTAGAGGCAACAAAGAGAGATTTGAAGTAAATTACCAAAAAGCAGTGGTGGTGGTAGCTAATAAAAACAGCTGGTATAGCAGTTGGAACACATGTGGTGTACTAATAAGACAATTTACATTAATTTATCTCTGTGTACTCTAGGACTACACGGAGAAAAAAAAAAAATACCCCAACAAAACAGTTGTCAAAATCTTTTGAAAATGATGTATTCCGTAACATCATATCATTTTAGTAATCCTTATCTGAATTGAGTGAGACCCCCTTTTATGGTAATTAAATGAATGTTAGAAGTACTTTTAGGATAAACATGCACTTTTACTTGCACTCACAAAATTTTTGCATAAAATTTCAGTATCCTTACTGAGCTTGACTTAAAAATTCCTGCTACAATCAATCTTCTTATTTCCTTAATGCTTGGTTAAGTGAGTTTTAAAAGTTCCATCAATAACTCACCTCTGTGGCTCAGCGGGCAATGTGCCAGTCTTGTAAAGTCCAAAGACCAGAGTTTCTAGACCTATGTCTGAAGGATGTGAAAAAAGAGAAAAGTTACATCAAGAAAAAATATTAGTATTATATATTTTAGGGGAGTAGAAGATAGAACCAAAGGCAAATTACTGGCTTAAGAATAATTAAAAAATTTATTTTGATGAAATATATCAAGTATTTTGTTTATCAAATTAAGTGCACATGTCAATAAATTCACATATCTAGAGAAGAATGTTAATGGAGTAAATGCATACTTATTAAAATTTAGTTCTGTAACTATAGAAACAAATCTGAATGTTAAAAATTACTTCAAATGTAATCTAAAAAATTCAGGATGTCTGAATTATTCATGTTTTAAGTTTTAAAACCATGCATCTAGACTTTCACTTTTATTTTTCCCTTTGCATTTCAGAATTTAGAATACGCACACATACACACAGGGAGGCAAAAACACAACAATGCTTTGGCATTACTCAAAAGTATTTAAAGGATAAATGCCACCATTCATGTGTTCAGCTCCATAAGCTAAGATTGCATTATTTAAGAAAAAGAGAATGAAGAATTGACAGATACACAGTTGGTTCAGAGCTGTATAAATACCCTTGTGGAGAACTTAGTCAAACTTTGATCCTTCATTAAATGCAGGATTGAATGAATTATATGAGAGATTTTCACCGTTTTCCCATCTTTCCTAAAGTAATTATTATTTGCTTACAACAATTACATTGTGGAGTCTTTGTTAAGGAAGAAATTGATACTTTTGCCTGGCATTGAGGCTGTTGGCCCAGAAAATTTACATTATTCACAAATCCCACACGCTTCACATATGTTGATGCCAATGCAGACAAAATAGTAAGTCTATAGTTTTACCCTGATTTGAGAGCTTAGCATGAAAGATTAGGGAATCTAATAAATCTAGTCAAATATCAATTTTAGATAAGAAGCGAAAGGCAAAACCTTTTGAAGTCTTCTTAATTATGGACAATAATTAGAGAATTAGATTAATTTCACTTTACTGGTGTGTTCATTGACCACAATTCTGTGTAAAGCTTCCCACTTGAGCTTTATTCTTTTCTTTGTATTTTGCTATCAGCAATTATAGATGTCTGTTGAAATGGCTCACAATAGCTGAAATGAGTGAGAGATTTTGTGTTTGACAATCTAATTATGTCACGCCCTACTAATTCTTCTTAAGAACTGAAATAATTTTAAATGATTTCTAGTAGGTATAAATATCAGCACAGTGTTCTCTTTATTCCTTTGCTCAATTACATGAAACCAATACTAGCACCAGTATATGATCATTCGGAGGAGTCTTGAAAAGAAAGGAATGTTTAAACAGTTGGGAGATGGCAGTGCTTATGTGTTGTGCAATAATCGAGGGAAACAAATTAGCAGATTCAACCAAGCCACTGTTTTAGTTTCTGGTGTATCATTTACTTCTTTTGCTTACATCCTGTTTGCTTCTGCTTGTCAGAGTAAAAAGTAAAAGACATGATAAAGGATATTTCTCATACCTAAAATTTTCTATAAATTATTTTTCTTTAAAGGCAAAAACATTTAATTATAAATATCCATGCTCCTAACTGCTGAAAGGAACAGCAGGGCTATATTTTGGCAGATTTAAAACTAGAGAACATTAAGTCAGTATGGGAGCAATGGTGTGTTGGTGTGTCATCTTTGTACTACTTTATCATTTAAAAATAAATTTATTTTTGTTATGTCTAGTGCATTTTTCTAAATCAAATATAATATTTTAAAAGGCAGTACAAAGTATCTGGAAGATGTCTTTCCATAAAATATTTGTAGGAAAAGCAGAAATCTGTCTTTCAGTGAAAACTAGTATTTATTTACCAAAATATTATTAATAATAATGATCCTTTCCAGATATAGAAACAAAAATTATCATCTTCTCTAAGAATCATGCTTTTTGCAAGCATACATTGAAAGTATTGCCAAATGTAGGTGAAAAATGTTTGATACTCATTAGAATGGCTATTCTCAAGAACAGAAAATAACAACAGCTGGTCAGGGTGTAGGCACAATGCAACCTATGTGCACTGGTCCTATGATGTAAAATCATGCATCCACTTTGGAAAAATATTATGGTAGTGTCTTATAAAACTAAAAATAGAATTGTTATATAATTCATTAATTCAATTTCTGGAAATATTCCTAGAAGATTTGAAAGCAGGGAATATGCAATGTTATTTCAAACTGTTATTAAAAACTATTAGAAAAAGGAGAAGAAAGCAAGCACTATATCCATGTTCATAAGAGTATTATTTACAATAGGCAAAATGTGGAGGAAACTTGAGTCCACTGATTAATGAAGAGATGTGCAAAATGTATATAGAAAGGATATTATTCCTCATTAAAAATGAAGGAAATTTTGACAAATGTACAACATATTTTAGTCTTAAAGAAATTATGCTAAATGAAATTAACTACTTACAAAAGTATAAAAATATCATTACACTTACATGAGGTGTCTAAAATAGTCAAATTCTTGGAGATAGAAAGCAGATCAGGGATGGCCAGGTTCTGGAGGGAGGGAGAGCTTGAAGAATTATTTTTTAATAGGTATAGAATTTCAGGTTTGCAAAATGAAAATAATTCTAGGAATATATGATGATGATGGTTATATAGCAGTGTGAATAAACTCAATACCACTGAACCG
This sequence comes from Solenodon paradoxus, assembly GCA_004363575.1. Taxonomy (NCBI): domain Eukaryota; kingdom Metazoa; phylum Chordata; class Mammalia; order Eulipotyphla; family Solenodontidae; genus Solenodon; species Solenodon paradoxus. Next base: position 1,257,912 of record RJWH01000096.1, read on the forward strand.
TACATTCAAAATGGTTAAAATGGTTAATTTTATGTATATTTCACCCATTTAAAGACATAATTTTTAATTTTTAAAATGTAGTGAGATAAGATTTAAAGTATTACTTCTTTCTTGTGAAATACCTGTAGAACCCATATATGATTGCTGAATTTTCTAGCTACATTATTTTGTAAGTAAAACACTACTAGCCTAATTGAAAATATTGGCACTTTGCTTCAACAGGTTTACAGTCCCCTTGCACTTTCCCTGTTACACCTGTCTGACCTTTTCCAGAATTTAGTCATCTACTGGAAACTGTATGAACATAATCAAAATAAGAAGTCCAGCTTCCAAACTGAACTGATTCCAAGAATGAGTCTGTGCTGATTAGCTAAAACAATAAGTAGCCTGAGATTCCTGAAAATAGATTGCTAAAAGAAATTAGAGAACCCAACCCATTTGAAAACATGTTAGTGAATGAGATACACACAATAAGGTAAAATTGTCTGAAAATATAAATCAATATGCTAATTGTAGCTAATATTTTTTGTTCTTTTTGATGACATTTTAATTTTGGTCCGTAATAGGCATTTGATATTAAATGAATAAAAGAAGAAAGATTAAAGAAAACATGTTTTATTTTACTTTATAGAATGACAATATTCTGATAAATACAAATTATTTTGAAATCACACCTAATTTAGACATTTATGACCTGATTTCCTAACTCAAAGAGTTCTTTTTATGAAACTAATGTCTTCTAGTAAAGATAACAATGATCTTTACCATTTGCAGATTAATTAATATTTGTTTACCTTCTCTTTTGGGTGATTAATGTAAGAGATGTTAAAAGTGAGGTCTCTCAGAGATTTATTTAACAATCCTTTTGAAAGCTCCCCTTTATTCATTAAGACTGATCATTACCCTCTGACTTTTTCCTTAACCCTCTGCTAGCTTCTAATCCATAGCTCTGTTTCAAAGGAATATTGACAGGCCCCTTTTTTCTGAGATAATGAGACTGTTTAACATCTTTGTAATTACAGCAATACCCTCTTTAAAAATCTTTTGTGTAGATGACACTTATGTGGCACACTGAATCTTTTCATTTCATGTTTTTAAAGCAAGTCTTACATTCAGCCACTGGACCCTAATTGCAACTATAGCTCCTTCCTGACAGGAAAGTCAGGGGATTTCATGTTGGTTCTGAGGAGGGAAACATAGATGAAGGCAGCACTGGACCTTGCTGGGTTCCTCCTCTGTGACTTAGTGTCACAACCAGCCCCTGAATATATCCATCTTTAAGGGAAGCTAATGCTGACCATTCCAGGGAATCACAGTATCTACTAAACTGGGTTTGTCCAGGGTAACAACACAGGGAAGGTCTAAACTTTAATTTAAGAAACTGAATTGAGACTGTTGTAGATGAAAGCTTTTGAAAAATATGTTTTAAATATTAAACAACTTGAATAACAATAATTTAAAAAAATTTTAGGTTTCAATAGTGCAAACAATTAGGTTTTTTCTGGCATTAAATTGAATCAATCAACAATTTTATTACATTCACTATGTTTAAGTCAAAGATGATTTAATATTATAACCTTTTATTAAACTGTGTGAAATTGTCAAGCATGAAAATTCAAGTTTAACTCTCCCCCATTTTCTGATAATGCTCCTTATTCCTATAAGGTATTCTATGTATAGATGATAAATCATTGATGTTATTTTACCCCAAAGGCCCTGGCTGACCCCATCACTCAGACAACTCTCAGTGCCCTAAATGTCTCCTTTTCAAATTCCATTGTAAGTGAGACTTTTCTGTATCTCATTCTTTTAATCTCACGTGTTAGTAAAAGCTAGCTTATCTACTGAACTAAAATGCTAATTAGTCCATAAAATTCCATGGGAAGATGTAATCCATCCTTGGTAAAATAAAACCTAATCTAGGTCTCCCAAAAACAGTGATTTAACCTAAATAAATGTCTATTATACTTGGAATTAGATACTATTTTTATATTTATGAAAATAATATTTTTATTATTCAACTGATTTTTAATGTCATTTACAGCTTCGTTACTCAGTATGTGGACCTCACATGCTCACTATTAGCGTGATCTAGAAGCTTATTAAAATTGCATGTTCTCAGGTCCTTACCTAGACTATGAATAATAATCTACATTTTAACAAGATTCCTAGGGATTTATATACATATTAAAATTTAATAAGTTCACTTTTATTTCTGTAATACTAGTATCTATATATGAACGTTATATAAATAATAACATTCTGTATTTGAGGTATTTCAGTCTACAGGCATTGTACTAAATACTTTGTGTGTGTTTTATTATTTAATCCCACAGTAACTTTGTAAGGTATTTACTATTATTCTCTCAATTTTGTAGATTGAGTGCAGGTTTGAGAGATTCCATAGCTTGTCTCAAATCACAAGTTCTTTCATGGAAGAAACAGGAATTAAAATTAGACCTGATATATGTCTGACCATGAGAGCTAAATCATGTTCTTAACGTTCGTAAGGATTTAGGCTATTTTATTTGCTTGGTGAGGCATAGAAGTGATAAGCATATTACCCTAAGGTGGGGTGGGAGCAGGCAGTCACTATACCTGGTTTTAGATATAATGTTGCAGCCTCAGGGGAAATTGCTACGAACAGCATTTTTATCTATCCAAACTGAGTGAACAAGTCTTCAAGTTTTATTAGTCTAGGAAGAATGCTAACCTGTAGAGAGTTTTCTGCTAGATATCCCGAGGCGTAACCTTCACACAACAGCAGAGCTAAAAACAGGTAAGAGAAAACCCCAGTTGAGCTCCTGAATGTTCCGACCTTCAAATGTTCCTGACAGCAGCAGAACAGCTAATGCCTACAGCCCTCCTTCGCTTTGCAACACTATTATTGCCTCATTGTAACCCAGCCCTATAAAATAAATCAAGGAGTCAGAATCGGAGTCCTGCCTCTCAAACAGAGAGTAGTGTTCCACCTGGCCCCCACTTTTCTGGATGCATATTGCTTTCTTTATGCTTCTGTAGCCTTCACTCAGGGACACTTTTGACCAGTTGTGAGGGTCATGGCAATAACCACCCATGACTTCTCCATATAATGTTTTGTTTTTCTCCAAGTTCAGTTCAAAAGCATTGTTAACTGTTTGGAATACATTTCCAGAAAGTTTCTCTTGCCCTGTTTTCACTTTCTCCATTGCTGTTTATATACCATATCACACCCTTCCTGCTTGCCTTTTTGAAGAAGTAAGACTGGGAAAATACTTAAATGAAATGGGTAGTTAAGAAAGGCTGGTTTTCAAAGAATAACTGGGGAGGAACATAGAAATTGGCAGCATGAAATGGAAAATAGCCAGAAAGGGATTCCAAAATTAATTTATTATGAAAATGCATCTTTTTATATAAAACAAATATGGATTCATTTCAATAGTACAAAAGAAGTTAAAAAAAACTATTATTAACCTTGAATTTATGATTTCATTTTCCCGAAACAAATATTGTTAAGCTAGATGATTAGTCTTCATAACACTTCTTATCTCCATATCTATCTCCCTACCAAGTATGTCTACATATGTTTCATTTTCCAAGTTGAGTTGGTACTAAGCATCTTATTTCATACTATGAACTCTTCTATTAATAATAAGCTGTGAATATATCCTAGTGTCATAATGTGTAGATCGCTGTTATTATTTTAATAGCTTCAGATAGGCCATTGAATGGATGAGCTATATTTTAAAAAACAAATTCTTATAAATAAAAATTCACATTTGTCATTTTATTTTGCCACTACTGTTCTGCAGACAATATCTTGAATATATAACATTGCATAACTAAGTGTTAATGTGAATATATTTAAGGATAACTACTTGATTCATATCTAAGGATACATTTAAGAATAAATTTCTTATACATGCCAAAATAATATTTTTTAAGAAGTGGCGTCAGTTGACACTACCATCAGCATTATATGAGCCTTTGCACTGGCCACAAGCAGACTTTTAAAATTTTACCAATATGCTTTTTCAACAAGTGATGTTGCAAAAAGTAGACAACCACATGCTAAAAAGAATGAAATTAGATAATTCTCTAACACCCCACACAAAATTTAATTCAAATAAGATTAGAGACTTGGATGTGAGACGATAAACCATAATGTACATAGAGAAAAAAAAAAAACCTAGGCAATACATTCCAGGACACTGGCCTTAGAGACAGATGTCTTTGGGAACTTGACTCCAGTAGCGTGAAAACAAAAACAAAAACAAACAATGGGACTATATGCATCTAAAAAGTTTGTGCCAGCAAAAAAAACTACCATCATAACAAAATGACAGACAATTGAATGGGAGAACATATTTGTACACAACACATCAGACAGGGTTAATATTCAAGTTATATACAAAATTCATGCAACTCAAAAATAAATATATATGTATATAAAAAGAACTCTGAAAATGAACAAAATATTAGAATAGACATTTCTTCAAAGAAGACTTACAGTTAGCCAACAAGAACATGAAATAATGCTCATCATTGCTTATTGTTGGGGAAATGTAAATTAAATCCTCGATATGACACTCAAACCTGTGAGGATGGTCTATATGAAAAAGACTGGAAGCAGTACAGGTTAGGAAGATTGCAGAGAAAAGAAAACACTTGTACATACTTGGTGGGAATATAAATTGGTGCAGTCACTTTGGAAATCTCTACAGATTCCTCAAAAAGTTAAACATATGATCCAACAATTCCAATTCTAGGTGTATCAGAAGGATATGTAAACAATAATTTGAAAAGATATATACACCCTTATGTTTATTGAAACACTATTTACAATAGCCAAGGAATGGAAACAATCTAAGTGTCCATTAACAGATGACTGAATAAAGAAGAGATGGTATGTACACGTAGTGGAATACTACTCAGTTATAAAGAAAGCTTACATTTGCAGCAATATAAATGGAACTAATAAGAGATTATACTAAGCAGTATAAGTCAGAAGGGGAAAGACAAATACCAGATGATCTCACTTCTTTGTGGGATATAAAAAAAGCAAAGGAATGGACTAAACAAAACAAAAATGAACCATTGAACTCTGATAGCAGAACTAAAATTACAAGAAAGGAAAGGGGAAGGGCTGGAAGCAATGATAGTGGTATACAATGGACAGTGGTGGAGAACTACTAGATATTTTTTGGTGGATGTGATGTGTTCTCATGTATTTGATGAAGAGTGAAACTGAACATCTAAAAGTTAAATTGTGTTGTTAAGTAGATGCTAACTCATTACAAATTAAAATGAAAAATTAACAATATGACTGCTGAAAAGTTTTATCTTGTTTCTTTAAAATTTATTTTAACATTTCTTAATATATTTACTTTTAGCAGAATTTAAAGTTTTCATAAAAATATTTACCATTGTATTTCAATTTCAAATTTTCCTGATGTAATTATTTGACTGTTTTACATATGAATGCTCATATTATTATCTGCAGGTTTTATTATGAGTGTCAATTTCTCTCCCTAAAATAAGTTATATACTTTCTCTTAGCTTGAATTGAATTGCAGGAATGGTATCATATACTTTATATTTTAGGGAACTTATCAACCAAAAATCAAAATTCAATACATTAAAGTTTAGTGGTTTCATTGTAATTTTTGGTCATCCTGAGTACAGTTGGAACAGTTTTTATGTCTGTTCATGTTTATCAATTTTTACTTCAAGCTAATAATGATAGCTTTCTAAGTTTTTTTCAGTCATTTCTAATCTAAAGTCTCTTCATTATAATCTTATTTAGATCTCTGAAAGTATAAATAAATTCATTTTGTTCATAGACCTCTAATCTGGAATTCACACTTTTGTTATTCTTCTCTTTGACTTTTAATAAGTGTGATAAATTACTACTAAAGAATGCTGTTCTTTCAAACAACCCTGAGATTCATGAAGATTGCATATGCTGTTGTGTGAAGTAAAGAGGAATCATAGTAGGCAAATCAGTTAAATTAACCACGGTAATGAGCAGAGTGGTGGATATTAGTCCTATTGTCTTGTCTATTCATAAAGGAAACACAATCCAAAGACTGACTAGATTCAGAGAATCTTAAAATATTTGTATTCAAAGAGACCTCAATTCAATTGTTATTTATTTCCAAAATCTCTTGCTGAAATGGTGATTTGAATTGCCTAAATTTAGATAAGTATATCAGAAATGTAGTTTCTATGTATAGAAATCAAAGACAGGGAAGTGTTGTTCCCAGACAGCAGAAAAAGCAGTTTTTGGTGAGGATAAATTAACAAAAACTAAATTTCACATGGTTTTAGAGAGAATATTCTCCCAGTAGTACTGGATGACAGAGGATTCACAATTAAAAAGACTGAGTCAGTGTTTACCTAACAAACTACTCGTTGCCCAAGTCATTAAAAATTCTGTATAACATACTAAAACATTTTTAGGGTGTGGGGACTAACGGTGCCTAGTATTTGATCCAATTCTAGAGCCAATTCTAAAACACTTTAAGTTTTGTCATTTCCAATTTTTCTGTGCTTATATATGAAAAGACATTAAAACACTCCCTGCCTTGAGTTATGGCTCTTACATGTTAATACTATGCATCTTAATTTGTGAAAAGTATATAAGAAATATTCTATCTTTCTACTTATGATTTCTTATATTTAGCATAATCACGTCTAGTTCCATCTATGTTGCTGAAAATGGTAACATTTCATCCTATTTTTATATAGCTGAGTAGTATTCTATTGTGTATAATATCACATCTTCTTTATTCATTCTGTTGATAGGCATCTAGGTTATTTCCATTTCTTGGCTATTGAAAATAGTGCGGCAAAGAAACACAAAAGAGCACATTTCTTTTTGAATTTATGTTTTCATAATCTTCGGATAGGCGAATACCAGATGATCTCACTCATATATGGGATATAAAGAAACAAATAGACAAAACAAAACAAACCCGTGGATTCTGACAATAGAATTGAAATTAAAAACCATGGATGGGACTTGTTTGTTTCTAAAACTGGGAAGGTTTGAATGAATTCTCTTTCAAATGTGTTTGCAGAAGTGATGGAGGTTAATAACAAACTACAAACACCTGGTTTCAAAAAACATTGACAAGGAGCTAGCTTTGGTCATTTTCTGAAGCACAGATTTTGATGGCAAACCTTTTTCCTCTGATGATCTTAAAGATTATAGCCAGCAAAAGTTAATAAAAAGTGGCAGGTGCCTTAGACTGCCACAGCCTGAAGATAACACAAAGGCTATCCACAGTTAGCCAATCACTAAATGCCCCACCCTCTATTTCCTCATCACAAACTCTTTAAAACCTTGCCCTGACCCCAGGTCAAGGAGGTAGTGCTTTGAGAGACCTCCTAGTCTTCTTACTTGTTGTAAGTAATAAACCTTTTCTTTTTAAAGAATTCTGTTCTGTGTCTCTTTGCTGAATCTCACCAAAAGAAGAGGTTCATTGAGTCCAGTATAAGATTATCAGAGGGGAAATGCCTGGAGGGTGGGAGTAAAAGGGAGAAAGGATCCTATGAACTGTGGTAGATGATTATTAAGATTTCAGTGGTGGGTGTTGTGAAAAGTGTGAGCTTAGACTCCATATGTATTTAAGGTAGCTTTTGGTTACAATACTGTGTATGCGAATATATATATATATATATATATAAATATGTGCATGTACACGTGCAGTGTTGTAAACAATTGTTAGCTTAATTAAAAAGTATATATATTTTTTATTGTCTTTTTTTTTCAGCATATGTTTTTGTCTCCTAGCATTACTTGTCAGAAAACAGGTGGCCTCCTAAGAACACAGGACATTTTCTCAATAACTAAACTTCAAACATTTCTTTCTAGACTAGCAATAAATGTAAACAATGCATAGTTTTTACAGAATTGATTTTTGTTTTATTTAGTTCTTAGCAGATGTGAAGACTTGCAGCCAGAATGTAAGTATTATATTAAAAAGTAATCTTAAATACTGTTCTGTAGCGCGTCCTGGTGGAGCTGCAGTTAGGTCAACTGATTCTGAAGGAACAAGCCACATATCTCTGGGTTCAAATCCTAAGCCTGGGCCAAAGCAACCAGTTTGAACAACTAAATAAAAATAAAATAAAGACGCTTCCTCCTCTCTTTTCCTGCCTACCTACCTGTTTACTCACCTTCATTTCTTCCTGCACCTTTTCTTAAAGAAAAAAAAAGTTTGTCGTGTATAATTAAAGCAGGAGAATTCAAATGTGAAATATTTAAAAATAAACATTTAAACAATATTCTGTTAATGAATTTATGGACATGTATAAACACTAATGATTTTTTGGTATATTGGATATATATTTTTCTAACCATAGATATATCCCTCAGTTGTTCTGAATGCATATAGAAACTTTCTAAGTATAACACATGAAAGTTATTGAAAAGATTAATACTCTTATATATAATAATGATTCTTGATGTTGACATCAACCTCTATCTACTTTTTCGTGATTTTATGAAAGTTATGACTTAGAGCAAGCAAAATTATCATTATAATTTTAACTTTCAAGATAAGGGCTCCACTTCCCATGATTATTCTGAAAATTGATACAATGGACTCATTCTCTTTTTAATTAGAACAGATCATGACAGCTATATTAGCAATTACTAGAATACCACTTTTCTCATAATTATTATTATCTTCCATTTTATATTCTTGAATAGAAAACATTTACATGCTTAAAAGTATTTGCAAATACTTAGAATATGTAAAGATTATTCATTTTTTACAGAACGTAAAAAGATATAGTTGATTTTATTTTTCTGCTATATTCAATTATAACCCAAAGTGTCTTTATTACACTCTCCCTCTTTTTTTAAAAATTGTCATTTCACAACAAGTTCCAGAAAAGCTATATCTCTCCCGACTTTTTTTTAAGTAACATTGTATTATATCATTATATAAGTTTTAGGTATACAACACTATAAGTTAACATGTGTATCTACTACATTAAGTTAATGGCAAAAATTCAAGTCTATCCTTCACCATATAATTGAACAGCTTTACCTAATTTGCTGACATTCCTTTCCCCTTCCCATCTATTAACAACTAATTTGAACTTAAAATCTCAGCGTTGATTTTTGCTTTATTTCTTTTTTTTCAGATATTTGTTTGTCTTTATACCACTTGAGTGGAATCATACAGTGTCTTTCTTCATCTGACTTAATTCTCTGAGTATATTATACTTTAGGTCCATCCTATGTTTTAATTTCTGTTTCATAGCTTCCTACAAATGAAATGACTAAATAATATGGTAGGTGTATACCTAATTTTCTTTTTAAAAAGCTACCAAACTAATTTCCAAAGTGGTTGTGCCATTTTACATTGCCACTAGAAATATATGAAAATTCCAGTTTCTTTCCACCTTTTTCGACATTTGATATAGTCAGTCTTTTTTATTTCAATCATTTTATGAGATGCCCAAGAGTATTACAAAATATTTTTAATGTGACTTTCTCTAATAGGGAAGTATATTATCACCCTTGGTGAAAAGCCTATTCATAGTTTTTTGTCCATTATGTTAAGTTTTTTGATTCCTTATTAATAAATTTGAATTTGTACTCTGGTACAGTTCCTTGATCATATTTGTGATTTTTAGACACCTTCTTCCAATCTTTTGCTTGTCTCTTGATTACCTTAATAATGTTTTTCAAAGAGCGGAATATTTTATTTTGGATGAAGAATAATTCATTTTTATCTTTTATGATTTATACTTTCAGTATCTAGTTGTCACTTAAGAAAGAGTTGCCTAACTCAAGTCACAAAGATTATTTTTTTTGTTTTTTTCATTTCTTTCATTTCTTCATTTCACATTTACTCTTTAATTATGTTTTTTAAAAGGTATGACGTATGAATGAGATTTCTCATTTTTTTTCTTTACATCTTCTTTGCATATAATGCTATAATTGTTCACACCATTTGTTTAAAAACTATCTTTCTTTCACGGAATTACTTTCACCCTTGTGAAAAAAAAGAGTTATATGAATGTGTATGGATTTATTTCTGGATTCTTTATTCTGTTTTTACTGATTTATTTATTGGATTCAACATCAGCATCACACTCAAAATTACTGTGATTTTAGCAAAAGTTTAAAATCAGATTGTGTCAGTCCTCAAACTGTCAATATTTTTCAAAGAAATTTTAGCTATGGTAGGCTCTTTGAATTTCCTTATGAACATTACAATCCTTGTCAATTTCTACAAATTCCACTTGCATTTTGATTGAGAATACATTAAATCTGTAAATCTATTCAGGGAGAATAATTACTTTTACAATATTGTGATGTTCAACGAATGAAAAAGACTTGTGTATAGCAATGTTTTGTAGATTTCAGCATACACACAGTGTTTCCTTATTTGGGTCAGCTTTGTCCTTATCTGCCTAAGATATCACATAAAGGTGAACAAATTTTCTGAGATATGCAAACCATAAGCTTCACTCTATAGAAAAATCAAGGAAATGAGTAATATTTCCATAAGGCCTCACACAAATGATTTTATATAAGTTAATGGACTTCCCTGAAAAAAATGATTGTAGTTTTCATTGACAGAGTTGCTAAGTGTAAGAATTATGGTTGATGGCAGGTTTATAGTTGTTGGAATGAATCTTCTTGAGAAAGACTTAAGACAGAAGATTAAATCAACAATAAAGTCTAGGAATCTATTGTATACATAATTGCTAATTGTTTTGTAGTAGAATTGAAAATCTTATTTTTAGACTTGTCTAAAATGACTGCTCATGTACATTTGATGGACTCAGATAAATAGGTCATTTACAGCTGAATCACAGAATTTAACTTGAGTAGGTTGCTTTACTCTAATGCCTATTCACACTAGGTCAGTTTCAGTTTAATGTTAGTGAAATACCCATGTCTGGCAAACTTTACAAATAGAATCTCTAATAACCTGTGAAGGATATTGAAGACATTGACCTCCTTCGAGTTGAAGGCTACTACAGAGCTTCCTGTGACACATTAGCAATTAAAGAATAATGTTAAATGAGATTTCACATGACTGTAATAATCACTATTTAAGTTACTAACCCAAATGAATTTCCTTCCCTCTCTCTTGCATACTCTTCAATCATTTTGGGTTGTGGGAAAAAATTTGCTATTGAAATGCCTTGCAGCTATGTTAAGTCCCTTGAGTGGCAGTTGACAGCTCTGAAAGGTTGTAGCCTCAGAAACTGATGAACCTCCTGCCCATCCTGGATTCCAAACAGAGTTATTTTTAACTCCAATATCAGTGCACGTGATGGTTCTTGCAGTATGAATGAGTCAAATTGATGTGATGTTTCTACTGCTGAGGTGAGAAAGTTGAGGTGCAACTTCTAGTTTCACATGATCCTTTAAGGTAGTGGACAGCATTGACAAAAAGGATGGCAATCAAAATAAGGTAAAAATAAAATGGTCATTCTAGCAAACTATTCAGGAATACTCGATATTTATTACTGAAGTAAATAAAAGTAACAAGGACTTACTACACTGATTAGTCTACCTAAACCTAATAATTCAAGGGTTGACAGGAAGAGGATGTAAATGACAATTTAAGGATATTTCTTGATACTCATTTCAAGTGTTTTTTAAAGACAAACTCAATCCTACCAACATTTTTATCTGTATGGAGAACTTCATTCAACTCATACAGCATCCCACTCTTCATAAATCACCTATCTATTGCCTTCAAACTTCACTTCACTCAATTCAACACTTACTGTGCAACCAGCACATAGAAAGCATTAAATTGGGACTGGAGGGCTTCCAAGATAAATAGAACATAGTCTTCACCCTCCAGGCAATCACAGTTCAATAGGGAGGAGACACACATCAATAATTTTTTAAAACTAGAATTTCTGATGTGTTTCTACTCTTACATTATGGGAAGAGAGATGAATTCAGGCTGTGAAAAAATATGCAGACAGACCTTTTGTTTCTTTTTGTGATGATTATCAGAACCTTTTAAATCATATTTTTTTCTTTTTATGTTATATTATATAACAGAATGCTTTCAGCTACAAATATAATAATAATCAACTAACATGGATTTAGTGAGAGAAAAAAATCTTACCCACAACTGTAACCTCAAATAGGTGATTATAAGGCTGGTATAGTAACATAAAGATACCTTTGAGAACCCACACTCTTCCTAACTCCTAATGTGTCATCTTCAGTAGTAAATTTTACATCATTTAGCTGTTACCTCCTGGAGGCAAGAGAACTGTTTTAGTTCTAAGCATCAATTACTATACAATCCATCTAAAGTAAGATGAAAGGGACATGATTTTGGCTTGTTTTTTTTGTTTGTTTTTCACATGAGGGAGAAAAGTCTAACTCTGCAGAATCCCAGGACATTTCTCTTGCGTCTTATTTACCAATATTTGATCATATTTACTCCTAATGTAATTCCTTGGCAAAGGCAGAAACACTCACCTTACTTGCCTTTGATAAATCATGATTTATTTCCTGAATCTGTGGGAGGACCTGCTTTTCCTGAGTGTAACACTGCATTCACAAAGCTGAAAATAAATAAACCGAAAGGAGAGGAGAAGAGAACTGTCAATTCAGAGCATCTGTGAGAACATGTTCATATAAAACGAAATACTCGTAGATAACACCATCACCAGAACAGAAAGGGCTACACTCCAACACCGTCTCTAATATTATCCTCTCCAGTGAAAATAACATGGTAGCAAGGAAGGTGAAATAGTGGAGAACAGCGCAGTTGGGGATTTGAAACAAATGTTATGGAAAAAGGGTCTTCACATTTGCTCCTCAAGTCACATTCCAATTACCAACAAGTTTGTTATAATGTGGATGCCCTCTTTAGATGCCTCATTTCAGTGGTTATACAGAATTTGTCCTTTGGTGGCTGACTTATTTCACTTAGCCTAATGTTCTCAAAGTTCTTCTAAATTGCTATGATAGAATTTTCTTCTCTTTTAAGATGATAATTTTCCATTTTATGTATATACCACATTTTCTGGTGGATTAGAGTTGCCTTGGGCAAGATGAAAAAGCTAGCCACCTTCTGTAAAATATACATATAGTTATTTACAGTGTATTATTTAATTAAAATTTAAGTAGTAACTTTCATGCTATAGATTACTGATCATAATAATAAAATAGCATCACTAGAGATACTGATTTTCAGATTTAATTTGTCTGAACAGGGGCCTGGAGATTTTTGATTTGTGTTTGTGTCTATGTTTTGGTTTTGAATATGAATTTGCTTGACTTATTTATTTTATATTTCTTGTGGCAATTTTAAAGTATAATTGACCAAGGAACTCAATGTTTCCCTCATCTTGACTAACTTTAAACAGATTTCTTCCTGATTGTAGGTCCCTGCCCTCTTTCTTCTTAGAGCATTTACTTTAGAAAATTTGTAAATGTAATTTTTTCTGCTCCTTTGAAATACATGTAATCTTTTTCCCAGTCCCTTACTAGTTTTGCATCGTGAAAAACGTCTTTCTCAAGGGTCTGCTAGCCACCACTCAGAAGCAAGCACCCCTGTTTCCCGTTCTCTAGGGAAGGGTATTAACCTACATTGGATAAATAGCTCCAGTAGTAAATACTGATGCCCTGATTACAGAGGAAAACATTTGTAAATTCAGGGAAAATTCACTGTTCTCCTTATACACCATTGATCTACATCCTCCCTAATATCGTCTAGTTCTTTTCCACTAGCTCACACCAGCATGTAAAATCTCTCCCGCATTTTGTTTCAGTAGAGTTGTATATCAGACTTTATCTGTAGTGACTCCGCTGTTGTTGTCAATAGTATAGAAATAAAATCAAGAGTTCATATTGAAAAATCAGCAAATTTTTTCTTCTTTAGCATAATTATATATACATATATACATATATTCAATGAATGTTGTCAGCTGTTAAAAAGATAATTGTGCCTTTTACAGCAATTTTAATGGAATTAGACGTGATTATGTTAAGTGAAATAAGCCAGAAAGTAAAAAAAAAAAAATACAGAATGGCTTCACTCATACATGGAATATTAAAACAAAGCAAAATAAAGCAAAACATAAACAAAAAACAAACAGATAAATCTCAACAAAATTCACAAGAGGAAAGACTGTGACTACCAGGGAGCTGGTGGGTGGAGAGGACAAGGGAAGGAAGGAGGGATTAAAGTGGTGGTAAAATGCACTATGATTCTGTTGGCAGATGCAGTGTGAAATGCACAAAGATTGAGATGTGCATTCAATATTCCAAAATGCATATAACAATGTAAATTAAAGAAAAGATAAAACATACAAAAAAATTCAAGTAGGTGGTAACAGAGGAAGACAGGCAAAATTCCCACCATCTAACACTAAGTTTAGTGTATTCCTACTTTTCTCTGCTAACACATTTTAAGGTAGGTATTGCATATAACTTTATATTTCTAGGTTTAGGTAAAATATCATATCAAATCAATATCTGAATCTCGAGTGTTTATTAAAGCCTTGTCCGTAAACCAAATACCTAACTGGATTTCTGAATATTCCTAGTACTGCTTGTTGCCTGTCTACTAAATAGTACGTGTATGCTTCCAGATATACCTGATGAAAAATTCAAATTAGATTACAATCTGTGTTGACCATGGCTGATTCTACTCTAGCTTTCTTGATTAAATGTCTCCATCACCCTGCACTGCAGCTAGGCTTCCCATAGAATTAGTCCCAGGGTCTTCCCTCCTCTCTTTGCCTCTTTGGTGGTGATTCTAAGCCTAGAAGTGCTGTGAATTATGATGGATAAATTGAATATATTCTAGTGTCTGATAAATGCTTTTCTGACTATAATTTTTTTTTTCATATTAGCATGGTGATGGACTTACCTAGGTCCTGTCAAATATCTTTCATGGCCAAACTCAAATATGAGAGATAGTTTTCATTCTGATGGCACTTAAGGTCTTTACTTTGATCTCAGGCTTAAAGAACAGAAATAATTTATTCTACCACTGTATAAAAGAATTTTAAATACTATCAATAAACATTTTTTGTGTTGGCATTGCAGTATTGGCTTTTCTCCCAAAAGTTCAGATAGGTTTTTTCAAGATGTCCAGAGCAGACTGTACCCAAATTTTCCTAAACTCTTGTGCATCTTCTATTGATTTTCTTCATATCAACACTGATCCTCCAACACTTTACTCTTTTAGAGCTAAGATCAGTTGGAGCCCCAAGATTCTTGAAAAAGACTCTTAATATCACTTAAAAAAAAAGATTTTCTAGGTAAGGGTCAATATCTTCCTTAAGGCAGGACAAACATCTAGAGGCAAGTTTTTGTCATATGAAGTCTTCTTCTTGTCACATGAAACCAACTCCTTTATCTTTGATTCTGCAGACCCCTGTTTTATACCTTAACTCAGGACTTTACTCTTCAGCTTATCTCATTTACTGTAGAATTTTCAATAACATGTGTACTCCAAGCATATCTAATTAAAGTTTGTTTTATTTTTTTTCTCTCAGTATACTGTGTTAACTTGTTTACTCCACTCACCCAAGGAGAATCTCAAAAGAGATGGGGGAGTTTTCCCTATCTCTGCTACAACAAAATGGGGAAAATTTAAACACCGAAAGAGAATATTAAACTTACATTTAAAATTTATTCATAATAATTAGTGATTGAAAAATTACCCAGGTGTCTATTTCTTTAAATTGTCCTGATAATTGTACCTTTGTTTGTACTGAAAGACATGTATCTATAGATATAGATATGTAAAGATATCTTATTTGTTTGTTTTATAGAAAGGTACAGGAAGGAATAAAGGCGAATAGGCAAGCAGCCAGGAAGAGAGAAGAGAAAGAAGCACTTTACTTTTATTTTGCTGTTTTTTTGTTTTTGTATTTTGTTTATATTGGTTGTTCTCCCCAGGCCAGGTCTTGAATCCAGTACCTTGGGATGTATGAGGACTGCATCCAGAGTATACTAGACCACTAGAACACCAGCGCATTCCAGAAGACATTGTATTTATTTTAAACTTATGATTCCAGGTTTCAAACATTAATATTTTATAAATCTAGTACATCTAATAGTCAAAACCTATCTTCCTCCTTTTATTATGACCTGAGTGTTCAGAGACAGACAAAATGACAAGGACCTATCCTATCTTGAAAGGGAATTGTATGAGTAATGGTTTGATTCCTTATATGTTATTCCTTGAAATAAATGAACATGATGACTTTTTTTCACCCACATATCTTTCCATCTGAAGTTCATTTAGGAGAAGGGGACACCAATATAATGGACTTACTTCCTCCTCACAGGCACAACAACCATGTGTCTACAAGGAAGAAGCTGTCTTTGAAAAAAGAATGGAAGATTGGAAGGTCAGTGTTGCTACAAGGAAAAGTGACAGCAAACTCCTGAAAGGATAGGAGGCACTGAGACCCAGTCATTCTCTCTAGGAACACTGCTGGGGCACTGACCCAAGTTTGGGAGGGACATTAGTAATACAGAATCTCTTTCACTCCCGTATTGAGTACCCTAGCTCCTGAGAACTGCACTGGAGAGAGACGCATACACATCCAGGTGTGGAAAATAGAGTGACTCTCCTTTGGAGAATAATAGGACTCAGAGGAGTATAAAATTCATGGCAGAAAGCAGGAGGATCCAACAGTTAAGTGGGCACAAGAGTGGGAAGAAGAAGAGAAGAGTCTCCCTGTTAACAGAGGTAAAACTAGATGCTCTCTCTGGAGTCTTCTTTGTTCACAGAGCACCACCCTCCCACATAAGCAGTGCTTGTGGTCATGGACTGTTACTTCAGCTACTGGGCAGAACTTGCCTAAAGCAGTGACAGGCAAACAGCCTGTAAACCCAGGGCACAGGTAGCTAGAGTCTGTGCCTTTGAAAAGTTCTGTGTGTGGACCTTGCTGGGTAGTGGACCCCAGTCTCCCAATCTCCTGTGGCTACAACTCAGAAAATGTAAAGAGTTCACAGAGGAGACACATTATCAACCGCTTCTAGTTCCAGACAAACATGGGCCCCTTTCTCACAAGTGGCCGCCACCTGGACTGTGAACTGACTTCAGCTTGAGTTCATAGCATTCCAGACGTCTCTACTCTGTCTCTGTGGAAAACAGCCTGTTGTGGAACCTGATAAGCCTTTTCTCCAAAAATGGAAATGGGTAATTTTTTTTTATGATGAACCCAAGAACCATTTATCATGTAAATCTTCATTCAGCAAATATCTGTTGGGTGCTTCCTTGGTGCTCAGAGCTGTATAATGAACTGGAGAAATAATGGTAGTTAAAGGGAACAGTCTCTTCTCTGACTGAAACTACGGTTCAGTGTGGGTGGTTGAACATTAATGAAATAAACCCAGTAACAAACATGAACTACTAACAAAGAAAAGAGCCCTGAAAGAACTTGCAACTAGATACTTGGTCTTAACCAAAAACAGGTAAGACATGAAGGAACTCCCTGACAGCGGGAGACGGGAAGAATTAAAGTTAATTAGGTAAAATTAACTCAGCTTCACCACAAACCAAAGTAACAAAACAGCACACTGGAAACTCTGTTTTGAAGACAAAAATCCCTTACAAGAGATGCAGCTCAACTTTCAATCATAGTCTGATCTTCATAACCACATACAATAGGAAAACTCACAGTTACAAGAATAGAGAGAAGTGCAATGTGGTTAAAGTGGCAGACTCAATCTGAGTAATTTTGCTTATAATCAATGCTTTTATATTAAATGTGCTTTTATCCCCCCTTCCAGTTAAGTCTATTGAATTTATGGGCTAAGCTTGGCATTCCATAAACTGGACATTTATCTGACACGTGGTCTTTGTTGTTTCTGAAAGATCAGTAACTACCATTTATTTATCATTTGTCTTGTCATTACCATGTCGTGACAGGTATTATTACCATTTCAGTATGTAGTAAACATTGAAATATTTTTAGATTGTGAAATCGGTAGTGAAATCATTTTTTAATGTGACACCATCTAGTAGTGACAGGAGCAAAGTAAAAATGAAAAGCATAGAAAAGATGCAAATTTAACCTTGGAGATTTAACAGGCAGGCTTTTGTCTTCCATCTGCAGCTAAATTATCCTGTGATCTAAGAAATTCACTTATTCTCAATGCACTGAATGTCCTCACTAATATTAACAGAGGGAATTGTTATTTTATGCTTTTTCTAGCTTTCAAGCGTGAACACAGTAAGGCAAGCAAGAAAATCTTTCTTTCTCTACTCTGCTTTTCCTTATTTTAGCTTTAGGGGATTTTTTGTTAGTTTGTTTTTTAATTAATGAAGAGTTTCTTTCTTTGACTTCAACTAACTCTCCAGGTCTATCAGAAAATTAGGTTACTTCTAATTGTATAATAACTTAAAGAAAAATAAGATCATAGGTGTGAAAATTACTTGAACTCTATATGAATGTAACCAACTACATCATCTGAGCACTCATTGGGTGCCATTGTCCTTTTTGTATTAAGCAGTAAACATAGATTATATCTTTTAACTTTTAAGATATTTCTATAAAGTAGATATTAATACTTTTTGCAATTTATAGCATTTAAAAGGCTAAGTTTTAAAGAGACTAAGTTCTGAAGGCAGTACCTTTAACAAGTGATAAAAATGGGATTTTTAACTTCAGTCTGCTTTCTGAAATGTCTCCTTCTCTAGCACAAATTATATAACTGTCTTCATAGCTGTGGAAAATTAACAGTATAAACCCTATTTAAATGAGGTTCAGATGCTAGATCAATCAGCAAACTACAGGCTCCAACATGCCTGGATGTCCCCTGAGAGATGATGCTGTTTCCTCCTCTAGGCACAAATGAGGGAAAGGTTCTCAGAGGTAGTACAGAGGTTCATCAGCCTTGGATTTAGGAAAATTCACATAGTTCTCTCCTCAAACATTCTCTAATCTGCCTTTCTTGGTGTTTGTTTCTGAATAAAACATATTTGTTGTTAGAATAAGATTGCTTCTGTCTGAAATCAAGAGCTTTATTAAAAAAAAAAGATTTGATATGATGAATTAGAAGGCAAATTCTCAGTGTCTTCTTGTTTTCTATTTATAAATTCAAATACAAAAATCACGAAGCTTCCAGGTTGCCTCATTCAGTGCCCCACCTTTCCAGGCATCACGAACCTATGGATACCAAGTCAATATACCTGCTATATAGGTTTTCCCTCCAGATCCACTACCTTTGAGAGCACCTCCAAAAAGTTCACACCACTCTTAGACCCTAACATCTTTCACTTTTTCCCAGTACATTCAGTCCTGCTGCTTCTGCGTATAAATAAATAAATAGAACAGGAAGAAATTAATTAGTATTGCGATCTTTTTCCAGCACTTCTTTGTGTGAAAACCATAGAGAATTTCCAGGGAGGAATAAAAATAGAGCAAAGTCCACAACTCCCTGTCTTTTTAAAAAATTGCCTCAAGGGCATTTGTAACCATAGTCTCAGCTTGTTAGGGGAAATTAATACATGCCTGAGAAAGTTCTGAAGATTATTATGCATGATCTTCTCATTTTCGTCTTTTAAAGACTGTGTTCCCAGCATTCCTGTAACTTCTCAAATTGCAAAACTTAGGTTTTGAATTTAAAAGTTTAAAACTAAAATTGTTTAAAAGATAGATCATGAAAAAACACTTGTAATTTGACCTTAAACAATTCACCCCTCCGTAATCACTGTTTACAGATTTATTGATAAAACAAGACCCTTCACTCGAATCTCGTCAGCTGATACGAAACTAGAGACTAGAAGCAACCATTCAACAAATCTAGGCAAAATAGGGATGGGGAAAGGGAGTTATTCTGATGGTGAGTACTTAGAAACACAAAACAATAATAATATTTTAAAGATGAATGCGTTAAAAATGTTGCTTGTTCACTAACTTCTGTGAGCCAGGCATGCTACAATGTAATGTCACTGTACTTTGTTACAAGGTGCTTACTATACTGTATCTTCTATGATGGGTTTTCTCAGTAGAATAATAAAAAGGAAGTGGGTTCTGGTTTAATTTCCAATTTCATTTATTGCTGTTTATATGACATAAACAAAGTAGTTAACCTATCTGAGCTTCATTTGTGCATCTGTAACCTAAGGACCAATAATATCCACTTACTGGTTTAAACATTAAATTAAGTAATATGTATCGCACAGAGTAAAAACCCTCTCCTTAAAATTACTTTATATTCTCTTCAGTGCCTAAAATGCAGAGGTTAACTAACCATTTTTTCTGAAGATGATCAAATGTAATTTCTGATCATTTATTTTTAATGTTGACCCCAGAGCAATAATTTATAATTATCTGCTTCAAACTACATAATAATATTATCAGTATCTTTGCCAAAACAAAAGATTCATACATATTTTTTCTTAATTTTATAAGCCTTTATTCAAGATGCTACAGCAAACCGTTAATTGGACAGTTGGTCTCTGAGACTTCCCTCTGAAATTATTGACCTGTGAGGTAGCTTGAAGTGCTCCATTCACCTCTTTCTGTCATTCCAGAGATCTGTCCTGCTCTACTCACTGTGGGCCTAATCTTAAAATAGCAGTAATCTAATTTTGATGGGGAATTTCTAACCTGTTGGACTGAAAAGGATTCATCCATTTATTAAACAAGTATTTGTGAGATCTACAGGAATCTTTGTCAAATGTAAAAATATTATGCATGACACAGTCTGTTATTATTATTATTATTATTATTATTATTATTATTATTATTATGGTATTAAGGCTATTAGAAGAGGAAATGTCTTCCTTACCCTTCAGAAAATTCTGAGGCAGCTCAGAGCAATCAAATTAACATCTGACTATTAGTAAGAGACAAAATATATATAATTGTACCCAAGTGGGGAATCTACATATATATGTGGATATCAAAGGCAATGAGTCAAAATGGGGGTATGTTTCCTGAGCTAAGGAATGAAATAGGGGCCTAGGGCTGCAAGGAGAGGGGAGGTGATGTAATCTGATAAAGCATATGACTAATATGATAATCAGATGCTCTGTAATCACATGATTGACCTGCTACATAAATAGATTTCTCCTATCAAATGCTATTTCTGGTTATATTACTAATTATGGATAGACCTACTGTTTTCTATTGTTAGGGAACAAAGGGTATGAAAAAGATTTTTTTTGTGTGAGAATGAGGAGCCTCACTTGATCTTAGCTCAAGATAATCCACATCTGAAGTGACACATTTTAGGGATATCTGTTCTGAACATACTGGGAAGACCTATACTTAAATCTTGGGGACACTTGTCCTCATCATCTTGGGAAGGACTCTTATACAAAGTCTTACAGTATATCAATCAAATCATAGCAAATAAACTCACTTAATACCATTAAGAGTACTGTATTTTACAAATATTACGTTCACACTGGATCAATCTCAAAGGACGATAGGAGAGAATTTCAGTTCCTCTATTATTTGGGTAATTGATATTTAAAACAATAAGCAGAGACTGGAGGTGATTTCCACTTTTCTTCTTGCCACACACAGGTAGCAAAGATGCATTTGAATATGAGTCACCCTCATTTGCAAGTTTCAAAAGACTAATTACATGTGTTGTCTGAGAACAGAACAAAGAGAATTAGTCCAGCAGATTGTTCCATCTATGACTAATGTACTAATTTGGACCTCCACACGTATTTTGTAAGAAAACAGCTTGGAAGTCCTCAATCAAATTACATGGAGATTTCATGGATATGAAAATGTTTGCTTCTGCTTTTGGTTAAGAGGAAGTATACTGGAGAAATGAGAAAAAAATATATAGGATTGGAAAAGTCATGGTTCATTCTTATTTTATGGTTAAAGAGTATTTCAGATTTTTTATTCTAATAATCTGATTTTTATTTGGGGAAAAAAAGACTAAATTTCATTCCATGTTGTATGTTCTTGAAGGTCTTACTATCTATTAATCTAGGTCTCCTTCCTTAGCAGATAGAGGAGAAACATCTTTTAGCAGGTGTATAACAAAAGTTTAAAAAATTCCCTTCACCTTTTCATTGTTGGTTCAGGGAAAAGCAAGAAATATTTCACATTGTTCACGCTGTTCACATTGGAGATAAATAGGTAAGATATTCTTCTGAGAGCTAAACAGAGATGTTCTTTCTCTCTTTACTCATTGCCCAAGCGAAATCTCTCTCAACAAATCTAATACCTTCAAAAACGGATTGGTCTTTTCTCTAATCAATAGTGGAGAACAGAGGTTCTGGGCATTCACAGTTTCAGCAGTCAATATTTCTCAAAAATCATTCATCAAATTTCAGCAACTAGAACTTTTCTTTTTCTAAGCACCAAGTTGCCATCTCTTTTACTTGCTTAAGGGAATTGATGGAAATTTTCTAAATATAACACAGTGCGATCTTGGACTTTTTTTCATTGTTTCTTTATTGTATGACTTGTATTCTTTAAATCTCGTTTTCTTCTTTTCTTCCTCACTGATTCTGCCTATGCAAAATAGGCATTATCTGCTAAATAGACTGATGAATTCAATTTCCAGAGGAACCACCTTCCATACCCTAAGACAAAGAAACTAAAAATCCTATCAATGATATTTACTTGTTATATGTTGTGCAAACTACATGGTACTTAAGGTTGAAATTATTAACCAAAATGAAACAATCAACTTAATCAAATTAAACAAATCAAATTAAACAATCAACTGAGAATACAATTTTTAATGATAGAATTGGCATAATCATATCTAGCATAGAATAAATGCCAAGATCATTGTCTCTAAAGACACAAGGGTTGGATTGAAATTCTGGCTCCAACACTTTTTGTGAATTGTGTAAATCACTTAAATCTTATGTACATTGTGGGTGATAACTACTTCATAGAGTTGTAGGCAGTTTAAATAAGGTTTTCCAAATAAATGACTCTGGAATTGTGTCCATCATAAGAATAAATTTAGAGAGAAGGAAGAAATGCAAATAAAGATAAGAGGAATAAACATTGAATATTCTACCAAAGCTGAAGGGTTAGAATTCATGTGCTGTAAAAGAAGGAGGTTATAGCTGTCAGCCTTATTGTTTTAATGCCTCCCCAATTTGGAGATAAACTGTTATGGCTTCTAATTCCAACATTGTTACTAATTACTTTGAGCAAAGAACTTAGGAATTCTGGGCCTCTTTCTCTGTCTTGTGAAAAAGTGTGAAGTTCAGCAAAATTATCTTCTTGCTTCATTTCGGATCTAAATTTGTAGTATTTTATAAGAGTGCCCTCCAAGCTCTCCTTAGAACATGTAACTTTGACATGGTTTTAATTAGTCAAAATTATTAAATAAAGTTTTTATTTTTGCTAATAATTTTGAACTTTTATAGCACATATTTGTTTTTAATTTATATGTAGTAAATATAAACATATTCCTTATTTATGCTATACTTCCCAAAAGTATATTTTTACTGCTATGATTCTTTGAATCATCAGCTTCATCATTACTGATTTCATAGAATTGAAAAGAATTACTTACATAGCATCTTATTTTAAATGGTATTGCTGTTTATTAGGGATAAATGGAGACTTGTGCTTAAGACTTTTTTTCTTTTTAAGGACAGGTACAGGCAGCAATGAAGGAGAATAAGCAAGCAGGCATGAAGAGAGAGGAGGAAGAAGCACTTTATTTTAAATATTTATTTATTTTTATTTAGTTGTTCACATTGGTTGTTGCCCCCAGACCTGGGATGCAAATCCTAGTTCTTGGGATGTACATGGACTATACTCCTCTTCAGGCAACTGACATAAACACTACTCCATTAGGGCACACCAATGTTGAAGAATCTTAATGCTGGGTAAACTATCAACTATGGTTTGTGAGCTTTTTACTCTTCTGCATTCTAGCAATTTTTGTACAATTGTTGGAGTTTATATCTGACAGGAATGAAATATACTCTTAGACAATGCAAAATCCTTTAGGATAGGAAATTAGCAATTTATATCCTAAGAAGTCCAGTGCTGATTAAACTGAACTGTGTCAATTTCAGGTATGTTGCTTCTTTTAGGAGAGAGCATCTCTACAGACAATGAAGTCTGTCTTGATGATGACATATACATAAAGGTGCATTGTGTTTTCAGGTCTGTTTGAAAGGAAGTGTCTCAGTATTTCCAGGCATCTCATTATTTTCTTAGTTTCAAGAACATTCCAAATGACCTTTAGAAACATTTTGAAAAATATTCCCTGAAGCAAACTTTAAAGAAAAAAATAATGCCCTGAGCAATCAGACACAGCATGCTACTATTTGCCAGCCATTAATATACCCTATGGATCTACAGCAGGAGGCAGAAGTCTGAAGGATGTATTTTCCAAACATGCGCAGGGTAAAAGCTGCCCTCCTCTGGTGG
This sequence comes from Solenodon paradoxus, assembly GCA_004363575.1. Lineage (NCBI taxonomy): Eukaryota > Metazoa > Chordata > Mammalia > Eulipotyphla > Solenodontidae > Solenodon > Solenodon paradoxus. The sequence continues at coordinate 1,282,251 of RJWH01000096.1, forward strand.
CTATATTTGTTCAGCTGCCTTGGAAAACATCCTTTGAAGGGTCTCTTTCCTTTCTCTGTGTTAGTTGCTTAACTTCTTAGACCTGGATTTGGCATTCTAATCTTTCATTTCTCCCAAATTGCTTATTCAATCATTAACTGTCCGCCCATGAAGCAATGTTTTCAGAATAGGGGAGCAAATTGGACAAGCCATGGGTGCTATCACTATACTTAAAAGAAAATCATCAAGTTAACATCTTTTGAGGAAAATGGGTTTGTAAATGATTTGTGCTGGTCCCTTCTTGTTGGAAAGTTCCACTTTGTGTACCCATTACTTATAATAGGGAAAATGGGTTCTTGGAATTATAGAGAAGTTTTCTAAACTCATTAATCTCACAGTATAACCCTGCAATTCTGAACCCAGTAGATAAAACTTACTCACTGACTTAAAATAACATACTTATACAGAAGGATGAATCTCCCAACATGTTGAAAACAGCCTTTTGTAAGATGTATCACCTAGGTAAGTAAATTATTTTGAGCTAAGGTCAATAAAGGCTCTTGGGCTTCAAGAGAAATTGTTACCACTACCACAACTCCTAGAAAACAAGATTACCCAGATTTAGAGTCACCTGCAGACATAAAATTTCAACTGAAGAAACTATCTATACAACTGGCAAATATCTAGATACATGGAATCTGAGCCATCCTCTACTCATCAAGTGATCCCCCTCCTTTCTCCTTGATGCTTTAGGTCAAGTCATTAATTCAAAAATAAAAACCCTTGGTTTGTCTTGTGTACTCCAGAATTTACCACTATGTATGTATGTACTTAAATTTGTTCTTTTTCTCCTACCAATGTGTCTGATGTCAAACTGATTGTACAGTCAGTCCCAAAGTACCTAGAGGGATAAGGGGAAACTTCCCCTCTAACCTATAACACCCTTACAAATTGTTATAAGGAATGATTAGGAGAAAAAAATAATCAAGACATGATTTTGACCCTAAAAAATAATACTTATGATATATCTGAAAAATGTTGCCAATAAGATTGTTTTAAGATTAAAAAAAAGGTCGTGCACTGGTGGAGCAGTGGTTTGGTCATTTGCCTCCCACCTAAATGTAGTTCACAGACATGCCAAATATCACAGTTTGTATTGTGTTGTGGAGAACAACCAAGAAGTACAACTAAGTGAAAATAAATGAAATGTTTCTTCCTCCTCACTCTTCCTGTCTGCTTGGCTGTTGTTCTGCTTCATTCCTACCTGTACCTTTCTTTTGAAAAAAAGAAATATATATATAAGTAACTTTATAGCATTGCAATGAAATATGAATTTAAAACATTTTAAAACCAGCAGTATTTTATTTCTTTTTAGTATGTCATTTATTGGATAAATATTGCAAATATTATAGTTGAGTCTGCACTTAAGTGCAGCATCTTGCTTATACAATATTTTGTTTCACTATAGAGTAATATTACCATTCTTTATAATATACAAAGAAGGGAGAAAAATATGGACTCACACAAATTTCAGGTTTTCAAAGAGCCTTAAATTACACTGCTGCTAAAGCAGTTGTTCATCAGTAATTCAGCTTTCAAGAAACTAAAGTATGACATCTAAAAATATAGCTCTTTAAGTTATGGAAACTTGCAAATACAGATAGAAATAGAATTAAAAACTATGTTCTTTTAAGGAAACTTCAACAACGACCACTTTCTACACTTATTACTTCATCTATTATTTATTTTACACAAGTAGGTAACTAAACTGACTTATTGAGTCTCCCACTGCATTCTATCAAGAGACAGATTGCACTTGGTTGTTTGGAGTTAGTATTGCAAAGTCTCATTGACAATTTCTATAATATCATCTATGAAATTTCTACTTAAGGAATTCATCATCAATTAATGTTATTGCCTAATACATATTTCATTAGTGTAAAATAACAAATTTCCAAGTTTATCATTTCTCTTACATTGATTAGCCTTGATTTTTCCATAATATTGGTTGACTCTGAAAGTCCATTGTAGAAAGGTAAGATGAATGTGATTCTTTCTCATTGTCAGTGATTAAAATAATGAATTGATGTCCCTGTAAATTCTTAATGAGAGCAAGAAACTATGTTTTGTTTTATTGTTCCTTTTATTTCAATTTTATTTCAGGAACCCATTAATTGTAACATATTTTATGGCTTTAGTCCTTCATAGCCATCACTCTTTTTGATGCTCAAGCTAACTTGTCAATGCCAGTGGTGTCTGGTTCACTTGATTTGATGGATTTTTTGCTTTTAGGTACAAAAGATTACTTAAGGTACGTCTTATACACTTCCTGTCCTAAACTTTGAAAATCAACCATTTTTCCAAGAAGTTCTGGCTCCTTTTACTGGAAAGTTGCATTTAGGGATGACACTATGGGCCTTGGGGATACTCTTTGCTTGTAGAAAATTTCAGGGCACAGAGCTAGAAAATACACAAATTTTAGAAACACAATAAATCATTAATTCATACAGATATTTGGATTTGACATTATAGATACAGTTAATGTATGAAATGTTACTTTTTTTGAGACTGGAGGAACATTTCATTTATTTCATTTAGTTGTTCATCTTGGTTGCAGTCCCCCAGCTCCAGTCTGAAACCCAGGTCGCTGAGACATGTGTGGACTACTTCCAGTGGCCTTATCCTCTAGGCCATCAGGCATGCCTTGATTTTTTAAATATACAGATCTTTTTCTTTCTGAAGATTTTGATTTCAAATTACATTAGCATAATTTTATTCTCTTTATATTACAATAATATCTATGCATATAAAATAGTTTCAAAATACAATTATCCACATCGTCATTAAAAATGACACTGCTTACTGAAAGAAGGCATTAGAATACGTACTACATTTTTTAGTTAAAGCGTGATATGTTTAAGTTATTTGGAATAATTCTCCTACATCTGGCTATTCTGTTAATTTTAGATACTGTTATGTTCTTTCTTACTTGTTTCCATTTTAATATATTGCTTTATCTTTTATTTTTTTATATATCTTGATTTTTAATTTATGAAAAAAGTTGACATGGTTTTAAAGTAGAAACTCGAACCAAAGTACTATCAGTTTCAAATTCTATCCTCTCCCCTTCAATTCTTTGTTTCCTACAGAATAACTCTTTTTATTACTTTCCAGTTAGTTGTTCTTCCCCTTTTTCTTTAAAGAAATGCTAGTATACTATAAAAACTATTTGTTTCTATTAAGGTTTGATCAGTGAAGTCAAACTCCTTTGAGTAGTATAAAGGATTTATTGGAGGAGATTAGACATTTTGGGGAGAACTGGTTAAGCTGTTTGTTAGCCAGGTAATCCTAGATCTGAAGCTGAGATTAGTCAGTAGGGTCAACATTTTCAAGGAAAAAAGATAAATAATGTCAAGAGAGCAGTAAGTAACCAGAAGCTATGAAGATGTCCTGAAACACACATCAACTGTCTCTGCATCCCCAAACTTTGAAGATTGACTTGAAAAAGAAGTTCAAACATTTTGACACAATATTAGCCTCTATCATGACCAACATCCAGAGAAATGGTGGAGATCCAAGGGATCTGGAGATGCTTCTTGCCAAACTATAGCTTTATGCAGAAACACACAGTGTTTTAAGCTCTATGAGATGAAAAGATGCGTGATCCCGCATAGACATTAGCGCAAACTTGGCAGATATTTCCATTAAAGCTTCAAATATCACATAATTTTTTTCTTGTGGCAACCCTAACTAGAAGATCTTTGCATGGGAGAGAATACAAGGAAACATAATTCCAATTAAACTAAGTTGACACAATACAAAGTCACCATAGTTCATCCTCTGTCATCTAACATATATATATATATATATATATATATATATATATACACACACACACATAAATATATATATACATATATATCCTTTTAATAATACTTAACTTCCCCCAAATTGTAATACTAAATTATGATTTCATATAATATAATATAACTATTCATCTTTGGGTAATGTTTATTACTCCTTGCTGAAGTACATGACCTTCCTTTTTGGTATTTTATAACTTAAATACTGACAGGATGCTCAGGACTTTAACATGTAAAATGGTAGAGAACAGAGAAAAAGAAAAAGATGATGTACATATATTTAGATATACACACATATGTATATATATATATATATATATTAAATAAGGAATACATATTTATGGCTATCAATTCACTTCTTCAACTTGACAGGCATTGCTGCTATTTATAACTACCATCTTCTACTACACCTTTGATATTCCCTTTTATATTGACAAGCACCTTGATGAATGATAGTTTCCTATCCAGCTTGTTCATCTAACTCTTCATTTCTGAAGGTCTGAGCCATTATAATGGTTGTTTCTATTGAGTCATTATAGTTACCATTCATTTTAATCAAAAGACATGGACCTTCTCAGCAGTACCTTAGAAGATTTCCTAAATACAGTTATAGTATCCTTTACTCCCATTGTGTGAGGATTTTTCAATTGATATTCAGAATTATTCTGCCCAGTGCTAATGTTCAAAAAAGAAAAAGGCAAGATTAGGTAACAAACTGAAATGTATTTACTTGGGGATAAAAGTGAATTGAAATTCAGGGTACACAGATTTAGGGAGAAATCTAATACTTTCTCCAAAGGGAAAGTTAAGAGGAATAAGGCAATGGGGGATAAAGTAATGGTCAGAAAAGTCAGAAGGTAAAAATGGTCAGGTGGAGCTGTCACCAAAAAAGTAAGTAAAATATCTCTTTACATGCCCTTTCAAACAAAATAAGCTCTTCCTTCTTGGCTTCCTAGAACATTGGCAGTTTGATTCTTTCTAAGGATCAGATTTAATTTAAAGAAGACAGTAAGTGGCCTTTTCTGCAACTGATTTTCCTGCTCTGCTTTAATATAGCTTTCATGATGTCACTTTTCACATAAGCAAGAACAATGAATTCCCTTTTGCATGTTGATTCCAATTTAATGATTCATTGCTGCATCCCTTGTGGAAGCATTTCTCCCTTGTAATCTAAGACCTTTGTATCCACAGAACCGAATGTTACAGAGAGAGAAAGAGACTATTAGAGCACTACTGTTTTAGAGATAATAGTCATTCCTATTTCTACTCTTTGATTTCCAGGTCCATAAATCCTAAATATGGGAGGGTAACAATATATGTGACAGTAGTCACTCGTTTAGAATGTACCCTGTATCCTGGAGCATATACCCACCTAACTCACAAATTATTATAAACTACTTGACTCCATAAATGAGTATTCAGATACCTAATGCACCCATAATGTTGAACCCACTGAAACCCTTAGTGTAAAAATATATTTCTTGATGAGAAGTGATGCTGTGGTAGAGTATTATGAAGGTACATAATCATGTAATAAATCCAAACATAGAAAATTTAGAAGCAGCATTGTGGGAAGGAAGGCAAGTCCACATCCAGAATTAGTATCTATTCCAAAACAAAATAGAATGCCACCCCATTTATGATGAAAAATGACAAAATTAATCAATCTGGATGATTAACAGAAGTTAATCACCATTTATAACATAACCTTAGTGATAACATAGTTTTACTTCCACCATACTCTACTAATAGTCACAGTCAAAAAGATGCCCACATTTCAAATATATACTCCCTCTGCTAAAGGAGCAGTAGCAGAGTTCTGATTCATGTTGGATGAAAAGCCTTTTGCTCAGTTCCTGGAAAATATCATCTGCTGTTTTTCTGCAATCTGATGTTTTTATCTAGTAATAGGTCTTTGAAATCACTTCAGTTATAGACAGCTCTTCCTTATTGTTTGTATAAATATATAATAGTCTACTATGTGATTATAGCAAAACTTATTCAATTTATTCCCTACTAATGAGTGTTTTAACTAATTCAGTATAGAAAGTTTTATTCTATAAAAATGTTATAAAAACAATGCTGCAGTGAATATCTTTATCAATAAGTCACTCCCCTTTGGTTTTTATTTTTAGTGTATCCTCAGAGTAAATATATTATCGTTCCTTTTTGCTTTTTTATTCAGACACCATTTAAGAAACAAAAGATTCCTTTCTTTGATTGAGATGAGCACCTTTTATTCAGAAATTCTTAGATAAATGTATTTTTGTGAACTATAAATTGACATATAATGAAATAAAATAATATATTTCAGACATATTTGGAAATTATAGCACCCATTAAAAACAAAAAATTGATTGGATAACTGTATTGGAACACTAATTCTTCAGTATTATGCAGTCTGTACCTTGATTGGAAAACAAGTTGATCCTTTTAGCTGTTCAAACAAATTCACAAAAAGAGGAAGTGTTTTTAAAATGCTGTTATTCTGTAAAGCACCAGCAAGGAATTTTTATGGACATGGATGCTGCAGAAAACAGTGATCCATACCATCTCACATTTATCTAAAAATAGAATAGAATTGTGAAACAACAAATTCTCTGTACTTCATCTAACATTATACTTCATCTTCCTCAGTGAAAATCAGATTTGTCCTATGAGTCAAGTAAAATTGGATTGAGCTTCTCAATTATATTGCATGTGCTAATTTCATTTAATTTTTCACTAAAACATATCATATATGTATATGTGATAATTCAGCTATAAAAGCTAAATCTTATGATTTTTTTTCCCTAAAATAATCTTAATCACACTAAGGTATTAAGTAATCTCAAAAAATTGTGATACAATTTATGATGAAATAGAAGTTTCTTAAAATGATATGAAAATAAAACTGAATGGAAAATTTTGAAGCTGATGAAACTCGAAACTTATAAATTGCTTTATTACTACAGAAAAATAAATGGTTTGGGAGATAGGAGATTGCATAAATAAAATCTGTACAGTGTCAGTGTGCATGAAATGAGGACATTTTTCTAGGAGCAACTTGGATAAGACAATAGACACTAAAGCAAATGTTAGCCTACACATATTTGATAATATGTCAGTTTGTAGTTACATTAGATATTTCACTAGAGGAGAATTATAAATGAATTTGAAAAAGGGTGACACTATACTGCGTGAATTTTTCATCTTCCTGTCTCTGGTTTACTTTCTCAGTCACCTCCTGATCAAATTTCTCCTCCCATTCCCTATCTTGACATAGTCCCAGTTTTCACTGCCGGTTTCTTAAGTTTCTCATTCTTGTGTTTTGAAAACTCTCTGCACCTATAGAAGAATACATTCTGATAATGTCTAAACTACATATACATATATAACTACAGAAAGTTTTTTGAAGCATACTTTCCTGCATTACATTCAATATATGATTGCATTTGATCCAAAACTATCTATTCTGTCATTTAGAAAAATGCTCTATTTTATCCACTAGAGTGAAATTATACCTAATGTTTTACAATGACTTAAATACCTATTATATGCTAATGATTTTCAACTTGAAACTTCAACTTAGATCTTGTTCTTGTAGTCTAGAGTAGATACATATATCTATTAGGTATCTTTCTTTAGATGTCTTATATGTCTGACAAATTGAGCTCCTTAAAATTCAAACTCTTCTATCCTCTATTGCAAGCTATAATCCTTCAATGAGTCTCCATTGTCTATAGAAAAAAAAGAGCATCAAATCTTTATCAGATATGCAAAGCTAGCCATGGCTTGAGCCTCGCTTATTTTTTAATTTCTGTTTATCCTCACTTGATACCTATACTCCTGTCATAACAGACATCTCAGAACTCCTTAGTGACACCATCATTATTCATAACTTTATGCATTGCATATCTTGCTTCATTGGCTCAGAATTTTCTCCTTTTCTCTCACTGAGAAACCCTGTCTTCACCCTTGTATATGCTATACTTTGCAGCAAAATGTTGATAAATTTAATTTTGCTTGGCAGTGGTTATATCTCTAGTAGTATGTAGGCACCATGTTTTATCATTGTACAGACACATAGAAAATTAACATATTGTTTGCAAAGCATATTGGGAAAAGTGGGAAGTTGTTGGACAGTGTCAGCAAAAGACATTATCTGTCTTTTAAAGCTTGAGGAGCATCAACATCTTAGAGCACTTTAAATCTACATGTTGTCTGAAGAGTCTAGTAGGAGATTTAGGGTATATGATGAAAAAGTAGAAAAAGAAAATTACTTTTGGCATCAACCTAGCGTATTAACTCCCACCAAACAAATCAAAATCTTTATCTGAACCCCTTTCCATTTGCAGAACAGAGATTACTGATTGTCACCAAATGCTTGACCCCTAAGGGAAGATTTATCTTGTGCTATTACCAATCCCGCATTCTTTTATTACTGTATTTCTTTGATCTGCAATCAAAAAGAAGAATGAAAGAAACAGTTCTCATAATCTTACAACATTCCTAGGGAGAGTTTCCATGGCTGTGATATTAGAATGTTCTTATTTCAACCCAAATGGTTTCTTTATTAGTGGAGTAGTGTCCATGGTGAGAGTCAGCTGGAATAGAAGGAAAGACACTTGAAAAACAGCACTTACCCTAAGTTTCCTTACAGGAAACTCTGATTGATGAACATCAGTATCTGTGTAAAAGTGGAAACCTAAGGATGAGTATAAAACAACACATGTTTTTGCAAGAAGGTAGTATGGAGTGAGGGGGGCAAGCAATACGTAAGATACAGAGCATAAGAAATAACAACAGTAAGTAAAGCTAATTTCCCCTCAATTTCTTTAGTCTTGTTTTTGTGAGTCAGCTTTTAAGGAAGAGGCAAAGTTCAAATTTGTTAGTTGAATTCCTCTCAAAAGATCATGCTGTGTAATAGAATTTTTCAAGTTGTCATTAAATTAATATAGGATAATTATTACAGGCCCTAATCCAGTATGACCTGCCTTTATAATAAGGGGAAAGTTGAACATAGAGACAAAGAAGTACAGAAGGAAGACAATATGAAAACTCAGAACAGACAGTCATGTGACTGGAGTGATGCATCTTTGTAAGTCAAGAGCACCACACATTACTGGGAAACACAAGAAGCTGGAAGAGGCAAGGAAAGCTTCTCTAGTAGAATCTTCACAAGGAGCATGGACCTTCCAACAGCTTGATTTTGGATTTCTAGACAGTAGAACTGAGGGAGAACAGTCATCTGGTATTTGGTACTTTGTTAAAAACAGCTCTAGGAAGCTAATACAAAGAGGACACATGATGAAGGCAGCTTGAGAGATAACAGCAGCCTTGCAATATAGCAGGTCTGGGATAACTCCAACAGGAAATCTTCAGAGCAAGCACCATTGTTCTCTCCACTTCTACTCTGCTCTTAGAAAATGACAAAGTTCCTTTAAGTCTTCTTTTCTTTTTAAAGGAATAGTATAGGCAGGAATAAAGGCAAGCAGAAGCAGGCAGACGGGAAGAGAGAGGAGGAAGCAGCAGTGTATTTATTTACTTAGTTGTTCATCTTGGTTGTTCCCCCACTGACCCCAGGACACGAACCTGGGACCTTGGGATGTATGTGGCATATGCCCAACAAGAGCGCACAAGAAGACTTATTTTCTGAAGTCAGGAATATAATTAAAGACAGAATTCAGATTATCCAAATCGAAGCTCCAAGCCATTTCCCTAAAACTGAAAGGAGACTTGCAAGATATTTTCAGCCTGTTTGATGCTTATTTGATATATTTTTTAAAATAGGAATTTCCTACACACATACATAACTTAATTACTGTGTGATTTTAAAGGGTTTTTTTTATTCCATATAAGTTAATAATAATTTTATAATTTATGATTTTACAAATTGACTTTAGATCTGCAATTTAAAATTGGAATCTTGATTTTAAATCTTTACTAGGAAAATCAGTCTTTAAAACACTTGCTTTTGCTTCTAGACTACAATTGGGGTTTTATTCCTGGACCATAAAATTAACTTAATTTTGTCATTTAAGCACCAACTCAGTACCCTGTCTTTCCTATATACTAAATTATATTACATCAGTATAATATTACATATACTCCGTTATATTAAATAACATTTTGGATTAATACATTTTCAGATGGCACATGAATTTGGCAGACGTGGCAATATAGTTGATGTCTTTTTATTATATCATTACTTAACAATGTTGACTCAAACTCCTAAAAATTAAGGACTAAGTCTATTTAAATAATTCACAAAGTATTAACTTTAGTCCTAAGAAGGCCTGTGCTTAAGAAAAATTTTCATACTGTTGGAGAAGTAGATAGTTGCTGACACTAAGGAAAATAGCATGGAACTTTCATAAAAATATGATTCAGCAATTCCATTTATGGGTATTTATCTAAAGAAAGCAAAAACAATTAACTGGAAAAGATGTCTGCATCTCTTTTTCTTTGCAGCTTTATTTGTGATAGCTAAGTTATGGAAATATCCTTAAGAGTTCATCTATGGATGAATGGATAAAGAATATGTGCTTATATAATACATATACATATATATAATTAGTATTAATATAGTAGTATTAGTATTATTCAATCATAAAAATAATAAAATCTTGCCATTTATAACAACATGGATGGATCTTGAGGTCATTATGCTTAGTGAAATACTTCAGATAATGAAGGACAAAAACAAAATGCCATATAATCTCCCTTATATGTGAAATCTAAAAACAAAGACAAACCCAAGCTGATAGATATAGATAACAGATTGATGATTGCCAGAAGCCTGGGTGGAGGTGTAGGGCTTTTGGAGGTGGGGAATGGGAGGGAGGTGGGAAATTGAGAGGGTGATATGGATGAAAAGAATCAAAAGTTATAAATTTCCAGCAACAAAATAAAGTAAGTCATGAGGCTGTAACGTTTAAAATGATTATAGTTAATAATATTGTACTGTATATTTGTGAGCTGCTAAGAGAGTGTATCTTAAATGTTCTTATAAAAATTTTTAATTATTTATAGTGACAGAGGTTGATTAGATATATTTTGATCATTTCACAATATAAACAAATATCAAATAATGCTGTACGCTTGAAACATAATATATGGATTATACTTTAATAAAATGATTTTTATTCTCGTGAAAATTTTCTCTCAATTTTAATTAAATAGCAAATGGCTTTTTCTTTTTAAATGTAAATTCTATCATCATTTAGATCTAATCCTTATCTCTTGTCAGTCATTGCTGCAACTTATTCCTAGCTGTCTTGAGTTTCAAAAGGTGTTTTGTGTCATTTTTTCTTCACATGATGATGTACATTTGGAGAATCTATTTCCTGGGAGGACTTAAAATAACTTCCTTAGTCAAGATCATCCCTGAACAGTGAATTTCTGGCTATAAACAATGGAATTACAACATATAATCACTGTATCTTAGATGCTGTTTCATAAGCACATTTTGAAGCCATTACATATGAAAGAAGTTAATATAGTATATAGGAGATATTTCATTTTTCAATAAAAATGACAAAAACTCAATTTGGAATTATTGTGTTATAAATATCCACTTTTTAAAAAACTAAAACATTGAATATTAAACTTAAAAAGCAATAGTCATTTAGCTTAAACTCTAGGTACATTAGTGGTGTGTAAGCTTTTCACTTGGGTGCATAATGAAGTCCACTGTCCAAGTGAAGTCCACTGTTTCATCTTATTCTTGAAAATAAAAATGGATAGAAGAAACCATTTCCTACTGTGTACCCACTTAACTCAACTATAGTTAGATGATTTGCCTAGATTATAATTTTACAGGAACAACCTGATATGTACTTCATTAATTACATTTTACAAATAATGAAACAGATTCAGCTAGATTATTTGATTAATTAGCCAGTACAATCTTATTTGCATATGCCTAAAACCCAACCTGAAACAGTCTAAACAAGAGAGAAACTTATTGATGCACTAGCCGAGAATGGATGAAGATGAGACTAGACAGTAGTATTTGTATCTAGGAACCTAAACTCTTTACTCTCTTTTTCCTTATTTCCTACTCTCTTTGCGATTTCTTTTTAATCATTTCTGCCTGAGGTTGGAACATGGTTCTTTACTTTAATTCTGAGAGCAGATGAGAATACTTCTCACCAGTTTCAAATAGCGCAGTTATAAAAAAGAAATCCCGTTGGCCTTGTCTCTATTGCAGGCCCATCTTTGAACAATTACAAAGATCTGAGCAAATGGGTCCATGATCGATTCATTATGAATCATATGCTCATGCCTGCTGTCGGCGTTTGGTCTGGTCCTTAGCAGGAGGAGATGGGAATGTGTGGTTGTAGTTGGCTCATGAAAATCCTGTCTTTGCTCTACTTTCCCAATGATGAGTTGATAATTGTCTCATGATCTGTTGACTTTAATACTATCTTTTCTAATGCACCATGTTATTAAAATCATTGAGATTTTATGTTAAAATTGAATCAAGCTATTTTTTGAAAGAACATCAAAAACTTTCTCTTTTGAATATTCAGATTTGACTTAAAGGAGACACTTATTTTAGAGCAATAAAAATTAGTGGTTATATCAGTCAGGAAGCCATAGAACAAATCAGTATCATAGTAAATGTGTGAGCTTTTCTATCTGTCTAACCAACTGATCTCTATCCTAATGAATATTCATGCTAACAATCCAGTCACAAAGCACTAGTCAGATACTAGCTCTATTTAATTATAGATTGGCTAGAGTTTTAATTTGAAAGTAATTTTTAACCATATGTTCTTACCATGAAATATTAGCTTATAAGCATAAGGATGAATGTTAATATATACTGATTATTTTCAACTCAGGCTAGCTGGTGGTATTTTGGTAAGCTAGAATGTTATTTGCATCAGGAAAATATATTTTCACTAAAGTTTATAAGAATTTTAATTTTTAAAAAACCTGTCACTTTTCCTTAAATTTGTTTTTCTTTCCACTGCCTCAGATCTTAGCAAATAGCTAACAAGAACTTGAACTTCTATCTTTTGCCAAAAGTGATATAGTAGAGGAATCTCCTTGATCTGCTCATGGTAGATAGAAGAGAAGAAGATGTCAAAGTGCAGTACTGATACCACTCCAGATATGGGAAACATCTATAGAGACATGTGTACATGAAAAGTGATCCTAATGAAGGACACAGCAAGGGGAATTTGATATTTTATGGCTTTTAAAATTTGGAATTTATAAATTTATACTACCTAGCTTCTACACTATGTGTGTATCTTTAGGAATGTGTAAGAAATTTTCAGAAATAAAATAGTGGAATTACAACACTTGTAAAAATAAAGCTAACGTATGATAGAAAATGTTATTTTATGATTCAGGGGTAGATTACATCTCCTGCTGCCTTGTCATCCCAACATTCCGTTATCCTATCACAAAATACAATCCTTCTATTAGATTTTAAAAAATGCTAATCTGGGTCATATCAAATTTAATTACTCTAATACTTATATAATTATATAGTAGTCTTAAATTCCAAAAGCATTCATTCACTTAAAAATTAATAGTTTTGCAATGAAGAAAGACAGCATACTCCTTTTAGTAGGAGGCTATTTAAAAAATAAAGAGGAGGCATGTCCTGGTTGCCTAGCAGGTTAAACCAGGTACAGTCCACCTAAATCCCTAGGTCTGCAGTTCAAGACCCAGGACTGGGAAAACAACCAATGATGAACAACTGAATAAAATAAATGAAGTGCTGCTTCCTCCTCTTTTTCTGCCTGTGTGCCTGTGTATTCTTCTTCATTACTGCCTGTACCTTTCCTTAAAAAAAAGTAAACAGGAGGTTAACAAGTATCAATGTAAAAAGAACAAGAATAACAAAGTTTTCTTTCTCTGCCTTCTCTCAATCCAGTCATAAAATATTGTAGATGGGAGTAAACATGGAAATTAATTTCCACTCAAAAAATATTTATTGTATGCTTAGTATCTGCCCACCATTGTTCTAAATTCATGTACTGTTACAATGAAATTGTTATTGTTCCTCTTTGGAATCTTATAATCAAGTTGTGGGTACTTGTTAGAGGTATGGGGTGGAGAGAAGGCAACAATACATAAGTAATATTTAAAAACAGAATAAGTCATAAAGCACATTACCAGATGATAAGTTATAAGAAACAAAAGAGAGGAGCAGGGCTATGGATTGGTATGTCTGGAGGAGAGATGAAAGTGGTCTAAAAAGGGGAAATGAAGGAACCCACTGATAATGTACGTCGTGGTCAAGGTGAAGGAGTTAACAAATGAGTATGAAAAAGTATTCCAAACAGAAGCTCTAAGCCAAGAGCATATTTGTTCAAAGAAATGGTAAAGAGTGTGAATGGGATGAAGGATAAAACAGGCAATATTGGAGGAAAAGAGATGAGAGTTAACAGGAATCTTTTCGGCCCTTGTCAGAGAATAGATTTAATACCTTGCAAAATCACTAGAGGGTTTTGAGAAGAGGAGAGATGTATTTGGGCTACGTTTTATAACTGTCCTGTTTCTCTATTAAGAACAGGTTGTGGAGGAAGTAAAGATGTAATCACCTAGAAGACAACTGGGATTTATGATATTGACTCAGAGTATCAGAAACAGTAGAGATGTTCAAAGCAGTTATGTTCAGAAATCTTATTAAGGTTCTAATGGAGAAAGAAGTGTCATGGCACTAAGATTTTCAGACTGAGCTACTGAAAGAACGGAGTTGTCATTAATTGAGTGGAAAACCTGTTTGAACTGAATGGATTTGCATGATACAGTAGGGTGTTCAGTCTTGAATAACTTTGAGGTTTCCATTAGCTAACTAGAGGTGTCAAGGAAACAGCTGTGTTTCAGAGTTCTGGTATGAAGAGAGACATTTGATAGGAAGCAGTATGTAGGAATTCCCTGGTTCTGGATGAGATTATCAAGGGAGTAAACATAGAGACTATAACTAAAAACTGCACTCTGGACCACTCCAATGTTAAGGAGATGGGGGAAAGAAGGGGAGTTTAGGAAAGCAACATGCAATAATTGACCAGTGAAGTAGAATGAAGACTCAGAAGGTAAAAAAGTATATCTAAATAAAGAGATGGTGATTTGTTGAGTCAAATGTTTCAATCCTGCTAATGAAAACCAGAATTTTCAAAAGTTAAGTTTGTAAGAAAATGGACTCACCACTCACTTTGGTCCACATAATTAAAGAAAGAACTTTGAAGAACTTTTATAAATTCAGCTGAAATCAATATCATTCTCTAGAGGCCACAAAGTTGTAAGTGCATAGAGGCATCAAGCTGTGAGCTCAGAAGCTGAAAGCACAGATGCCATTAATCCTTGTGAAGTTTATTTTCAATGCTGACCTCAATTGTTTAGGCAGTGTTAAAATCTTAGTCTGCCTTATATGAGTTATTACATAGTGGATGCAGGATGCTTGCTGTGCCAAGTCCGTGTGTCTCATTAGTAGAGAAAACTATGAAACAGACGTTTGCACATGTCATTTCTCACTCCACGAAATTGGTGAAGAGATTTGTCAGCAGAAAGGTAGTCCACATCGTACAGTTTCTGATAGTTGGAACTGAGCTGAAATTAATATCGTCTCTTGTGTGAAAAAATAGCTTTATCAGAAAAGAGTGAATTAACAGAGGCCACTGAGTAACCTCGACAGAGCACCCAGGGAAGTACATTTATTGAGCATGTGAGTTCACATGTTTTTCTACCTGTTGCTGAAGAAAAAGTATACAGGTTACATTCTAGATTTACCTAAATCTGATAAAGGTGATTGGAGCTGCTTTATTAGGTTAACTTGAGTATAGATTAACACTTGAACTGCAAGACTGGTCTCCTGGACAAAGAAACAGAAAAGAAGGTAGTAGAAGCAAAGTAGGTATGTCTTATCTGGTTGCAGAAAGTCAAGAAGAGATTGCATGTGTTTTGTAGGCACAAAATCTAGACAATAGTCTTTACATTTAGTGACAGTTATAGAACAGTTTTCAGAAAATCAATAAATATTCTCGAAGTTGGCAAATCAATGTGTTTCTGAATCATATAAATAACATAGTCATTCTAGGTGAGTTTTGTTAGGATAAAATTAAGAAAATAGGTAACATTAGAATCCTCTTCCTTTCCCTTCTCCCCTCTTCCCTCTTTCCTTCTTTTTTTAATTCAGCAAAAGAAATCATCTTTTATTTTCTTCTGTCTCTCCTGATTCTGTGTATGGCTAGCACTGAAGGGTTGTTACTGAGTTACTCCACTGCACTGTGGAGTGTCTCTTCCTCCCCTCCAGACCCTAACAAAATGGCTTCCAGGATTCCAGTACCAGAATCAAGGAACTGAATATGCTTCACAGTATTCAGAAATATAATCGTCATCATATGAAACATTGCAATTTTTCTATTTTAGTCATTTTTATAAAACAGAAAGAAAAAACTTTCTCAAAACATTTTTGAATAAAAAATAAAATGGTAAATTCTTTAACATCATGCACATTTTAATGCTTCTATTTTATAGTTTTTGGTATCAAAATTGCACTGGGATCACAATATTTTTGCCTGATAAGAGACACCCAAAAGGCAGTTAATAATTTAAATAACGTACAGCATAGAGCATAAGCATAAAATACTGAAATAGTTTATCTCTATGAAATACTAACAAAAATTTAAAAAAGGACAGCATATGCCAAAGGAAAACTAAATTGGTATGTTTTAATTCTATAAAAATGTATAAATACTTAAATTTATAGTAAAAGAACAATTATACCATTTAGTAATGCTTACAATATTTAAAATGCATAATTTCTTACGCACAAACTACTTTCATAAATGTTAAACAACTGTGTGCCAAGCATATATCTAAAATAATTTTTGAAATTATTTCTCATTAGCTGTAGCTACACTGACCAGAAAAGCAAAAGTTCCCCCCAAAATCATAGAATAAAGTCCTTTTTTATTTGTACAACTTTTAGCTGAACAAAATCTGAAATCAAGCAAGAGTTTACACTCATTTTGACACCAAATTAAATGCATGATGAAAACATCATGTTTAACTAATATATATATATATATATATATAGCTTTAATCATCTTACTTTCTATTCTCATTCTAACTCATTAAAGACAAAATATTAATTACTTTGTTCTCTCTAGTCAAAAAAACTCAAAATGATAACTTCGTAAAATGATAACATAAGTTGACAGAAGTGGTCTTTATCTAAAGAATAGTTAACAAAAGAATTCCCTTGCATCACTAGTATTCTATGTGTTTTTTAAAACACATAGAGTGAGAACTGACTTTAGCATTTATTAAACAATGTAAAACAAAAATTGGACACAAATTTACACAAACTATTTACAACACATTTCTGATGTTCATTTAACACTACGTATAATAGTTTATTTAAACATGGTGCTCTCACACCATAGGTTTCCCTTTGTTGTACAGAAGAACAATCACTTGATCTATTCCAACTTTGACATATTGGGGGAAAAAGGAGGATAAGTAGTTGAATCCTGAAACAAAAGCTTCCTTAAGACTTAAAGGAATTTTTTGCTGCCCAGTTGAATTGGAAATTTATTCAAGATTTGCAGACATCGATTATGCAGAAAGAATTTGTGCATGATGGAACATCCATTAACATCTTGAATTTCTTAGCTTTTTCATGTTTGTTAATTTAGTATACTTTATAACTTCAGAATGGGTAGGAAGTTTGACTTCCTCTGGGACTAGATTTACATTTATAAATCGGATGCAAGTAAAATGGTTGTGATCAGATAATGTAATCATTTCTTAATTGGCAAAAACAATGCAATTGGGGAGCCAAAGTTTTGGGCTTTATGTAACTAATTGCATACTATACTCGTAACCATCCCCCACCTTGTCAGACCCCCAAATTTCTCCTGCTGTCTTGTAGTTTCATTTTGTTTTTTCTCTTTCTTTCCTTCTTTTGCATTCTTGATTTATTAGGCTATTTTAAGCACAATGGCAAAATTGAATTAATGGGTTGTGTTATGCGAGTCTATAGAGCTCCACTGGAAAGCCTAGAAATCTCTGCTAATTATGCTACAGTGTTTGAAGCTGCATAACCTAGAACCTACCTAAGTTTCACACAAATAGTCTAATTTTCTTGGCAAGTTATAGACCAACTGTACTTTTAACTTGAACATAATTATAAGGAAAATGGAAGTGAAGGAAGAGCATTCTCCCTTAGGTACAACTTACTGAAGAGGCTTTGCATCTCTGAAACCCACGTTCCCCCCAAATGATAGATGTTCTCTAATCATGTTGTATTCTTTATTTTTGCTTCAGGTCTTTATTGTATGGGATATTATTTTATAGAACTAAACTTATTTAAACATTAAAAATAGTAAGAAATTGTATATATATATATATATATATAATCAATATACTTAACACAAAATGCTTAACGATGACTTTTTTCATTATTGTACCCTTGACATTATAATTTGGGCATTTTTTAATTGAAATAGCATGGTTCGTGTTAGCAATGATAAGTCTTGGCTACAGTGTTTATAGTTATGTGATCCTATAGGTCTTATTATCAATAAACAAAGTAAGAATAGATCATCTGTAAACTCCTTTCAAAGCTCCTACAATTGTGCTTTGTTCATAGACTTTACTTAGAAAATAAGTTGAGTAATAACGCCTATGAAACCACAAAAATACATACGATTTTTAAGAAAATGAGACATGTATCCCCTCTAAAAGTAAAAATCTTCTGTCCTTATGTGGCCATTGAACATAACCAAAAATAGAAAATAAAAATTTTTATCTTATTGAAGCAACTTATATAATATAGCAGCATGTTTATAAAATTTTGTATTTCATTTCTATAGGCAGAATATTTTATCATCGAGAACAAAATATGGTTCATATTTTAATGTGAAGAATAAGAGAAGGAAAATTATCATTTGGAGACAAAGTTATTCAAATTATCTCTAAATACATTACTAGGCTTTATTTTTAAATATAAAATAATGTGCAAAAAAGATATGATACAGTAGTACTTAGCAACTTTAACACACATTTTTCAGTTCAGCAATTTAAGAAATATTTAAAGAATACCATTAGCCAAGAAGTATACTAAATGCGGGGACTGCCGCATTGAACAAAACTGACCAAGTCCCATTCTTAATGCTTCTTCCATTATTGGATGTGTTATTGGAATCTTGGGAGGTAGGGAGGTTGAAGGGTATATAGAATACCTAAGTTTATAGTTTGTCAGAGAATCTACTGGTGATAAGGAGGGCATGAAGGAGAAGGGTTTGTATTGCTTATGGGCTAATATGTGAATAGAAATCGAAAGAGTGAGAGAACTCTTTGGGGCAGAGAAAACAAAACACAAACACAGACATTTGCTTGGCAGCCAGAGTGGAATAAGCAATCTAGTAATATAGTAGTCAAAATAGATGTGCTTATATGTGTGTACATGCATGTGTGTATACACTGAATTAGAGCACTGTCATTTACAAAGGACCTTGAATCTCATCTAAGAAGTTTGGTTAGAGACATGAGAAATCATTGGAGGGTTGTGAGCAGAAAAATGGCAGAAGTTTCTATTTAAGAAATCGCTATGGCTGTTATATTGAGAAAAGAGTGTTAAGTTCAATGGTTGGAAAATTAGGGAAACAAATTTTAAGTATCCTGTCAGTAAAATGATTAGAGGTAGTGACATGCAATTGATGTGGTGGTAATAGCCAGATTTTGAATGCAAGATCAAGGGAATTTGTTGATGGATTAGAAGAAAGTTGAAAGATATGAGAGGAGTAAAAAGAGACTTCAAATTTTTGATGTGAGCATCTGGAAGATAGCATTTACCATGAACTGCAATGGGGAATATCTTTATCTGAAATCATTTGAGATAGCTGTTAATCTAACTCTATAGACAAGGAATGTATAAGTTGAATGCATCAGGTAAAAAGGGAATATTAGTGATTGTTTTTCTGAATCTTAATGTTTCATAATATTTTATGTCACTTTTTGTTTGTTAGATTTTATAATAGCATGTGTTCAAACCATCATGAGAATTCTTGGAAAACAGTGCTGTGGAATGAAACTCATGCAGTTTTCATGTTCCCAGTTGTCATTTGCTGTGACAACAATGAAACTTCAAATAATTAAAATACTGTTGAAATATATCAAATTCAATTTTCATGGAGTTTCTGTATTTTGAAAAATTTTATCTTTGATCATTTTTCGATAGCATATGCATTTTGATTGAAAAATTCATAATAAGTGGAGCAGATTGTATAAAAGAGAACTTGAGTATAATTTTTAATTTTAAGGAAGAATACTGTGCAGGGGTATTTTACCATGTTTTAGTCAGGACAAGAGAAAAAGAGGGAAGAAAAAGGGAGTGAATGTGGAAAATGTGATTAAGTCAGGTCTCAGCTGTCCTGAGACCACTATCATTTAAGGCAGTTTGGCTGGCTCTTGGGAGTCACAGCTTCCTTTGCAGTTTGCTCTAAGCTCTGGATTCTCTCTTCAGTAAAAGTGCCAGATATTCTAACTTTTGCTTATAAATTTAGGTGATTCAGGAATTCCCAGAAACTTCAAAGTGAGAAACGTTACACCTGAAAGAGTTTACCTAAGATGCTCCAGGTCATAGAAATCTTCCTTAGAGTTGTACAATATCAAGAAGCCAAATGAGAAAAAAAGATGCTAGCTGGGAAAATCATAAAAGACTTTATTGGCCTTCAGAAAGTGTCCTCCTTTTCATTATAAAGAAGTGTTTTTGTCTTTGTATGCATGCATACAAGAGTAAGGAAAGAGAGAGAGAGAAGGGAGAGAGTCTTTTACCCCACACCATCGAATTTTATTTAACTGCTGAGTGTACTTTTAAGTAATAAAACACATATTGGAGCAACTTTATAGGCATTAAAATAATGTTAGATATCAAAACAATAGCACAAATCTCTAATAGATTTTTCTTCCTTTTATGACTCTGCTCATTTATTTTGAACACAAAGGGTTTTATAATGTAAAAGAACACGTGGAGCTAGCCTAATTATGATTGTGTTCCTTGAGCCATAATTTATGGAAAATGATAGCTAACATTTTAATTAAAATTAGTTTAATGGATGTGCATTTAATTAATTTGCCTAGTGCTAAAAACTTTAAATATTGCAGCATAGCAATGGAATTCTGATAGAAATGCACTATTTTTAATATAAAATGTGAATGGTAATAAGGGTCTACCAAAATCTTTGAATGTAATAATTAAAAACTAGTGTTAAAAATTTAACTGCTACCTATAATTCTCTATAGTATAAGTGACCAACCTGTTTTTAAAGTAAAGAAAAAAGGAAGTGCATAGACTATGTAGACAAAGATAGTGGTTAAGGACTGAATTTCTGATACCAATGCTGGGACTAAAATAATTGTTATTCTTAGCCTGTGTTACAAATGATTAAAATCCAAACAGAATATCTTTCTAAATAATTTAATGGTCGTAGTTTACCTTCATCTTGCTCCCCTCAGTGACTAGCTAGTTTCTTTTGATTTCATGTACTGTAAATGAAATTTTCAAATTCTTCTAATTTTTATTTAAGTATGCTGTTTTTACAAAGATGCTATGAGAAATCTATATCAAATTTAGTTATTTTTCCTGATACAAAACATGTAACCTATTTTGAATGATAAATTCACTCTCATTCATAATTCACTGTGTGACCTTGTTGACATAGAAGTTCAACACGTTTCCATGAAGGCCCAATGTGAGTGTATAAACAATTGATCATTTTTTATAAGGAAGATATTTCATAAGGCATTTACATTGTCTCTTTCAATCATTATGACAGGAAAATTAATGAATAAATAAAAAACAAATCCTGTGAGGTAAGGGCAATAAAGATTCTTTTTAAAGCAAACACAATTTGCTTTTCAAGTTGTTTGATGTTTAATAACAATTTACTGTTATTCTTTTTATGTGCTTCTTTGATCAAATACAAATTTTAGTCGGGAAATAAGCAAACATTCCTAAAAATGAATTATAAACAACTGTGTTTCAGAATACTAAAAGGTGTTTAAAACTTTCAATTCAGCAAAGTTAATAATTTTCTCTAACTGAAATGATGGAAAAACAAAAGTGTAGACACTTCCATGTCTTGGGGAAAAGGTCTTCATGCCCCCAAGGTCATATTTCTTAGCAGCCATTGTTGGGATCTGCTTCCACTACAGTCCTGCATGGTAGGCACCATTTTGTCTTCTTCAGAAGGTTCGTCGAGACATTGATTACTATTAACATGTCTCAAGGTGAGTCTCTGCAAAAGATAATCAATAATCAGTAAACCTATAATATCTTTAACTACTAATGATATTAAATCTGCTCTTTAAAAATTATTTTGCTTTTTTTTGTAATAAACACTAATGCTTACAAGAGGAACTGTGAATTGTTATATAATTTTCACTGTTATCCTTTGCACCATTGTCTAATACACCTTTATTTGCAGATGGTCAAATAAATTGTCTAACATTTTATCACACATTGTCAAGAACTCAGGTTCCTTTGCAAAAAACCCTTTTGTGAACTCTGAATTCAGTTGAAGACTATAAATATTAACACACTTTCACAAAATTTGAGTTCTCTTAGGCATGTGTTATTCAGTAACCATTTGGTAAACATGCAGAGATGTCACAGCTGTGACCTAAATGAACAAAACTGTTCCTGTTTTAAAATACTCAACAAACCATAGTATCTGTGACTGTGAGACATTTATCATAGAAGAGTGATTCTCATAGCAACAACGATCTGCTTATTTGATAGAAGGCTCACCATATTTTGATTTGCATTTTTAAGGATTTGAAAAATATCATTATCAAGCACAGAGGTGATGGTAATATCTTTAAATACTATAACTGCATTTTGCTTTCTTCATAATAGTATTCATTAATAGTAGAAGAATAATATATTCATTAATAAGTATCTTCTATAATCCAGATGCTAAAATGCAAATTTAATAAATTCATCATGTTAACCCGTTATTAACCTTTTTTTCTTTTAGGTTTATGTTTACATTTTTAAATCATCTTTTGGGTCTTTCAGACATATTATTTTAAGTACCAATAATTTATGCATACTAATTTATGCCACTGATAATATACATTGCTGCTCAGTTTCATACACTATGCCTAGGACCTTGTTAATTGAAAACTCAAGCAGAAGAGAAGTGTATTTATGGGGAAGTGATCTTGAAAAAACACATTATATAATTATGTTGCAAAATGCCAAGATTAGAGATAGAT
This sequence comes from Solenodon paradoxus, assembly GCA_004363575.1. Lineage (NCBI taxonomy): Eukaryota > Metazoa > Chordata > Mammalia > Eulipotyphla > Solenodontidae > Solenodon > Solenodon paradoxus. The sequence goes on from RJWH01000096.1 coordinate 1,305,326, forward strand.
GAATCTTGTATCTTAATATGACATTGAAGCTTAGCTGAGAAAAATACCAGAGGCATGAAATAGAAATGATAAAGAAAAGCACTACATAAATAATTGTAATTTGGATTAGGACTGAAACATCCTGGACCTCATGATCCTGAGACAAGGTAGAATGGAAAACAGACTTTAGTGAAGGATGTTTAAGAGACAACAAGCAGGAAATTAAAAGAGCAAGGTTATTAGATATGGAAGAGATTTCAAGTTGAGGCCTTTGTTACTGATCTTTCAATACATTGAATTAAGTTATTTATACTAAAAAATGGAGTAAGGAAGAAATGACTAAAGATAAACCAGAAGAAAGATGATTTATGATGATGATGCCAGAAATTATGACATTGACTTACGAACCAACAACCAACTGAAAAAAAGAAAAATGATTCAAAATGAAACTATATTTCATAGAATTCATAGAATTCCTAGTTAAAAATCAACAAAATATTCTGAATTTTTGTAATGTACCTGAGGTCCTTTGTGTATATATGTTCTTTTAAAAACCACTTATCCTTGTTAGCTTCTAAAAGATCTTTCAAATAAATGTATATTACTTTAATGATTATATTAAATATGTGTTATCAATTACCTGTGAATAATTACCTGTGAATAATAATGCTTAAGATATTACTAAATGTTTTTCTTTCCCAAAAAATGAATAAATATTTTCTTTGAATAAATTCATGGATAGCTAAAAGCTACTGCTCTAAAGATACAAACAAAAAGCTCTCTTTAATGTAATATAATATAAACACCAAATATTTTAGGGTCAAACTGATCTAAATGTGATTTCCTATTCACACACTTACTAACTGTGAAAATTAGGGCAAGCTTTCAAATAATTTTGAGGAATGAGATTCTTTGTCATAAAATAATTATATACCTTTGCCCTTCTGGTTACAAATTTGAACTTTAGTCAAATATCTGTTATCCCCTGGTGACTTAATAAGGATATAATTGTTATGTTTTTAGGCAAAACTGGTTGTGGTAAAAATGACCTATGATGAGACATCTGCATTTAATAAGCTGCATTATAAATATTTGATAGGAGGCTGAATCGTGGGCTTCTTGAAGTGCAAAGACTTTTTATTTTGTTTGTTCTATACCTACAGAGTTGTTAGAGACATCGTCTCCTGCGAGGCATAAGACTATTAATTCAGCATGGTTTCCACAGTTGACAGATGTGTTTTCAATGCCTTGCACAGTGCTGTCACCTGCAGAGAAGTTAGCTTTCCTAAGTGCTTATAAACAGCTCTGAGAATTGTTCAAAGTTCTGCCCATAGATATAAGTTGTGGTTTCTACCCTAGAATTCTCTAAGTAGACTTGGAGATTAAGTTTCATTCAGGTCAAGACACTTCCTGGGCATTGCTCCTACCAGCTGTGGTTACTTTGAAAACAAACTAATTGTCTTCTACTTAAGTTCTCTTTGTGCTAAAGGTCCAGACTTTCACAGCTATCCAATGAATTTCTGGAAAACCTTTGAGTCAAATGTAGTTCTAAACAATACATCTATCCCCTCCTGTTCATAGCTACATTCCCAGTCTTTCCCAAGTCTTCCAAGCTCAGTGATGTCCTCTACTAACAAGCTTTAGCTGGTTCACTTGAACCAGAAAACTCCTTAACTTCCAACATGTTCTAATCTTCTAGCAAAGAAGTAGACAATGTGCTATCCTTTGTTTATGGGACAATAAATTCCTTAAGATTAAGAATGAGGTCTTTTTCTTATTTGTACTCTATTAGAATTCCATATCAGTTTTTAAAATCTGAAATAAATATTTATTTATTTCATTGGTTATTGAGAAAATATTTAAAAACTATATGAGTGAGATAAAAGTTACAATTTTTTAAGACTTTATTATAATTATATAACTTAATGATAAAGAAGTGTTTGGAAAGAATTTACTTTACAGCCAACATATCTAAATAAAAACCAATAAAATTACATAATTTCAATGTTCCCAAAACAATACGTGTCTTGACAATGTGAGATTTTCTTTAACTGATTTTTTCCAGCTCGAATATAAAATCTCTTTTATATAGACATGGCAATTATAACCTACAAAAAGAGCTAATGTCATGTTATATTCCATCAATTATATTTATGCATATATCAACATTTGATATAAAACATTGAAAATAACTACTAGTTAATGATAAACTAAACACAATATATATAGTCTCCAAATTAAAGAATACTAAGAGATAGACAGAAACATAACTCCATGGACAAATAGCACATCAAGTTTTTTCTTAACCATATTTTAAAGAAGTAAGTTTCCAATTTTTAATAATAAAGCATAACAAAAATGCTAAAATAAATTTGATAAAGCCTGAAACACAAACCTCCAAAAAGTATTAGAGAACATAATCAGTAGGATTATGAAATATATTTCTAAAAATGTCCATTCTTATATAGTTTCTTAGCAGCCATTTTTGCAAAAGGTTATCATTACATGTTTCCAAAGTGAGATTTGGGGAGTCATCAGTTGCTTTGCTTACTGAAAGACAGGCCTGGGTGATAATGTGAAGAAGAGTGTGGGTCTGCTTGACAAAGAAAACAATGAATAATGACACAATGAACTACAAAGGCAGTAATCAATCAGTCATTCTTGGCAACACACAATTTCTACTGGATGAAGATGGAAGGCACAAGTCACAATAATTGTATCCATGAGCTGTGAGCCACATGTTTTTAGTTGACTTTGATATCAACTGCATTTACTAAGAGTAAATGAAGGTAAAACTGAAAACATGGAAAAATGCCTAAGATATAATAATGAAATACAAGGGCAACAAAAGTTTACTTTGAATAGAAAATATTCATAAAATGGTTTTTAGTTTTGAATGAGTTCTTTTGTGAGTAGATATTCAAAATTGCTGATTAGTCTACACTTTTCATTTATGATCTTTGGTCACCTCATTCTTTTGCCTTAAATTTGAATGGATACCAGTAAAGAACTGGGGGTAAATTATCTTTAAGGCTTTATTTTATCTTAGCACAATATGCTACCCAATTTGCTTCCATTATGTTTTCCTAGGCTAGCCTGGTGGTGTTAGAAGAATTCCACACATTGCCAGGATCTCTAAATGTCAATTTGAATCTTAAGAAATGGAGGAAAATGATCAACTTTATTTGAGCACTTAATTTTATCTAAAACACCAAATACAATTTGTAATTAATTAATTTGTTTCTTATTTTCCATGTATTTGCTCTCCAGAAGCTTACAGTCCAGGAAAGAGTTGGATCGTAGGCACCTACATCAAGTCTAGCCCATAGTAGGCACTCTGTAAATTTTCTGGTTGAGGTACAATGAAAGGTCAATGCAGAAAACAGATTTTGATTAAATTAAACTATATCTCTCAGGTATCTTAGTGGACATATTTGCAGGACTTATTTTCTATATCAAATAAGTGATTTGTAAAATAATAAAGGTTTTATTTTATTTTAAAAATGATACTCTTCAGTATACAGGTTGAGGAGATTGTTCTTGTTTTGTTTTTAACCTTACTTGAATTTCCTATCTATATTGTTTAAAAATTTAAAGACTTGATCTCCTCTACCCTCAGTGATTTTTTCTTTTTATAATAAGATTTTTTTGTTCAATGTCATGCTAACATCAAAGACTGTAGTATTTGTGATTGTGAATTTCATATATCATTGAGAAAAAAATTGGTTATAAGGCATTATTTGATATAAAACAAAAGCTTATACTTAGGAAATGAAACTCCAGAACATAAATACAATATAAAATCTTCCATAAAAATACATGTCATATTTGTCCCTCCCCCCAAATTTTGTATCACTTGTATGGCCATGAAAAAAATACTCAAAGGACTATCAGTCTAGGTACTTCTAAAGAGTTATAAAATAGAAAAAAATTAAAAGCTTCAAATGATCCCATTGAAATAAAATTTTTATTAAAAAAATCACAAAAAACATTTTATTTTTATTTGTTTGAAAAAAGTACAGTTTTTTCTGATATTGATTTTTTTCTGTCAATAAGATGCCAATTATTAATATTTGGTGTTTGGAGTGAGTGATTTTATTATTTATATTAAACAAATTTATGAAATTAAGGTCATCTAATTAGGTTTATTTTTTCATTTTATAGAATCGGCATCTTTCTTATCACTAAAGTAATCAAAAAACATAAGGATCAGTTCTACAATATGTGCAAAAATTCATTTAACTTTCCTATTTGGAGTAATATTCTTCTAATTTGAAATATTTTAAATAATATTTAAAATATCAACTCTTGTTGATATTTTAAACAATATAAACTGTGATAAACTTCTCTTCAGAAGTATAATCATTTCTTTAGAAATAATTCAAATAATTTTTAGAAGTAAAATCACAAGTTCAAAAAATATGAACATTTTAATACATACTAGCAAGGTTCTTTAGAAAAATATCGATAATAAAAATTTAGTAATAAAGCAGCAGCAAAGGATACATCTTGTGCTTATTATATGTCAGGACACTGGTGAGTGTTTAGTTTTATAGCTGCTACACCATATTAGGTATTGTCATTAAATTTCTTGACATAAGACAGGATAAGAATGTGTTTAAAAGAAGAAGCAAAATAAATTTTATTTATTTTTTAAAAGGAAATGTGCAGGTGGGAATGAAGGTAAGCAGGGAGCCAGGCAAGAAGAGAGAGGAGGAAGAAGCAGTTTATTTTATTTAGTTGTTCATCCTGTTCTTCCCACTGTGCTAGGATGCAAATCCAGAACCCTGAGATGCACACGGACTGTGCCCAACCCCTACTCTACCACAGCATGCCTATTTATGAGTTTTTGATAGTTAAATTATCTTGTTTCCCATTTTCACTGGCTAACTGTATTTGTTCTATGCTATTTATTAGAGCTTGCATATTTTATATTGGCTGTACATTTTTTCTTTTCCATACTCTTTATTAAGCATATGAACCCTTTGTCACATTTGTTGCAAATGCTTCTCACAACTTTAGGAGATTGCCTTGTTAATTCAGTTGTGATACTTTTTTTAAAGAAAAGCGCTGGCAGGAATGAAGGCAAGTAGGTAGACAGACAGGCAGGAAGAGAGAGGAGGAAGAAGCATGTATCTTATTTAGTTGTTCATTTTGGTTGTTCTCCATGGCCTTGGATCATGAGCCCATGAGCCCATGATATCTTGACAAAGCGCTCTGTGAATCTGGTAGAATATGAGTATTCAAAAAAGCCTGTATAGTATTTAACAAGCAAGGACTGAAAATGCAAATCTAAACTAAATTCTTATTTACTAACTGATTCTATATAAGAAGTCATAACTATGGGACAATGCGAATATGGAAAGGTAATACTTGTCTTACACAATTTTCAAAAGGCAAATCTAGACACATTTTTATACACAGGGAGATGGCTGGGATGGCATTTATAAGTCACTTACCTTGAAATTATATTCCCATTTACCTGCTTTCTGATAAAATTAAATGAATGAGAAATAGTTAAGAAAAAGTCTACATATAAGCTTCAGTGATTTCTGTCAGGCCAACACACATTACCTTCTGAAAAATTCCTTATATTGTGACTATGGAAAACACTGAATACAGATGGATGTTAAATTCATAATAAGTATTTTCTCAGTCAACTTGCTCAGTCACATGAAAAACAAGATTTATTTTTAGCATCATATTTTGCTCCTTTTTTTTCTTTGTTGCGTAGTGTTTGTTAAGCCTAAGTGTTCTGTTCTAAAATTAGAGTCTCACACTGTATGTAGCTGCCTAGATGTTCAAAAGAAATGTGATTATGTGCACTTATTGCAGGAAAATGTAAATTTCAAATGGATTGGAATATTGTAATGTTCAAAGAGACGATAAGTACATTTGAATAAAATAGAATGGGTGACAGACTTTTATGAAAATAGTTTGCAATGCCTTGGTAAGATGAAATGTGGATTTTACTTTCTTTCAGTTTTGTTTTAACTTTAACTGTGACTATAGGCTCTCACAGCACTTACTGAAGAGATTCTAGATTAGGTAAGGATGTTGCAATTTTGCTAATGATACTCAAGTTGCCCCCAGACTGAACATATTTAGTCAGGTAAAAAGTTATACTAAAAAAAAAATCAGGCTTGTGATACCTATTTATCACCAACCTGTGTTTGGTTTCATTCAAATACAAGGAGGAAGCATCAGATATTAATTATATCATGAATTTGTATAGCTAAATTTTGTAAACAGTTAGACAATACTGGCAAAGTATTTTATTTTACTTTTATGACTGCCTGTATATAGATATCATTTATTTCAGAATATTGTTCCAATTATTAAGAAAAAAAGAAATTTTGTGTGACTACAATGTGGTACCTCAAATAACCCTTAGTATTTAAAATTTAGTTGTAATACTGTATATTTAGCTTATCAGATCATCATTGTTAAAAGACTAATTGTTTCCAGTTTTTCAATGACCTCAAGAGATAAAATGACGCAATGGAAAGATTGCTGGGTTTAGTGCCAGAAACCTGGAGTGAACAAACCTAGATAAGTCATTTGAAACTCCTAGGCTTTGCTTTGCTAGTGTGAATCATAGAAATAATTTGTAGAAGGCTGGTACAAAAACTGCCTGAGTAAACAACCCAATTATTGATACTCCATAAATTATATTACTTTCTCTTGTCCCCCACCTGCCTCCTGAGAAGCAAACAAACCAAAGCAATTGGATAGACCCATATTTTGAGGCTTTATGTAGCTGACTTAATTTTTCTCTGGATATTCTAACAATTGTACTTCTATTTATGATTTGCTCTTTCTAAGACTGAAAGGACACTAGGAGATAAGGTGATGGAATATTTCACATTGTGAGAGTCACAATAGTACTGATAACTAGCTTTCTTTGATTACTTTATTAAGACAAATCCTGCCTCTGCTGCTGGCAGTATGATCTTTGTAGTTAGTTTACTCTTGATAAAGGCTGACAGGAGAGAACTTTAAGGTACATTTCAGCTCTGTAATTCTGTGAACTCCGTCTAGTTTATTCCACTTTGAAAGTGCACCACCTCGGAGGTTTCCCAGAGAAGAATAATTTTGCCCTTGATGCAAAAGGAAAGAATTGAATTAAAGAACTAGCAACAAGCACTAGTGTACTTTTCACTGGCTGGAATACGAGAACAGAGCTACTTGGCATTATTACTACTCTTTCCCAGCAGATTACTCCTCACCCATTTGCTCACTTCCCTCCCCACCCCTCCTGGAGTCCTTGTTATTTCCCCTCAAAAATGTATTTATGCTTTTTTTTCCTAACTTTAGAGTATAGAGAAAAATAAAGATAAGCAGATGTCTGTCTAGACCTGTTCTTAAACTTTAATGAATGACGAGAAATTTTGCCAACTACACACCTAACTTAAGGTACCTGGGGTGGTGTCTCAGATTCCTAATCTCTAGAAACTTGACAAGTGATTCCACTAATCCAAGATTCACACTTTGGATAGCAATGATTGGAGCTATTCTGTAGACTAAAGTAACTCTAATCCTAAAACTTCAAAGAAAAATTGATTAAAAATATCATATTTTAATTTCATTTCAAAAAATATTTTACAACTTCTTCAACAATTCAGTTCAAAACAGAAAGTTCCAGCAATGCAAGGTTTTAGTCCTATAATTATTCTACTCTCATTTGATTTTACTACATTGTGATTTATATATATATTTTTCAATTTGGCAAAAAAAATTTATGTTTTAATGTCTAATTTAGAAATTTGAGTGTAATTTAATTTTGAAAACAAGCACATAGAAAAGCAAACTAAACCATTATGTGCAATTATTAAGATAAGACTGTTTATTTCAAAACCTCTCCACATTTATGTAATATTATAAGCTATTTGTACTTTAGCAACAAAGTTTGTGACATGAAATATTATAACATTCTAAAATAGCCAATGGATAACTACTAGTCATCCAAAATGTTGAATCTATAAAAAACATTTTTTTTACCTTAGATCAAGCTACCTGGGTTTTTTTTTTTTTTCCCTACAATTCTTTCAAAATCCATTAGTGTTCTGTGATCTTGCTGATATAACATAAAGATAATATAAATATTATATAATAATATAAAGATAAGCACATACCCAATACCCATTTACCATAGGCATTATTTCTGAAATTAAGGAATTTTAGTTATGACTACAGAAGCCATTGTACACAAAAAATATGGAAAATGTAAAGTTTTCAAGTGGTGTTCTGAAATTTAACATTGCTTTAATCTTAAAAAAAAATGTGTGTACTCATTAATCCCCTTTCTTTATAAGAAATATCATTTATCATATTTTTACACAAGCTTGATAAAGTCTTAAATTGCTGGTGAAAACTAAAAAGCAACATTTATTTAACAAATACTACCTGTAGAATTGATTTCTTCATCAGCAATCTATTTCTATCTTTCCTCATAGAAGAGTTAGTGAACTGATTAGGGCAGAGATTTTACCAACATATATTTTTAGAGAAAATATCCTCTGTAAGCTTCATATGAAAGGTGATGATAATAGATAATTAAAAGAAAAAGCTGTGGTCAAAGAAGAAAAAGGTATTCAGAAAGCAAAAGAGTCTGAATACAATACACTGGCACAACATAGGAATGATTCAGATTTTTGACCTTAAAGAGGCCCCAGGAGAAGATTATTTTATGCCCAAAGAGCTTGGCTTGATTATATAAACATTAGAACCAAAAGTTAACCAGTAATCATTTTCAAAACATGTCAAAATTCAATAACTTTTCCTAATAATCTACTTAAGATACTACAGCATCATACAAGTTAAAACAGAATCAAAAAGGTTTTTAAAAGAAAACTGCTAAAATATCAATAATATTAACAACTTTGTAGAATAGATATTGAAATGTTACTCTTGCAGAGACTTTTAGACTTGCATAGAACTCTGCATTTTTGAAATTCATTTACTTCTATTAGTGTTATTTATCTTGAAGGAATTAAGTTTATTTCTCATCTTAAACAAAATCAATCATTTAATAATGTGGAAAATATAATACAGATGGCCAATTCCCAATTCATTTTGCTAAGCAGAGAACTGAAAGAAATGAAGCTGTTTCAAGTCTGCTTCCTTATGCAGAGGAAAATATTTCTTTTTTATTAGCTCCATCTGATGGCTGATCTTATTTTTACACACAGCCTGGCTATAAATTCTCAGTAATAATTTTATTGGTTTCTTGTCTATCAAAAAGATGTGTAGTAGAGAAGCTATTGCTTGGTTGATTACATATACATAGATATATATATAATTCATTTATTGAATTTTGCAAAGAACTTACTGTTACAGAAGATACATATAAATCTTGTTAACACTTTTACTTTTTCCTCTTGAAGTAAGAAGTATAAATATTATATCGTAAAAATGTGGAATTTAAAATAAGAAAATGTTGATATTGTCCTGTATTCACACCTTTAACATATTTCTCAGATAAGCTAGCTGGTCTCTTTCCAATTTATGTTAAGCATGTATATGATGATCAAAATTTTAAGCAGATAAAAATGATTTTGTTTCCTTTATTCATGCTTTATACTAATTTACCAGTTTAGCAATAACCTATTTATAAGATACACAGTTTCAATACTGTCAGAAATGAACATGCTTTTTTGCAAATATAGTTATTTCAACGCAGAAAAAAATGTTTGGGAATTAAATGCATTTCAAATACATAACTGAAATTAAGCATTAAATAATAAATAACTTAATATACCTCAGCGTCATACTCCCATAACTGATTTCCTCTCATATGGTGGCATTTTAACATGATGACAGGTCCATTGAGTCTAGAAACATCCAAGCACAAGTCATCGGTTCGGATTTCTTTGTCAGCAGTATAAGAAAATACCTGAAAATATAAAATTCAGCTAATAAAATACTAACTTCATAAAAATAAAAAAAGCACAGTATCTCAAACTTATATGGGAAGTTTTTATATCAGGAAATCTTGTGTTTTCAAATGATTCCTGCTATGAGATTTTGAGAAATTAGTTCATTTCTCTGAGTCTACCTCAACTGAACATTAGAAACAGTACCATCTGTTCTATGTTTTGTTGAATCTTCAATTTTCTTTTTTTAAAGGAAAGGTACAGGAAACAATGAAGGTGAGCAGGCAAGCAGGAAGAGAGAGGAAAAATAAGGATTTTTATTTATTTTATTTTCTACTTGTTCATCTTGGTTGTTGCCTTTGGTCCTGAATTATGAATCCGGGTCCTTGGCATGTATGGGGACTCTACCAGCCAGAGGCAGCAGATTTCTCTGCTAGACCACAGGGAAGGCCTAAAGCCTCATTGTAACAAACTAAATTATTAAATGTTTATTAAATACTAGCACTATAGTTTCTGCAATAAACTTGTAAAATGCTCACAATACATTCAATAAAATAAAGTTTGTTAACTGCTGGCAACTCAGTAAAGGTCAACCGTTGTTCCCACCACCTTAAGATCAGTTCACCAACTATATAGACAATGACGGTTTTACCAAGAAATTTAAATCCTTCTTTCCACAGCATAATACAGCACATACATTTTATTAAATGTTTTTGAGTAACTGAAGGTTGTGAACTTATCTTCTCTGGAGAGCTCCATGAAAGCAGGTTCTGCATTAACCTACTCTGATTTTAGCTGGGCTTGACGACATTAATTCTCAAAATATCTAAGAAATGTCAAGGTGAATTGTAGACTCATTGTTAGGGAATTCGGACTGATAATATAAAAATCTCTATTACTTTGGCCCTACTGTGAAGAATTAACTTATAACACTGATTATTAAAGTTTCATGAATGTTGAATACATAATTATAGAAGTCATTTTCTTCTGTAGCAAGATGAGCATGTGGATATTTATTTTTTCCTTGCATTGTGAAGAGGGAATACAAGGAGAAAGCTCATATCAAAATTTTTCATTTCCCAAAGCAATCTGAGGAAGCTAGCTCTAGAAATCACTCATAAACTAAGGAGCCCCATTGTGTAATTTTCACAAGTTAATATCGAAAGGATTGCCTCTATGGTTTCTAAGAAAATCAAAAGAAGAAATGGTAAAGTCAATGCTGGAATCAAAGTGCCATGTTACATCAACATCTTAAAAGGCAACTCTTCACAAATATTCTTCAACATTCTACTCAATGGTTCAAAAACTTGAGAAGCAATAAAGTTCGTCTAATTTAATTACACAGAATATATTATAGACTTTATGTATGGAGTTTAGAAAAATGTTCCTATCTTGACTATTTTTAATGCTCACACTTTTAATGGAAAACATGAGAAACAAAATAACAAATGAAACACCCATCAAAAGGTAATTATGTGCACCCTTCACAAACATGATTAGCATTTTTTAAATACTTACGAACATATTTGATTAAATCACAGAATATCATAGCAAACCTTAATCTGATGGAGAGAAATTTCTAGATGAATGTCTTTTGTCAATTACAGTATTAGCTCAATAGTGCAGGATAATTTTACACACTGAAATTGTGTCTTTTTCACTTGTGTACACGTGACAATGTAAATGGAGACCTCCAAAGAACCCACATTCAATATTCATTTCATATAATTAGGATGACCCTGACCTGAGCAATGATTTTCCTCAAATCTCTTATAGTAGTTTGGAAACTTTGCCTGTTAAAAGTTCTAGAAAGCAATCTATCACATTTTTTTCCCTCAATTTCTAATTTTGACTCATTCTTTTTTTGCAAATCAGTAGCTATCTTAAGTAATTAACATTCAAGAAAAATATATTTGAAAAATATTTTCTGAACACACACATACATATATGAAACTTTTCCTTTTTCCTTTGCATTTGAAAACATTTAATTGATGTTAAAATATTTGGCCTACATATACATTTCTTCAGAAAACAAACCTTTAGATTTCTGACATCAATGTAAAATCAGGATTAAATTTTTTTCATATTTGAAAATCTCATTTTTATGCTTAATTATTTCTAGGTTATTCTTTATTCTATATAATAGAATAGGAATGTTAAGTATATACAGATCTTTCTTGATGTTATCTGGAAATTGTTATTATTTGTACTCTATCATGTTTTTACACATAATTATCATCTGTGCTTTGTAATATCATCTAAATAGGAGGTTAATAGGATACACTTCAGTCTAATCTGAGGTATTATATACATAATGCTTTGTAAAGATTCAGTTACAGACAAAAAATTCAGTATCTGATATTGGGTAGTATTATCCAAGTTTTGAAGCTGATACCAGGTTGTGGTTTGCTATATAATTCCCCACCTTATTAATATGCCCAGTACTCAGAAAATTTCAGAGTAGGGAACCTTGAGGGCTTTGTTTCTACCTATCTGTGCCCACCCTCTGGTTCCTGCTCCAGTTGAAGAGGACAGTAATCACTGATGACAGACCTTCCTGGTATTTCAGCTTAGTATCACCTCCATCTTTGTCACACCCTGGACTTTCTACTTCTTAGTTCCTTACAATCTCACATCTCTCACTGTAATTCCTAGGAAGCAGCTCTTCCCTATGATTATTGCCTCTCAATACCTTATGTAAGTTCTCTCAGTTGGTAGGTATAGTACCTGGGAGAGTACCTGTTCAATGTGTCTTCATGCCATAATCAAAAACTATGCGATAGTATAAGTTAAGATAGCATATTTGAACACATGCGAAACACTTTAATGTAAAAATCACATGACTTTGAGATTGATCCCTTCATTAATAAAGTCTGATTGCATGTTATTTTACAAAAAATACACTCTAATGTCAGATAGTCTCTGGTTTTATTGACTCATCATTCAGTCACTTTAATGAAGCTCAGGTAACTAGAAACATAATAAGATCCTGGTTTTCTTTCTACCACAGAAGAAGAAATAATGAGGAAGTTAACATTCAAGAGCTTTATTTATCTTTATTATAATTTTTAGTGTTTTAACATTGCACTATGGCATTATATAAGTTTCAAGTATGTATCGCTATAAATCAATATCTGTATATACTTCATTAAACATATTACTAAAGTGCAATCATATTTTTCACCATAAAATTCACCCTTTTTCCCCACTTAGATCACTGTTTTTCCCTTACTACTCAGCTATGAGAAAACTTAATAAATAAAAAGATGAAACATGTAATTTACAACAACATGAATCAACCTAAAGGGGATGATGCTTAGAGAAATAAGTCAAAAAGGCAAACACCAAATTATTTCAATCATATATTGTACACAGAGAAACCAAACAAATGAATTAATAACAACAACAACAAAAAAACTTTTATACTATCAATCCAAATTAGTGGTTACCAGAAGAGAAGGGATAGGTTAACATGAATTGAACACATATCTGAGTCAGAAGCCAATGTGATTTGATTCATACACATTGTAGTAAACAAATGTTCCTTCTGATATATTGTAAAATTACATTGTATTCTTATGACTATATACCATTTTATGATATTGAAAACTTAATAGAGGTCTTCAAGTGGCATGTATGGATATGAGTTCGTTTTGAAAATTCTGTTTTACATTTAATTTTCATAGTTGCTTTCACATGTAAAATTTTAAACTTGTTAGGAATACATAATTTCCTTTGCAGCTTGATGGTCAAGTTAACTCTATGAACAACCACTAAAAAGGCCATATTCACTCAATTATTTTAAGTTCACCTATCTTATAAGATGTGATCAGTCCTTTGTCCCATTTTATAGATCATGTCAATTATTATGTTTCCAAAATGTCTTTGATCACTGTAACTACTCAGTTTTTATTGCCTTCTATTTTATCAGTTTCCTTGGGTACCATAATAAAACAGTACAGACTATGTAAGCTTAAGCAACAGAAATGAATTTTCTCAGTATCAGATCAAGTTATCAAAGATCAAGGTGTCAGCAAATAAACCTTTTTTGTTGGCTTGCAGATGGCCATCTTCTCCCTGTATCTTCATATGATTTTCATTCTGTGCCTCTGTCTCTCAATCATTTCTTATAAGGACAAAATTATCTTAATTAAGGTCCTCTCTAATGATCTCATTTTACTTTGATTACATTTTAAAGACTTTATCTTCAATATAGTCTCATTTTGAGGTACAAGGATCAAGACTTAAATATTTGAACTAGGGGTGTGGGAGGCACAGTCCAGACCATTACACTTACTAAACCTTCAAAATCGCTTGAAAAAAGACAATGCCACTTTGCCTACACCTAGTTAAAAACTCTAGTTGTATAATCTTTCTGATTACTTGTTTAGGTGCCCTTGGGATTCATACAGTAATTGGAATCGTTTGTGGAATATGATTAATTGAAACTCCAAAAATAATAGAACACCAAATCTTTTCTCCTTATCCAAATGGGACCTGCTTAAGGTTGGAAGCCTGCTGTGGGACAGAGTATCATTGATTTTCTATTTCACTCTCACAGGCTGTTTTTCTTTCTCACTTCCCTTGTCTACTCCCAAGTTAGCTCAGGCTTCCAGTGAATTTTGATTTATCCATGTGCTAAAGGTATAGGAGAGGTCTTACATAAACTGTCTCTCTTCAACCCCTTCCTGGCAGAGATGGAGAAGTCCCTCTCATGAGTGTGTGGTTCCTTAGAGATTCCCATTACTAAGTACCTCTTCTGCAGCTCAGAAGACGGTATCTGTTTCACAGATGACTTCACTCACTCTGGGAGTCTAGCTGACATAAGCAATATAGTCATTTCTGTGGTGGTCACATCCCAGCTTCATCATATGTGTCAGGTCACAGCCTCTAATACTCCCCACATACAAGAAGAACATAGCAACTGATTAATGTGATTTCCTCCATGATTATCAGGCCCAGTGTATCATGAAAATGCAGGATATATTATTTTTAAATATTAATATTTTCAAGGATAGATGGCCCTTTTTAATTACATGGGCTGTACACTTATGAATCCTCCTTTGTCTTGAGTCCTCCTTTCAGTAGTCTTATCTCTATAAACTCAAATCCCTGCCCTTTTTTTGTTCCAAGATAGGACCTTTCTTCTCTTAAGGTAGATCAAATATTCCCTCCATAGAAAATGTTACTATCTTCTCTACCATTTGATAATAACTCCTATTGTGGGTTGAATTGTGTTGTCCCAAAATATATGTTGAAGCCTGACTCCCAGTACCTCAGAATAGAATGTCTTTGCAAATAAGGTTAGCGTAGATATGATTAGCTAAATTAGAATGAAGACACACTGCATTATGTTATGACCTTAATCCAAAATAAATGGTGTCCTGGTAGGAAGAAGAGAGACATAAAGAGAGAATGACCTGTGACAATGGAACATAGATTCAAGTCACGGAACACCTATGGTCACTGGCAGACACACATAAGAAGCTAAAATAAGCAAGGAATGATTATAACCCACAGGTTTCAGAAGGAACCTAGGCCCCTCTCTCCCACCTTGATTTTAGACATCTAGCCGTGAGAATTGAGACAGAAGATGCCTGTTGTTTAAAGTCATCCAGCTTATGGTAAAGACGGTTGAGGCAACTAACAAAACATCTACTTTTATTCTTTATGTTGGTTGAAGCACTGAAAACTCATTGAACTAGCTTAACACATTGCACATTTCGCATAGATAAGATTTCAAAATTTCACATATATTGTATTTTGCAGTCTTTGATAAAATATTCTAACATCCAGTTATACTTTCCAAAAGCATCAGATTATCTTCATAATCAGTTTTCTATTTAAACATATTTTCATAAAGTGGATCTTTAATGAGACTGGATTTATCAAGGGCTAATGCATTCTTTATTGATATTAGATTGATTTCTGTATTAGACTGATATACTCAAATTATTTCAGAAATAATTCACAATAGATAAAGGATGATATCCAACTCCAATGTTGATTGCTTTCAATTTTAATATTATTTAAGAAAAGGTGAACTCTTTCAATGTTTCGCACATGCATATAATTTGATCTATATTTTTATTTTTATCAAGTATGCCCAAGGCATTTCATAATCCTTTAAATATCTACAACTGACACATTTAGAAATGTTTCAAGGAATTTTATGATAGTGATCATAAATAACCAACATTAAATTAATGGATTATTTTGCATACTGGAAGAATGTTTTTGCTTTTAAATGTTTCATCATCTTTCAACTCTATGACAGTTTCTTCTTTGAAAGTGTTTAAACAGCTATCCTCAAAGCCTTGTGAAAGTAGTGCAAATTTGCAAAACAAGGACACTGTATTCTGTGGAATAAGGACCTGGGCACAGCTTCTTGAGCAAGAGCCTCAGGGACTGAGCGCCCTCTGCTGGCTCTGTCTTGTCACAGGGTTTCTCGGATTTAAAAGATTGACAAGTGTATTAGATTGTGCTTTGTTATACAGGTTGTGATTTTTCTAGACTTAGTTTCGAATTTATAGAAAAATTTTCCTATTGATTTCCTCAAGAAAATATTTACTATAAAAATTCACAGCTGAAAAGGATTCTGTCCTTTTATGTCAATGTTTTCACTTTCTGGATGATGAAACTGAGTCCAATAGGATTTATCTCATTTGTCAGAGATGTTTAGTGATAGAGGTATTTCTGGGTCCCAAGTTCATTGCTACTATTACTACACTTGACTATTCCATCCCTAACACACTCATTCATCACTTGGTCAATTCGGAGCCTTGGACCCTCTGGGATTCTTTTATGTATTTGAATTGCATTCAAGAAATACATTAACAACCATCCAGAAAGATAAATTTAAAAAAAAAAGTTTTGTCCAGGGTGGGTCCACACTTTTACCCTGGAGCTGCTGGGTTAGGCTCTGCCCACCTTTGACCCTGAACTGGAGTAAATGAGTTGGAAAATGAATAAATGCAAATTACTGTTTAATATTAGAAGTATCTGGGTCTTTAGTTTGACAATTTTTTTTTGTGACCATAAATAGGCCACAGAAGCCAAACTCTGTGTACCCTGATAGACCTGATGAAATAGCTGTTAGGTCAATCACCTCCGGGGAAAAGCAGGTCATGTACTCCTGGGTTCAAGTCCTGGAAGGGGCTGGGTGAGGGTCCCGGAAGCAGTGTGAACAACTAAATAAAAAATAAAGTGCTTCCTCCTCTCTCTTTTGGCCTGCCCGCCTGCCTACTCACCTTCATTTCTGCCTGCACCTTTCCTTTAAAAGAGAAAGTGAAAAAAAAGAAGCTTAACTCTTTTTTTTATCAAGTATTTTAAGCTAAAATTGTTTTCATTGTAAGTTGATTTGCTTAAAGGAGTAGTTTCTAGGAACCTGTCAAGGATGTTGATTGAAGATTCACTGTATCTCATGCTCAATGTTCCAGTTTTGTCCTCAACAATACAAGTGTCATGAAATCTTTAACTATTTCCCCTGTTCCTCTCAATATAACTATGTGCAGTAACCTGGTATTTCTTAATTTGTGTTCAGCAAGTCATCTCATTCTTCCACTGCTAACCTGCTATGCACTGATAACATCTCTTTGACCATCCTTCCATTCCACTTCGTTCAAGAAAAAAACCCGCCATGCTTAGTCTTAGTACATACTTTCTTCATCTGTTACTCTGTACTACAGTACCCAGACAGCTTGGTTTGAAAAATGACACTGACCAGGATTTAAGACCTTCCTCTACTATTCATTAGAACCAGAATTACTGTGAGTCTTTATCAAAATGTTGGCTTCATCAACTGGGAAAAGAAATAAAGATGTTCTTTGTTTGCTGATATTTCAGAAGCTGAGTGAGACAATTCATGCAAAATCCAAATATAGTATTTACTCTAAATAGCATGTTAGTATTAGTTATTATCTATGCAGGTATACAATTGAAATTTAATTACACTCTAGTATTTGTATTTTATTTCATTTTTTAAAATTAAATGTTTCCATTATTATCTAAAGTATATATTTTAAACACTTATAAAATTTGAGACAAAGCATATTCCTAGTAACTCTTATTGACCTGAAATGAGAATAATTTGTCTTCGAAATTCTCTAGTCTACATAGAGAAAAACACAGCAAGAAAATAAGGTAATATAGTAAGCAGAATGTACTAATCTAAAATGTAATATGAATGATACTTCAATTTTCTTTCTACATTTGCTAATTTATGTTTATTTATGCTTACTACTCTGTCTTGAAAGATTTTAAAGGAAGCCTACAAATCAAGAAATCTAATATGTAAACATTGTGACCCAGATATTCATTTTGCTATTATAGCAAAGAATAATAAATCACAAACTTAAGCCCAACCAGAATGTCTTCAAAAAGATACCCCACTGGTTTTACTTGAGAGTTCAGATATTGTTTTTTAAGGTGATTGTGGCAGAATTCGCAGAAGGCCCCAAGATTCCTGCCCTCTGGTGTAAGTGCGCAATGTTAACACCCTTCACTTAGGGCGGATGAGACGATGATAGGAAAGTCACTCCATGATTACATCATGTTAGGTAAAACCTTCTATTAGCAGACAGAAGAGTGATTATTCTACTGGCCATGAGGACACAAACTTCCGTGTTTTGGACAGGGTCACGTGGCATGGAGCTGAAGACAACCCCCGACCTCTTAAAGACATTCTTAGGAGGAAAATAAGGGATCTCAGTCGCTACCTTTAAGATACTGAATTCTGCCAGTAATGAGGACGTTTACAGGAGAACCCTTGAGCCTCCAGTAAAATCATAGACTTGGCGGACAAGTTCTTTTCAGTCATGTGAGAACTCAGCCACACTGTGCCTGAATTTCCAATTTAAGGAACTATATTGTTTTAAGCCACTAAATTTGTAAACACAGAAACAGGAGACACAAGCAAAAATTAGTATTTTCAACATGCGAAACACTTCTTCCCATGTTGTATATTTATCATTTTAAATAATTCGCTCAATCTATTTATTCAACATATAGTTGGGCATGTGGAATGTTACAGTTTGATCCAATGCATAGAGGGCTTTCGTGAAATTTTGAATTCAGTACACAAAGAGCTAAGTGGAAACATTTTTGTGTGCTTCTTCCACTATTCCAATCATCTTGAACTCAGTTCTCAGTGTTCTCCTTGCAGTGATTTTCTGTGAAAAATTATCTTTCTCTTGATGGTACTATCTCTTAGGTTTCCCCTATTTTATCATTTCTTAAATACTCATTTTCTGAAAATTGACCATCATACATATAAATTGCAAGGTAAGTAAAGTGAATTCTTGGATGGGCTAGTTTGCCTTCAATCATGATAATTCAATACATATTCTCCCTTTATCACTATCTCATTGATATGTCAAAATTATCTGGTCATTAATGTTCTCGCTAATTTATGCTATGAACAAAAAGAGGACATAGGAGCAATAATATAGATCACTCACATAGCAGCTCTATAGATTATTGTATTTGTCTCAGTATTTACTTGTCAAAAATTAGTGACTTTGTGCTATTCTTTTTGAACATATTTTTACTGGAATTTTTTAGTATTTCCTATATCTTAAAAGGTTTTTACTTCCTGAAACTTTGGTATGTGGCACACAATCAGTTAAAAAGTATTTAACATATAAAAGTTTCAAAGCTCATTATCTCCTAGATGGCACAAAGATACTCAAGTTATGTTATCAGTTACAACAGCCTAATTCTTAACTGTAAAAGTAAACATTCATTAGCTTAAATTGGGCCTGAATAAAATAATTCACCTCCAGATAATCACCACAATTGCACCAAGTGCAAACAATGCTAAGTTTTTCTAGGTGGTTTCAAGCTTAAGGAAAGAAATCCTACTTACTATGGCATCCCCCATTGCTATAAATTGAAATCAGGCTCTATTTAATTTGGCTTTCTCCAAAAATTGACAACAAGAAAAGGATACAAAAGAGCAAGTAGTTCAATAGGTCGATTGCATTCAGAAAGATAAGTAGGGCTGTAGAGAAGGAAAAACAACCAGTAATGGGAATATTATAAACTAGTTACACTGTGGGTAAAAGTGACTTAATCGTGCTGCAGTAACCAGTACAAAAAAAGGCCATTAGATTCAGTCTTCTCACAGGATAAAGGAACTGGGATAATTATATACCATTTGCCCTCAACTTTGCTGAAGTTGTTCTTCCCAAGAAAGAATTAATTCCCGAGACATAGCTAGGTGAGCAAATAAGTTTCTAGCATTGAAACCCTTTGGCAAAAAGACAAAGGTTTTGGTGTTTGGATGTTAAACTGGAAACAGAAGGAGAGAAAGTAAATAACTTTTTTGGAGCATCTGCTGTATGTCTGGCAAGAAGTTGGTCACTTAAAATGTATATAATGCATATCATGTTGTATATTTATTTAAGAACCTTGTAAGATAAGCTTATTATTCCTTGTTAACAAATGAGGAAACATGAAGCTTGAAAAGCTTCAGTGAATTTCCCAAAGTCACTCAGTTTGCAAGTGGGAAAACCTGTTTTGACCTATAATTCAAGTCCCAGGTTTTTTGGACACACTTAGCCTTTTACCTCAAGGTGATTTTTTCTTTTAATATAACTCCAAATTTTATTCGTATTTCACTATTTTTCCCATAAAGTTCTATAGGATCTCATGAATATATTTTTCCAGGATCTCTTCCAAGATTCCATATTACAGTCATCCTATCTCCTTAGCCTACACTGACAGATGCTCAGACTTTCCTCTTGTTGATGACTTTGACGGTTTCAAGGAGTGCTGGTTAGGTAATTACAGAATACTCCTCAGTTTGGGTTTGTCTAATATTTGTTTTATGATTAGAGTGGAATTATAGATTAAGGGGAGGAATAGGACAAAAGCAAACTACAATTCTCATCACATCATATCAAGTGTGTGCGGTATTATCATGACTCGTGATGTAGACCCTAGGTCACTATCACTTACTCAAGGTAGTATCTGCCATGTTTCTCCACTCTAAAGTTCTAAAGTTACTCACCCTCTTCATGTTCCATTCTTTGCAAAAAAAAAAAAAGTCAATAGCTCAACCCACATGCAAGTGATTGGGAGGAGAAAAGAGTTAAAGTCAACTTTGTAGAAGAGGGATTATCTACACAAATTATTTTGAAGTCTTTGGTACAGGAGAAATCAGAGATCAATTTTACATGTATCTAAAAAGTTCAGTTTAAAATTGAAGGCCTGGCACACTCTGGTGGTTAATGGTTTTTCGCTGATCCCAGCTGGCACAGTCTACATATATCCCAAGCACCTTGGTTGTTGACCTGGGGTAGTGGGGAGGCAGCTAAGATGAACATCCAAAAAATTAATAAAGTGCTTCTTCTTCCTCTCGCTGCCTGCCTGCCTCTGCTCGCCTTCATTCTAGCCTGTATCTTTCCTTGAAAATTAAATTGAAATCTGTCTCAGATTTATATGTAACACATTAAGATTTCCATAGTATAAAAATATTTAATCTCATAAACCATTTATTCCATTTAATTAATGAAGAAAAAACAAGATCTTTTAGTAAGTGGATTATACTGTGACCATTTCTGCCACCTAGAAGTGGTCCTTGCTCTCAGTTATTGTATAGGCCATGGATTGAAGATTGACCATCAGTACATATAAGAGCCACTTCAATTATTTCTTAATGTTACAATGATCATAAAATGAATGTCTGAGTTTGTTAGGTATTGTTTTGTTGTTAAAAAAAGAAAAATGACTCAAAAATAATCACACATAACTTTTGCTTATATACATACATTTTAACTTCTTTTAAATGAAAAGAACATCCCAAAATCTATTTAGAAAACTAGCAACTAGAGTTGGAATAGGAATATATCTATCTGACAGGCTTTCATTAGAAGACTAAGATTCTTTATTAAAAATTGGAATGGACGCTAGGTTGTTTCCATGGTAACCAACTGAAATCTTTTTTCCCCTTTGCTGGAAAGGCATCATTTCTGTACATACCACATGTAGCTTCTTGCTCTGTATTGGATCAACTCTTTTGATAACAGACTAAAAGAAATGAACTAAAAAAACGTTCTATAGTGTGCCCCTGTCACCACACCCCTCATGTGTGGTGAAATTATACTTGGATACTAAATAGTAAGAATAAAAAAGCCTTTTTCATTTTGACTATATTCACCATGTCATTTTTAATAACAAAAGCACATGTCCAAGTATTTTTCTGTGGTTGCATTAAAAATGAATTGCAAGCTCTCCTTTGACAACCTTTTCAGTCTGAAAGCTCTTTGTTCCTTTTGTCCCCTCAACCTTTTGTCCCCTCAAATCAAAATTCCCTTACTTGACATTTACATTTTTAGCTTCTTTATTTAAAAAAATTAATTTTCCCCTCTCCTTAGTCCCGAATCTTCTATTCCATTTGGTCCTGCAGTCCTCAGGGTCCTTGCGTGCGCTCTATACACTGTGCTCAGTGACAGCCTGAACCTCCATGGACTCATACTTGTTCTTATCTGACATTTATCTGAATGTCTCCTGTATACAGAACAGACTTCTGTGTTTCAAGAATGATTATTTTGCATTACTATTGATACTGAGTATGTGGACTGTGAGCCTATTTACTTATTTCATTTTACCTTGTTAAAAAGTGGATGTGATTTTAAACAAAATTATTATATATTTAATAGGTCAGAAATAAACAGAAAAAGTCCATCTGCATGTACAATGATATTGTAATAAAAATAATCCACATATAAAGACAGCATATTTTGCCATAGACTAATATTGTTTTTTTTTAGGTGGACCAGTTAGTTGATAATAAAAAGAGAAAAGAAACCCTGTTTCTTAGATGAAAACAACTCTTCAAATATTCAGTGCAGTATGAAATTCTCTTGTAGTAAGAAATTAATGGGACTGGCTCTCTGTCATGTAATGTTAGCTGCATCAATTTCTTTATACAGAAAAAACACGTTCAAGTTTTAAGTATATTTTTGTATTTTTCTTGGTACCCAAATATCACTGGCATATAAAAAATTTAAGGTGTTCTGTGAAATCTTGATAGGTTTTTTTTTCTTTAAATAATTAGTTTTAAATGACTTGCACACTGCTCAAAATTTTCATATTCTTCTGAAATATTTTCAAAATGCATTTGTCTTATAAATGTTTTTTCTAAATTCAGGCCTTTAAAAGTCATGTCCCCTGTCAATGAACCACAGATTTTACAAGTCATTTGGATTTGGGCTCTTGCTTTTCTAATAATAGAAATAAAGAATACTGAAGTTAAGGAGTGTACATCCACCTTTTGTCTTTTTCTTTTTTGAGGATAATATTGGCTATTTGAAGTTTTTTTGTGATTCCACACAAACTTCAGTATTATTTGTTCAAGTGCCTTGAAAGAAATGTACCCAGAATTTTGATAGGAATTGCATTAAATCTGTATGTAACTTTGGCTAAGATGACCATATAAACTGTATTAATTCTTCCGATTCATGAGCACAGAGTATTCTTTCTTCTCTTTGTGTCTTGTATTATTTTTATCAATGTCATGTAGTTCTCACTGTGCAGTTCTTTCATCTCCTTAGTTAAATTTGTTCCCAACATCTTATTTTCTTGGTGCTAATGTGAATGGGATTTCTTTCTTGATTTCTCTTTCCTCTGGTTCATTGCTTACTTATAGAAATACTATGGAGCTTTGTGTATTGATTTTATAGTCTGCTACTTTCATGTATTCATTTATTGTTTCTAACAGTTTTTTTTTTTTTTTTTGGTGAAGTCATTAAGGCCTTTTTAGACATAATATCATGTTATTTGTAAATAATAGTTTAATTTCCTTTTTTCAACTTTGGGTTCTTTTAATATCTTTTTATTATCTTATTGTCTGACCAGGACATCCAAAATAATGTTAATTTGTAGCAATGAGTATAGATTTCCAACCAATGGACACCTATTTTGACCATATCAGTTATTAAAAGAAATTAGGGCCAGAAATGATAAGAACTTCCATAAAGCCATTGCTATATACTGATTGTTCGTGACTCCCACACACTTCAGATTCATATTTTGAACCATAACATCTATGTGATGGTGCTTTGTGGTCTTTGGAAACATGTTAAGTTTAGATGAGGACAAAACCGGTGGTTCTCCAGAATAGGATAGGTGCTGTTATAAGAAGAAGGGAGCCAGAGCTCATTCTAGCTCTCTGTCATGTGCAGCCACAGCAAAAAGATGAGTAAGACAGGAAGAGAGCCCTCATCAGAATCCAACCAGGCTAGTACCCTTCAACTTTCAGCCTAGAAAACTGTGAGAAAACAAGTACCTGTTGCTTAACCTAACCAATTTATGGTATTTTGATATAGCAGCTGAACAGACGAAGATAGCCACATAGTGATTTCGACACCCAGGTCCTTCAGATTTCATTTTAACTTTTCAACAAAGCTGACTCAGATCAAGTATGGTAGTATGATATATGAAACACAGAATGCAATTATAATAGCCTCCAATTAGGGTTATTGTGAAAATCAAATAATATATATGCATGTGCACATGTACATGTCCATAAATGTATATAAATATTTATATGTATATATATGTAGAATCTAGAAAATCTACTATGAGAGACAAGTATTCAGTACATATTATTTTCACCACATAGTTTTCATAGACTGTTGGGACTAATAATAATCTACTCATAAGTAGCTTAAAATATTAATAAGTGAAGCAACTTATTCTGCTGATCTGTGCTTAATTTAGGGTAGGATACAATTAATCCTAGAAAAATATATAAAAATTATTTTATGCATACATGAGATACTAAGACATGCTGGCACACTTCTATATAATTAAAATGATAGTTTTTTTAATTGTGAGGATAGATTATTAACTAGGAGAAATACCTAATACAAATTAGAAAATTTCATTTTTCGTAACTTATTGAAAAATGATGACATTCCATGGTATCTCAGATATAATTCTTTTTTTATTTGACATAAAGAAAAAATAATTAGTACCATTAAATTATGGAATATACTTTGCTGCTGTCTTATCAAAAATATGCCACTATTGTGTCTACATTTCTAATAATAAGGCAAATAATAGGGTAAGTTGTTAACTGTGAACAAATAAAATATTTTAAACATTTTGTTTTCAGTCATGTGTGTAAACTTGTACTTGATCAGTTTCCTCACTTGGGTTAACTCCAGTAGTATCTAATAGGCGGCGACTCCTTTAAAAGTTGGCGAGTTTTTCAGTGGGGATTATTCTAAGTGAAATAAGTCAGAAGAGAAAGCAAACACAGGATGATCTCACTCATTGATAGAATATAAAGGAACGATGCAAACAAACAGGATCATCATTTATTTGAAGAGTAGTGAATCTGCACATTTAAGCATATTATTTTGCAAGTCAAAGTTATCTGAAAAATTTGGTGAGTTTCAAGCAAAGAACAGCTTAAAAATATTGGTGCTTCAAAAATACCAGACAGGACATTTTATTTGACTTACAGATATCGTTTTTTCTTTTTTCAAAACTTTATTTCTCTTTCTGGCACTGGTTTGTCAAATATTGAATATAAATTTCTTATCTAATTTTGTTATCTAGGCTTTGTGCTGTGTTCTGTTTCCTGGTAAAACAATGTTTTCCTATTTGAAAGAAGACGATGCCAGAAATACCCTTACCAATTACTTTTTTCCAATATATATTCTAAAGAATTAATAACTAGAATAGAACTGGGATACAATAAAATGGAGAATATCTTGGTGTAGCAAAGCAAATAATCATTAAGTATAAATTCTGGTGAATATAAAAGTCATCTAGCTAACTTAACTAATAGTCATTATGAATAAGTCATAGTCATTATTTATCTTTCTTAGAAACTACTAAAACTTTTACTACTAGCTTAAACCAAGAAATACTATTTTATCTATCATGATGTACTTCAAATAGTAATTTAAAATACTCATGTATGTGTCCTGAGTGAAATGCAGGAACATTCATGGTCCAAGGAGGAAAAGAGGAAATCAGTTTTAAAGAATCTTAATATTCTTCATTACTACTAGTTTCATATCATTTAAAAGATTTTTTAATATTAAATATACTAAAATATTTGCAGGGAGAGTACCTTAACAAGGAAGCAGCTCATTGTAATGATTAAAGGGTTCAGTCAAAAAGAATTTGTATAAGACAGGAGAAAAGCACTTGACTAAAAAGTAGAAAAAGGAATGAAGACCAGAAGATTGAAAAAGACAGGTGAGAAAAATTCTATTAGGGCTACATAGTTTAATGGAGACAAGCTATCTCAGTGTGTAAAGTTAGCAGTAAACTTGGAGTTTATCTGTGACAGGAAATTCAGAGGAGATTAACTGATGGGCTAAGGGAGCCAGGCTGATACTTCTAGTAGCATAACAATTTTCTTTTAGTAGATTTTTTAACTAACAGACAAATCATTTCAGGAAGAAAAATTCTACTGATGGTATGAGATAAGAGAAGTATAAATGCCTGTGTGGGTGTGTGCCTGTGCCAGGTACTGGGTTATATTAAAATAAGGTAGTGTTAAAATGTCTGCTCTAATAAAATGTGTGATATTTCACTTTTTAAGGAAGTTTTTAAAAAAACATTCTGAAGTTTCATTGTTAAGATGAATGTAAATTATATGAATGTTACCCAGAAAAAGTTTCATTACAAAATTTAAGCCTGAAATATATGCCAATACATATACTAATATGCGAAATATATGACATATTCAAATCTATTGGCAATTAGGGAACCTGTGCATAGGGGTCCATATTATTTTTCAAACTGAAATTAACTTATTAAATATTAAATTAAAAAATTAAGCAATAAAGAAATTTGATTTTAAGTTCCTTTGAGTATGGGCTTATATGATGATACATTTAATTAACCAGTTAATCATCCGAATACATATTTATTTGGTCCTACTATATACACTGACAAATTCTGATGACATTATCATTCACTAAGATGTTTTCTTAAGAACTGTCTGACCCTCCAAGTCCAGCCTTGTATCCTTCCTTCTTGTTCCCATAGCTGTTGTTTTACTTATTGTTTTCCTTCTGAGGAATCACAGGCGAAACGTCTATCGTCTCGACATCAGGAATAAATGAACTCTTCTGAAGCTGATTTGTTTTTATAAAATGATGCATTGTATCAAATAACCAATTGTGTACTTAAAGTTAGACATTTTAGAGTGAAAATTTTGGTTAATTTAAATTATTGCAACATTTCAGGGAATTAAGTGGAAATATTTTATGGTAAAATAAATATGATAAATATGGTAAAAAAGCAAAAACACTTTCTACACTGATTGGCACTGCCATTTTTTTCATATCTTTTGAAAAAAGTCTTAGATGAAAGATACAGATATACATTGAAATCAAACTGTGCAACACTTAGAAGAAAAAGATAAACCTAAGAAACAGTCACTATTTTGCTCATTTTTAAGAGAAGTTAGATTAAAATTTTTGCAATCTCTGAGCAACCATTGTAAAGAAAGAAAAGTGTTGACCACAATACATATGACATTCGTTTCTCTGCCAGGAAACATTGGCTAGGCAAAATGAGGCAGAATAAGATCATAAGTTTAAGTTCCTGTATATTTTAATCAGCTCTAAGCTTAGCAGATGCTTCTTTAATATATGTAAGAATTTATTCAAATTAAGAAAATGTTATTTGTTGATTATTTGCTCAGTTCTTGAATCGAGATTTGAAGCAATAATTTTAAACATTTTGAAAACTAATGTGTAGAATTTACTGTTGACTCAGGACCTTTATTTAATATTTTAAGAACTCACTTTTATTTATTTAAAATTTTATTAATAGAAGATTTAATGCTTATAGTTTATCATAATAGTTATACAAAAATAGTAAAGATAGTATAAAAAGTCAAAATAAAGTGCAGTCTCAAAAACAATTTATCTAAAATCAAAACATTCTATAGAACCAGTATACTGTAAAACCATTCCTTATAGGTACAACTTCATTTCATGGCAAATCAAGATTAAATATATTTCTAACTTTTTGGAAGCTTTGGTATCTTAGACCTCTTCCCAAGGGAGCAAATTGTCTGTGAATGCTGACCTAGATTACTTATGGAATATTCTTTGTGAGCAACTGTATTAATGTGTGTAACTGCTGAAAAAAAGTGATCACAACTTTGGTGGCTTAAAATAGCAAAAATGTATTATCTCATAATTATGGAAATCAAAGTAGAAGCAAGGTAATGTTCACTCTGGAGGCTCCATAGAAATTTTGTTCCTTGCCTTTTCTGAATTCAAGTGACTGCCAACATTCCTTCCCCTGTGGCCACATCATTCCTATCTTTGCTTCCATGGTCACATTACTTTCTCCTCTTTGGTGTGTGTCAAACTTCTCTCTTCTCTAGGGATACATGTAGTTGCATGTAGGACAACCATGCTTCAGATAATCCCTAGCTTAAGATCCTCAATTTAATCATATCCGCAAAGTCTTTTTGCCATGTAACGTAATATTCAGGGGTTCAGGGTAAAGATGTGGGTATTTTTTACAGTCTACTACAGACCAGGTAGATTTTTCTTTATGTGATATCCCCAAAAGTTGCAACTATTTCTGTGATAATAGCGGGATCTTGAGTTACCTGCTTGAAATTTTTATTTTAGCACATATTCTAGCATATATTACTGTGAGGGGATAAAAATAAAATAACTTATTTTTTCAAAAGTGTTTTAATTACCTTGAAATACAATGACTAAGCTAAATGAGAACATAAGGGTTAGAGAATCAGATATATTTAGAGAGTATATGAGTAACTAAAGTCAAATGGAAAAAGATAAAGTACTATGAGTTCAGGAGGAAAATATCAAAGCAGACTTAAAAGAAGAAAAAGAAATACCATATAGAGAAGGATAAAAATTTAAGTGTAACAAAATAAACTATGTAAACCATGGAATTATGTAGAATTTACATAGTTAGGAAAGTAGAGAAAGATCATGACAGATGAATATAAGAAAAGGCAAGGATATGACTTTTAAAAACCATATACAAAATGTGAGGTCAGGATATACTCAAAAGACTAAATAGATTTGAAAGTTTTTATAGATGTGAAATAGGAGACAAAATTAAAAAGGTATGAAGGGGTCAGATTATGTAGCTCTTTGGCTAGTAAAGAATGTTAATTTTATCTTGTATTCATAAAGAACTAAATTTTTGTTTGCTTTTTTCCCATTTAGTGTAAAATATTAGAAGGAGTCCTCATGTCATTATTGAATAAAAAGTGGAGTGAGGCCAAGACAAGCTGAACTCTGAGGAAATCATATTTAAGACTATTGTAATAATTCCAATATCTGGCAATCAAAATCCAGTTTGGAAAGTATAATTATTCATGAAAGGAAAGAAGAAATGGATAAAAAGAATGAACAGACTGACTCCACAGGACTTAGTGTCTAGTTTGTGGAGAGCAGAGGGTGATAAAAGGTAAGAGAGGAAAATGTAAAAGTTGGATGAATAAAGAAATTAGAGGTGGAACAGACTTTGGAATAAAGACATACTTATAGCCACACTGATTTTGAGGTTACACTTGGCCATTCTAGTGGCAATGCACATTATTCATTTTGAAATAATGGATGGAAACTTTGGAACTCATGTGACTTTAGAGCTTTCTTTAAGATAAACTTGAGATTCATTCTCCAGGAAAATAAAATGTAAAGAATGAATAATAAAGAGAGCAGTAATTAAATAATAGACTCTCTGATGTGTACTTGTATCCTAAAGATTTTGTTGATATCAAATTGACCTTGTGAGAGCAGTCCCTGCTGAGAATTACTTGAAAGGAAACTAATTCTTGGATTGATAGAATTGAGGATGAAGAGTCTTAATGATACCCATAAAAACTGGACCAATGTGAAGTTTGTCTTCTCTGGATATTTTCTCCTACTATCATATATAACATCATTTGGAGTGTCTATTATAAGCTAGGATAATAAGATTTTGTTGGATTAATGATTGAGCCAAGTTACTATCCCAACCTCAGTATGTTTTAGTCTCCTGTTAGGAAAGTAAACCATTCAAAGACCAGGGAAGTTCTCCCAGTCAATCATTAATGAGATTGAAAGGCTCTTAGAATAATTTCTATTTCTATAGAAGTTACATTAACTCTGCTTTCTTCTAGCTTGCATGTATACAATCATTTAAACATTTAATGAATAGTACATGTTCCTTCTTTCCAAATAGGCCATTGCATTTCATTTGCGAATTTACTTTGTGATCCCTTTTGAATTTTAATTCCATTGTGCAAGTTACTAAAAGGGTATTGAATTAGTGTAGAAATGCCTTCTAAGTAACTATGGTACTTATTAAAATGCAAACTTTAAAATGAATACATATCTGTTGAATGAATGTATTCATTACAATCTGTGAGTACATTAGAATGCATTACTAAAATAATTAAACTTTCTCTAGAGAGAATACATAATAAGGAAAGCATTTATTTACTCTCAAAACTTGTTTTACACCTGTCAAAATGTTAAATTTTTCTTAAATATAAATGATCACATTTTAGAAGAGCAGGAGACATTTGTATGAAAGTATTGATAAGATTTAATGATCTCTTCTTTGTCTTGCCAGAGAAGATGCTTTTAATAAATGGCTAGCATAAGCTTCCCTAAAGACTTGATACCTTAAAAAAAATGGCTCTAAATCATTTACTGCAATAAACTGCATGGAATGTTTTCATGTGCTTTCTCCAAATGAGTGGCTCCAGGGAGAAAGAGAAGTATTATAAACACATTTGCTAAAATGTAAGTATTTTGCCATTACTTTATATTTTTTTGTCTTTAAAGGAATGATTATAATATGTATGGTGGCTGCTTTTCCCTTTATTATTGATTAAAGATATATTGTATTTCAAAGAGAAGCACTGTTGTATTTTTACAAGTCATATATTGATATTTGACATTCAAGAAAAATGATTATTTTATAAAAAACATGGTAATCTAATGTGTATCCAATTATATTTACAAAAATTTTAAATATAAATCAGAGACAGCATTTGAGTATATGTATGCCTAATAAAATGATTAATGTCTAGTCACCAATTTTGATATTGACTCCTTTGTGATGATGTAAATGTTATCTAAAAAGCATTTTATTAAAAATGAATGACATTTTTATATCAAAAAGAGAAAGTATAAAGGCAAACACTGAGGAAATATATAACCTGTTTAAAATTTGCATATGAATATGCCCTGTAACCTAATATCGTCAAAAAATTATCTGTAGCATGTGGAACAGAAGGTTATAATTTCTAATAAAGATCTCTTTTAAGTGGATAAGAGAAAAATTAAACCTTCTCAACTCCCAAGGGAAACATAAGCAAAAAATATGACTAAGAAAACTGCCAAACATTAATGACAATTTTAAAAAGACATAAATGCATTGATAATGCTAGAGATATGATTTAAAACAAGATACATTCTTTTATTCATACTAACTTGACCAAGGTGAAAAAAAAATCGAAATACCCCATAAGGGTTCATCACATGATCACAATCCTTAGGGAGTAGGATAAATTAATAGAAATTCAGTGAATATAAATTTAGTGTGTAGTCTACCAGACTTGGGTTCAAAGTGGCTTTACCACTCTAATCATGTTACCTATTAATCAGGGTTTCCATTAGACTTGACTAAAATCAGAAGATGCTATATACTTCCTAGTATAATGCTATATACTTCCTAAATCATTGTGAAAAATCAAAGGGAGTAAAAAAAAAATTTATCATAGTTCCTCTTCCAACTTCCTCTTTTAGTGCTTTTAAATTATTAAAAACTTAAGATAATTTGTCACTATTAAAAGTGTTATAATGATGCATAACCTTTGATCTAGAAAGTTTACTTCCTTTTAGACTTTATTTCTAATAAAGTAAACATGGATGCGTACCAGAGTTTAGCTACATGGATATTTATGATCCTGGTCTTTAATAATAAAAGTTCATAAATAGCAGTATGTGCCAAAAAATAAGGGAATGATTGAATAAATCATAGTTTATCCATTAAATAGATTCCCTTTTTAGGTTAAGAAATTGTCATTCAATATGTAGCAGAAAAGAAACTCAATTTTTTTGTTTTAAATAGTATGCCTAAAGCTTGTGAACAGAGCAGTATGTGGCGAGCAGTGCAATTAGAGAAAACAGTATTACTGAACTGTAGAGATCTGAAAATGCAAAGAGCATGAGGCTAATGAAAAATTATCAGATATATGTCCACTCTGTAGAAGGAGCAAGGGAAAATAGGCAAACCAGATGTGTATTAAATTATGAAGGGCTTTGTATATCATAACTTAGAAATTTGTACTTTATTTCTTGGGCAATATGAAATTGCTGGTAACTTCAATCAGATTTTAATTCTAATGTAGTATAAATGATGCAGTCATGAAAACAAGGTTTTTTTTTTTTTTACCACACAGGTGAAAGACGTTATAGGGTAAGACAGAGAAGGGCCTAGTTATAAGGGGCCTTAGAGGTGAGAGTCAAGGGATATTATTGTCATACGAAGATCATAATTCCATGACTAATCAAACTTCAGAAGTGGTTTCTGTTTTATGTTTCAATTCCAGATTATTGGGTGTCAGAGAAGGAAATGAGTGATATTTGGTAACAACTGAGTTTGAGATGACTGTAGAAACTCAATAATTAATTCATAATGGGTTCTAGAATTTAGGAGAAACATTGGGGATGAAGATATAAAGGAGTCATTAGCATTACAAGAAATATGGAACTGCTTTCAGGAATCTATGGCATCTTTTCAGATGTATACAGAAAACACTCACATAACTTCTATCAACATTATTTTACCTGTAAATTGCAAACTCATTTTTTCACCTGAAAAAATTTATATTCAAGTTTCATTCATATTCCTCTTTATTTTTGAGTATTTAATAACCATCATGCTACCACTTGCTACTGAGTATTTAATAATCATCATGCTACTACTTGCTAATAAAAAGAAAACATTTCAAAAATAGATAGGAATGGAGTCACAAATTTTGTCATTATTCTTTGCAGTAGAAAACTTGTAACACTAAGATTTTCAAAAGAACCAGTGCTGAATCTAATAATAAAGATCCATTTGCTATTTTGATTTGCAGTATTCTTGCTACAAAAACTTCCATGCATTCTTTCATCTATTCACCTATTACTTATAGATACCTACTATATGCCAGGTGCTAGGTGCTGAGGATGAGAAGAAACTATGCAAAGTATTCAAGTGTTCAAGAAAACATCTCTAATAACTGTTGAAATCTGGTATCTCCAAAAACTTAAAATACAAAAACAAAACAAAACCTCTGTGAAAGAAGAAATGGCTAAGGTACACTCGTCAATAAACAGCAATCAACTTCTTTTAGAAAAGTTGTGTGGAAAGTGTTAACATGTGTTATCACTTTAGTGTCAAATCAGGAGAGAGAAATTTAAGTATTTTTATGGTTTTGGGGTTACTTTTAAAATGCAAAACAATCATTAAACAAATAGCAATTTTAAAAAACCCACAAGAAAGGCAGCTATGAGAATACACTATTCTTTTTAAAAATAAGTCAATATTTAACATCCCCCTAATATCAGTTATCCTTGAAATGTTTTTTAAAGCATAAATCATAATAGTGTTTTATCTGACAGCTCATTTTTTTTCATAATATATATTTGTTAGAACAACAGGAAAGGCCATTCATTTAAGTGAGCTTAATGATATGTTACAAAATGTTACACTTTTGTCTTGACCCTGGTATTAAGTACCAAATAAAAATTAATGGCAATTCACCAATATGCCCTGAATGCTTAGTGTATGCCATGCTAGTGTTCATACTTTTAGAAATTTTATTAATCTTTAGGGGAAAATACAGGAAAATATTTTATTCATTTTATAGATAGTAATGCATTACATCTCAAAAATATTAAGTGACTAACCATAAGTTACACAATTAATCAGGTCAAAAATCATACTATAATTTTCTACATTTTTATTTAACTGTGTTAGTATATACAGAAAAATGGGAATAGAGGTGAAATTTCCTATTCTCCCACTGATGGACATTAGAACACTAGTGGCAGGTATGATGTGAAATGTACATTTAAGTATGAATTTAGTATGCTGGAAGTCCTATAGCAATGTAAACAAAAGAAATAATAAAAGGTACCTTCTATTTCAGATAGAGTCTAAATTTCTAATACCTTATACAGCACTTACATAAGTATAGATTTTGTAGACACTTTAAAGAGAATAATATTGACATAATTTTTCATGAAGGAGATAATTGAAAGTAAACTACACTGGATTTTTTTCAATTTTTTTATTTTTGTATATAGTACAAAATCCTTAGCTATTTTAGTCACTCTATAGTATTCTATTCTATGGGCACACTATGACTTATTTAAACATTATTGTTTCGGTAAAGTTTTAGTTGCTTCTATTGTTTACATTATGACAAAAGAAGATTCTAGCAAATATTCTTCTGTGTTTAATATTTCTTCTATGTTTACTGATAAGTATTTATGTAGATGGAAAAATATTTGCTTTAATTTCTATCTTGTCATTAAGTTGATAATGTAGAAATAGTAGCCTATTATGTAGGTATGAGTTTTTTATTTTTTGTTTATGAATTCCTAAGATTGGTATCTTAAAACACTTTTGATTACAATAAAAATATCAACATCATTTGGTGATGTCTACATAGTACTAAGAAGCCAATTTTTATCATGCATTCTTCCACCTATTTAGATGACTAGTATGAATTAGGTGTCTACTCCTATCCTAAGTATACCCAGTGCTAGCGGTAAAGAGAGGAGTTAGATATAGTCCTTGTCACCAAGCAATTGCATAGAATGGGATAACTTATTTCTGGGTATTTAAAATTTGTAAGAGTATTATAATTTTTAACATTTATGATTCTTGTGTTATTTGTGTACAGATATAAACATATGACTGATTATTCTTTTTAACACTAACCATAGTACCCTAATGAATTTATGAGAATAATTCACCTGGGATATTTTCCTCTGTATTGATATGAGTGATTTCACTAATAATTTTGTCCTTTTTGAATTTGTCTGTCATCATCGTACAGATGACAAGTTGAAGGCCTTCTTTTTAAAAAAACTGCATTGAAGTAACTTTGATTTATAACATTATAAAGATTTCAGTTGCACAGCATTGCAAATTGGCATCTGTATACACTGCATTCTGTTTGCCACCAAAAGTCTAGTTTCAATCCTTTACTATACATTTGATCCTTTTTATCCCATTACCCTCCTCCCCTCTGGTAACCACTATTTTGTTCTGACTTTCTTTATAAGCTGTTGAAACACATTATAGGAAAAACATGCATATCCATTGTAAATGAACCCGGAGGAACAGTCAAAAATAAATGCGAAGTAACACATTTCTGGCCAAAGAGACATACATGGAAAAAATTGAGCCTCTAAGAAGGTTTTGCTTTTGATAGTAAAAGAAAGGACAGACATGACTATTACAGGTTTTCCCTCCCCCACTCAAGTGAGGATATTATGTCTGAGCCGTTCAGTGAAGCTGATGATAAAGATTAACTTTAAGGATTAGAGAATGGAAAGACAGAAATATTCTGATTTCTTGATGACATCATTGAGTACTTAAAAAAATACCAGCAACTGACAATCATTAGAATTTTTACTATGTTAAGAAAACAAAACTACACATTTAGTCCCTTGAAAATTAAGTTACTTACCTTTGTGGCTGAATTTACCAAGACTTCATTAGCTTATAGAAGTAAACAACTCTGACATCATTCTGAATAAA
This sequence comes from Solenodon paradoxus, assembly GCA_004363575.1. NCBI lineage: Eukaryota > Metazoa > Chordata > Mammalia > Eulipotyphla > Solenodontidae > Solenodon > Solenodon paradoxus. Next base: position 1,340,962 of record RJWH01000096.1, read on the forward strand.
TAAGTTGAATCATTCTTGAATGTTCTGTAATTGTTCTACCTATGTTATTTTTACTATAATTTTCCATAAAAACATTTTTTTTCATGCTGCAATTTAGAAAGTTTGATGTAAATGTTTTTTTCTTTCTTAAACTGGAAGTTTGTTAACACTGATTAGTATTTTAATAAGCTTGTGTGAGTATGTGGGTAGGTATGTGGGTGAGTTTAAGGGAGAAACTTCATTCTAACATTCTCCATTGAACCACACAGCTCTTAATTTAAATATGATGCCAAAGCTCATAAGGGTCATTCTAATTTAAGAATCTCTATAGATTGTTGACACATTTAGCTGTATCAAAAAAATCATCATAATATTGCTCTGGATAGAATAACTTTTGTTTCCTCAGTTCACTCGAACCCACTAGATAAAGAACTCAACTTTTGCAGGAAATCTGTGTACTGAAGTTCAGCTATATGAAACTCTGCTTTGCAAAAAATTCTCATGCATTCCAAATTCTGTCCGACAAAGTAGCCATTACAGTAAGGCTGCATTACCCCAAAACTCACACCTGAGCAACCTCCAGATGGCCAACTTGCAAAGCCACTTTCCAATCCTTAGGAAAAAATACAAGAACCTTTACAATGTTCTGCTAAATCTCCATAAATTATTGGACTGTCACACATAAAAACTGTCCTAAACTTTTAATGAGTCATCAATCATTTTTACCTGTTCTAACAAGCATCTTCTGATAGCAGAAGCAAAAATAAGTTGATGTATTTATCAATGCACTTTAACAGTTTAGTGAAACTCAAAAACTCATAGAAAAACATGATACACATAAATATTTACAGAATAAAATATGAATAGTCAGCACTGAAAAAAATCATGCATGCTAAGGGATTATTTTATATTGTTCTGTATTTAATAATGATATAAAAGGTATGTTTTGTATTTAATAATGCAATAAAAGGTAGTTCTTATTTTCTCATACATGGTAAAATGAGATGAGTCTAAAATATTTGACTATCATTTATTGTAGGATTGTTGAAAGTGTTGCCCTTTTAATTCAATTCTGTAGTGCTTTCTTAAGTTACTTAGGATAACAAAATAGCCAAATTAGGTCTTAATTTGAATGCTAATTAATTTGTTAAACCAAGTTTTATTATTATTGACATATGATCCATGGTCTTCCTTGATAGTTTTCACATTTTGCCCCCAAAAGGGAAGTTGTTAAAAAATGGAAAGTTTACCTGATTTCCTCCCATACCATGGCAGTTGAATATACCCACTTTTTCATTTTCTTTGCGGCCCATATTGTCTAAACATTGATTGGTTTCAACATTTCTTATCTAAAGGAAACACAAAAATATAAGTCAGATTATGATTTAAGTCAAAAAATCTTTTGATATTTTCAAATTGTAACTGATACAAAATAATACAAGTTTACAAGAAAATTTCTCCAAGAACACATGGCATTAGATATTTTTTTTCTTTTCGGTGCCCGTTCTTAGATAGTACATATTTCTGAACTCCTGCTGAAGTAAACTTAAAAGAGCACTGGCATTGTCATTTACATCTAATCAAGAGGCACTCTGTTTCTGGCATAGTATAAGATAAGAAGGAATTAGCTATGTACTACAAATTAGGAATTCTTCCCAAAATCCTTTTAAAATTAGGACAGTTTCCAAATTCCACTCACATTGTCTATTTCTGAACTCCCATAATACCATATACAAAGGACTAAAACCAAATAGATTAAATATTCAAATTTACATTTTTTTGATTGCTTCATTAGTTGGTGCTCCATTCTGTATATTAATAAAGCTTAATTACTTTGGTTTATCTGTAACTTAAAGCAGTTGAATGCATCTTTTTCATTCCCAATTTCAAACATAATGGCGCAGTTGACCCTAAGAAAAGCTACAAGTCCAGATAGTGAGTTCACATAAAAATGCCTCAAAAGCAAAATTAAATTGCCGACTTAGGACATAAAATTCTCGATTTACACTCAAACACTGTATTAGACCCATAATTAACGTATAGTTAAGACCAATATATAACAATCCCTCACCTATCACGGGAGTAACATTCCAGAGACCCACGCGATAGGTGAAAATCTGTGAAGTAGCAGCGCTATTATTTATTTTATTATTTATATATATTTTAAGACTTTATAAACCCTCCCTACTCACCTATAAACCCTTCCTATACTTTTATTAACCTTTCATACATTCATAAACACTTTCTACACTCTTAAACCTATGTAATTTGAACAACAGATAAAATTCTATGTGGGTACTAGTGAAGTATACTATACCACAAAATCCCGCGATATAGTGAAAATTCCGCGACACAGAATTTTATATATATATATATACATATATATAAACATATATATGTATATATATACATATATACATACATATATACATATATACATATATGTATGTTTATATATGTATATATGTATTGCATATATGTATACATATATTAAAAAACCGCTGTACCGTGAAGCCGTGATAAGTGAAACCATGGTATATAGCAAGGGACAACTGTAATTACAAAAGTCATGTATTGACTTTAAAGATGCTAAAATTATTCAATTAAGCACAACAGAATGCAACAAAAGAAAAATCTTCATAGTATAATGTATTACAGATTTTTCTTATCTCAAACCCAAGTATGTGCTTTTGTCTGTTCTGCTTCTCTTCTTATCTGACTCTTGCTAAGGCATGCATATTTTACTGTTCACTCATGCATTACTTGATGTATCAGTTTCCTTATCTGTGCTTTATGTCCCATCATACTGGCAGATGAATAAGATTCAAAACTATAGAAGATAAATTAGATTTTATCATTAACATTGTTTGGGTAGTTTTGAAGTTATGGTCAAATAAAGGTTCCCAGATTTGGGAGAAGTAGTAAAATTTACATTAAGACCCCAATTAGCAATTGAGAATAGTGGAGATTGGATTCACTTTGCAAGTTTTGAGAAGAGCAAAGCAGAGTGGTCAAGACCTGTTTCAATGGGTTGAGATTTAGAATCAAGATTATAGATGCTTTCATCAAGAAATCTGAGCTGCAATGTACTAGAAAGGACATAAGACTAAATATTAAGAAGGAAAGGAATGCTTTTAACATTTTACTTTCCAGAAGTAACATCATGTACAAGTGGTATAATGGTGGGTTAATGAAATGTATTGTCAATCTGATTTACGTTGGTTTAGTTACTAGGGTAAATTGAGTGTATAGGTTCAGAATACAGATTTTTCAGAACCTGTAACTTGCCAAGTTTGAGGAAGGTAATGATTGATAGATGATATAGTAAATTAGTCTGCTTATGTTTCACAGTCTGATCAATATATAACATAATGAATGATATAATTTATTTTAAAATTCTTTACAACAGAGAGAGAGCAAGAGAGAGAAATAGTTCAGTCCAAGTACAATTGTTAAGTGTTGAGGATAAAGAAGTGAATAAAGTCCCATCTTGCAGAGTGTATTTTAGAAAGGAAGAATGTAATACATAAATATATTTATCATATGTCACAAGATCTGGAAGTCCTCTGAGGAAATAGAAAGGACAGTAAAAGTAGAGAGAAATGGAGGGAATACTATTTTTAAAAAGGATGCCAGGAAAGGCCACTCTGGGGAAATGTTATTTGAAAAGACACCTAATTGAAGTGAGAGCACAGTCATATTTCTATCAATGGAAGAACATTCTAGATGGGGAACAGCAAATGGAAATTCCCTGCAGCTGAGAAAACTGAGGGAAATAATGGGCTAAACTGAACTGAGTTATGGGTAGAATAGAGATGTAGTCACAAATAAATAATGTAAGGAGTCATAAACTTTGAGCATGAGGATGACATAGTAATTCTAGGTGCTGTGTGGAGAACAGATAAAGGGTGAGAAAGGAAACAGAGAAACAAGATCATTTCATTCATGTTAGCAAGAGATGATGGTTTATTGGAATAGTAAAATTGCAAGGGAGGTAAAGAAATCAAATTTGGGATGTTTTTCAGGTGGTGTCAGTAAGAGCTGTAGTTGAATTGGATTATAAACTAGAAGAGAAAAATAAAAAAGACCCCAAGAATATTGCACAGTTTTGAGCTGAGTAAATAAGTAAATAATGTCTCATATATTGGAAATAATATTTTGGGTTTTTCTGTATTGATGACTCAACGTGGCCTTCATACTTGAAAATCAATCAAGTATATCTGAAACCCTTGACATGCAATATATCTCCTTTAACATCTTTAAAATTTTACTCTTTTTACTTCCAGCACTAATAGTTGCTTTTGATTATTTAATGATAAGCTTTTCTTCAAATGTCTATCTACGTGAATGCCAAAATGATTATTTTTTTTTCTTTAAAGTCCAATAGACATATCACAATATATACTTTCTTTTTCTTTTCTATATTTTTTAAGGTGCAGTGAAGTAGGCAGAAAGAAGGACTTTATTTTATTTAGTTGTTCATCTTGATCGTTTCCCTGGCCCCGGGTTGCGAACCCTGTCCTTGGGATATATGTGAACTGCACTCAACAAGAAGTGGAGGACCTATTTTGCTAAGCCACCAGGCTGCATCACCATAGTATATCTTAATATTGTTTATTGTGATCACTTTTCCAAGTATTGGATGTTCTCTTTCAACATGTTTCAATTTTACTTGCAGGAAAATTTTCTTGAATATTAGATATTAGTGCTTGTTGTGTTTAATTATTTTCCTTTTTGCTCATTAGGAAATCCTATTATTTTATATCTTACTATCTTTAATATATATGTCACTTTATATTACATAAGTTTGTCTTTAATTCATTGAGAATCTTTCCTTTTTTCCTTTCTAAACCTGATAACATTTTCACCTGGGATTTTTGACTCGTGTTCTTTCAAATTTATCATTTCATTTCTGAAATGATTTATTCCTTCATTTTATTCCTGAATTTCAGATCATTATCTGAGTTTTTCCTAAAGTTGATTTATGAAATACTATGTCATACTTTTTCTCTGATTCAAGCATTAAATTTTTGCATTGCAGTGTTAAAAATATCATTCTGCTCCTTATTATTTTTTTAAAGTATTTGCCCTTTTTTTTTTACATGAAATGAGTTTTCCTCATCTTTAGAGTGGGAATATTTGATCCAGAGACCATTTCTTTTATTCTACTCCTCTTCTTCCTCCTCATTTTTAAAAATTGCTTGTTATCTTTAAATTATTTTAACACCTTATTCCTATGCCCCCGAATTCCCATTGAATTGATATAGGGTGTAACTTTCCCATTGTGAGTTTCATAATATCCCCTAGGTGATTTTAATGTGCATCCAAATTTGGAAGCCACCTTTCTGGAAGAAGGTATAGAGTCTTGATGCTAAATGATGATATTACAATTGTTTTTCCTTTTGAAGTAACATCTTTAGTGGCTCCTCGTGGACCACCTAGTAGACTCACCTGGAAAACGTTTAGAATATATTGTAATTCTGTTTTGCCGCACTCTCACTGATTCTGATCCAAATGTCCTGGAGTAGGGCCAGCAGGCAGTTTAAAGTTTCTCAGAGGATTTGAATGCGTAGTATTCAAATCCATTGTATCAGGTGAACACATGAAATATGTGCTAGATGGAAGTCAATCTACTTTGTGAATCATTTTGAAAACTCTGAATGCTTGTAGAAAGTAAAAGGGATTTTTATAGCAAAACTGATTCCTCTACTACCCAGTGGGAATGTTTAAGGTCAATGCTTACACCTGTCCCTGAGAGGACATGTTTTACAGAAGATAATTTCTAATTTAATAAGCCTATATCTGCTGTCTCTTTAATTTTCAAAGATTTGGTGGGGTAGAAAGTCTGTCTTTTGTGATGTCCTGGCTCTGTTCATCCCTTCACTCCCCATTTTTATATGGACCTTCTATTTATTTATTTTATCCCTACCACCTCAATTTGGATTGCATTCCTTGGAGTTTCTCCTGAGAAGGTTTTCAGTGAATGCATTCAAAGAATTCAGAAGTCACAAGAGTATTCAGAACTTTCATACATGAGAAAGGAGACTTCTCACTGACTTTCAAATTAGAATGTATGAAAAAATACTACTTTTGTTTCCAGCTATTATCAAATTGGCTTTAAACAATTTATCTGGGAATTTGGTTGCTATCCTGATCGCATTTCCATTAGACTCCCAGTACTTTCCTTTGTTCCTTTCTGTAAGATAGTAGGCTCAGATCGTCATGAAATCGAGAGCTCATATGCTGGGATTTGTGAAAATACCTTACCATCTAATTTTGTTGTCAACATCGTCCATCAATTTTTGGTTTTGCTATCCTGGATGCTCTTTCTGTTTTAGTGGGAGAATTCAAAGAGCTATTACTGATATTATTAATTTTTCAGAATTTCAGAGTAGAATCATTATGGGGATGGCATGAAAAGAAGTATTTATATTTTTACATGTTCTGACTTTTTCATTAAATGATTTGGTCATTTATGGACATGCCTTAGCTTTAGCAGATACCAAGAGGATATAATATATAAGCTCGAGTCAAATCTGAGGATATAATATAGAAACTGAAGCTGGCTGAACATGGAATCTAAGAGACTAGAAATAGACAGGAGTTCATAGTTTAGGAAGGCTCTCAGAATGACACAAGGAGAAAGAACCATCACCACCACCACCACTGAAATAATAATAAAAAGCAGTGTTTTATGTGCTGTATATTTTTCTAAACATTTATGCATAATAACTAATTTAATATTTACAACAAAATTATTACCCTAATTTTACAAATGAAAATGTTAATATACAGAGAATTTAAGTAATTTTCCCAAATAAAGAATTAAAAGGTGTTACAATGAATTTGGAAATTATTCAGTCTTGACATTGAAAGAAGCAGACAGTATTTGTCAGGAAGCAGGTCTGGAAGATCAAGGGAAGATTGCATTCTAGTTGTACAAAAAAAAATGTAATGACAGGTCATCCAGACAATGCTGAAGACATATGGAAATTGTAGCCTCCTAGGATCAGACCTGGGATACCAGTTCAAAGAAGAATAGAAGCAAAGTGTTTTCCATGCTGAGTGTCAGACTCTTGGGCTCAGATTCTATAAATAACTTTTGGTTATGACCAGGATGACAATAGATGCAAACAGAATGGGATATAAAATGTCAGGGAATGGGGATATCAATAACTATTAAAAAATAGGAATAAAATGTCATTTAATTAGAGACATATGAAAAGTCTATATCACTAGGTACATGATATCCAGATTAAAAAAAATCATGCACACCTAAAAGGCGTCTTGGAATACATCGAGTTGTTCTTACATAAGTGAGTCTAACGCTGTGGGAATCTGTTATATTTCCTTCAAAGTATGAGTTAGGGAACTAAGTACACATACATACTGGATGAGGGGCCCTACTGGACAAAGACTGTACTATTAAGGAACATCTATTAGATATGAGCACCAAGTGGGAGTTCCTAGATGAACTAAGATTGCCCTTTAAAGAATAACTCTCTGAAGGCTAGGGATATCCTTCGAGCCCTGGGACTTTTTCAAGCCCCTGAGCATGCACAGACTCATGGTAGTGTAACCCATAGTAACTTGTGAAGGTAATTAGTATGAAATACTATTGCAGTTTTGGCTCCAATTTATGGTTCTTTTAGGCAGTCATGGGAAAGAACGTGTACAGTTATAGTTTGATTATATAACTCTACCTGTCAATCAACATGAACAACAAGAGCAGAATACACCCTGGGAGAAGGCCTAAGGCAGGCCAAGATGGGAATATAAACCCCAGGAAGGAACACAACTGAACTGAATCCACTTGGGGCAACCTGTCCACCTCTCAGAGGGTGTACTTTCTCTTTAATAAATCTGCACTGATTTTGATGGCAATAAATCTTTTGCAATTAAACTTCTTTTGCATATATATGCCTGGCTTGAATTCTTTTCTGAGGGGACACAAGGCCCCAAGGTCTAGAAATCCAATGTAGAATTATGGAACATTGGGAAAATAAACCAGGCAACATAAAGATGATTATTAGGGTGCTCCCTGGTGATCTAGGAGGTAAGTCTGCTGCCTCCAGCTGGCTTAGTCCACATACATCCCAAGAATCTGAGTTTATAGCCAAGGGGACTGGGGGAACAACCAAGATAAAATGCTAAATAAAATAAATATTTCTTCCTCCTTTCATCCTTCCTGTCTGCCTCCGCTCACCATCACTAATGCCGGCACCTTAAAAAAATTATGACTGTCTACAGACAATACTCAGCAAGCAAATCTTAACACATATTACAAGATACTGGCATATAGGAAAATCCAAATTATGTACCTCATCTTTTGAGATGCAAAGGATGATTAGATTTAGGATGGCCTGATCTTATATAATTTTTAAATCGGGAACTTTTTAAGAACACCCTACTGAGACCTGAGTCAAACATGTACTCCCAAAAAAATATTGCTTAAGTAAAAAATGAAATTTCAGGAAAGATTCTGATCTAGTCACTATACCATATTACCTGACAATACCAATTACTTGATCATGCCATTAATTAGAGAAAAATCTAGACCAACTCCTAATGAATTTTACATATTAAAAATATTAAGAGATTTTATTCTATAACTTAATTTAGGAAAGCACACTGGTAAGTTCTGAGATCTGGGGGGAAATAAGTTGACATATTATTTGTCATTGCATACCTTAATAGATGGCATAAAGCCAACATAGTTTTAACTTTAATTGTTGTCTACTTTGAGAATTCTTTGTTAAGACATAATATTCACTGCTTGAAAATATTTTAATGATAAAAACTTGAGTCTTTTTCCCATGTTTTTTTCGATGTTAGAAATTAGTAGAATCATTGGTAATGTTCTTACCACATATACAGTTTGTTCATTAGCTCCATGCCTTTTTTTTACTGGATTGTAACAGGAAGAAACTATTGGAAGTACAACTCTAAAAGAGACACATGTTCTCTTCCTTTCTATTTAAAAATTTCTATGTAAAATCATTCTAAAGAACGTGTCTAAATTTAAACTAGATTATTTTTTGGGTTTGATGACTCCAATACATGCTTATCTTTCAATTGCACGTTATGTTACTCATTATCATTATTTTACATATGTCAACCTCATTTTGCTTTTTCTTTACTTTGTTAAGAAGGAAATAAGCACATTTACAGTGAATTCCAGAATTTAATGTTAATGTTTCCACATTATAATTGCTCTAGTGAATATGCATTTTATATTTTCTCTTACTAAATTATGGATAAATCAGAAGAATGAGGGCAAATATAGATTTAACAAATCTAATCTCATTTGATTTATAGAGACTTGTTTGAATGTACAGATTAATTTTTGAGATTTAAAAATTGCTAGTGTATGTTATCTTAATCCCCTTCTAAAGAACATTAAACAATTAGAACATAATAAATAATATAAATGAACAGATAATTAAACAATTTCTTTTTTTTAGTGGATAACAAAAACAAAAATTCTGAGTGTTCAGTAACTATCCAATTATCATATAGTTTGTTGTACTTATTTTTGTCCATATAGATATGCATGAGTAATAAAAATCAAAATTAGTTCTAGCCTATCAGCAATGTAAAGTAAAAAATACTTTTTCAGGTAAAAAAACTTCTCATTTTTTTCAAGGTAGGTTACCCAGCCCAACATCTTTTGAAGGATAACATCTGATGAAGAGTAACACAGTCCACCTATAATAGGCATATTAAGTTACTCTATGATGAAAACTATTAGATACTGGGTCTCTTAGAGTTTTGGAAATAAAATCAGAAACAGAGAAAATGCTCCTGTAAGTCATCTAAAATGAATCTTTCTCATTAGTTATCCTATTAAAGGGTCAACAAGACTCTGAATCTATAAATAGACTCCTGATTTTCAGCACCGAGGGTAAAGCACAAAGCTTTTTAGCCTCTGCATTTGGCAGTAACTGATTTTACCCTTAATTCTTGCAGCCTAGCAGCTTCATAGATGTTTATTTTTAGTTACTTAAATGTTCTCTTCAGCAATATTAAAGACACACAATACAAATATGTGAAAGACTTTAGTTACTAAGGTTAAAGAATACTAGAGGAAAAACAAATGCTGAGGTAAAGCAAAAAATATAAAATGCATACACTCATGTTAAAACATCTTCAAAGTGACAGCAAATGCAAATGTTAAGCCCCAAGAGGCAACTCATTTGGCTCCTGAAATCCTCCTCCCTTTCCTCTTGCCCTCTGATATTCCTAGTTCTATATAACTCAAAATACATCATTTTCCAAGCTACTGGCTTGCTATAGGTCAAAAAAATTGGGACGAGATATTATTGCTTTAGAATGCCATTTTTCAACCTTATTCTTGAATTAACCTTTTTACTTACAAGATCAGAACCTGGCATGTGAAATCTACATAAGCTAAAGGGCTAGTTAAGATAGAATTTAATGCTGCAAAGAACTCGATTTCCTTTTTCCATTATGATCTGCTTACTGAGTCTAAAAGGCACATGCTTCATTAAACTACTTAAAGGTTTTAGTTCAAAGCAATTGCACAGCTTTTAACTTCCCATTGGAAAGTGCATGTAATTCATGGGCTGGGTAAAGCAATATTTCAATTACCTGAGTAAAATGCAAACATATAAGAAATTCAGATACACCTATCTGACATCAATAATTTTACTGATAATTATTTTGGTGGTGACATGCAATAACAGAAAAACTGAATACCATATTTACCTCAATCTTCTACTTTAACCAAGAAGCTACAAAAATAAATTGGCAAGGAAAAGTTTATATTCACCAATATACTATGATATTGCATATTCAGACTTTGCAAAACAGTAAAACTTAAGGAAGTTATAAAGGAGTACAACATACAGGTATATATTCAATATATTACAAAGAAATAATTTTTTTCTCTTGATAAGTAGCTTGGGCACTTGTTACCACTTTGAGGCTCTATTTGAGAGAAAATGGCTTCATATACTATAAGGCAAGATGGCTATTTACCCTCTTCAAATAATGGCATTAACAACAAAAAAGATGAAGTAAATAATAGTCCCACTAATCGTTCATCTCAAATTTATGATCAAAATAGTCATTTAAAATTGATATAAGTACATGACTATGTAAGACTGAATTGAAAAGTCTATCTTACTGAACTTGTCCTTCTGTTTCTGTAGAAACAGATTCTGGACTGCATCTCTTTAAGTATGGCTTTTAAGTGGAAAACTACAATACATTAACATACCAGAAGGTACAAAATTTAATATGGCTCACAGATTTTTTGAATTTATTGAGTTTTTGACACAACAGTTCATAGTATGCCTATATAGTTCATGTAGGTCACTTTTTGTTTCTACCAAGTTTTTTGAGTTTCTTGAGAGTCTCCCTGCACCATTTTCAGCAGAAGTTCAGTTTAAGTAAAGGTCTTTCCACATATGACCTTGTTTCCTTCACATATAACATAGGTTCCAGAACAAGCTCTTATTTAATGAAGACATTTTGAATGAATAAAATATAAGATATTTTCTCCTTATAGTAATAAGAAAAACTGAACTTTAGTGTCACGCTAACATGTATTTGAATGCTGACTTCAATAGTTCTCTATGACATAGATAAAATACATAAACTTGCTATGTGTTCCCATATTGTTCCCATATTAAATTGGGGATAGTGACAAGCCTCGATTCATGGAATTATTATATTTTTAAAGTAATATAATTGTTTAAAAGCATCTGGTATAATCTTTGATATAGTAAGAAATCAATAAGTAGCACCTATAATAACTAGAATAGCTGTAACTATTGGTGTTGCTATTACTTCTTGCCAAAGGTTGTACTAGAATATAACTTCAGTATTACTATAACCCTACATAACTATCTGTGTATATTGAACCAGACAGGCTACTTAATGCCACTCAATCCTAAACTGTGAGGCCAGGATTAAACCCTCCTCTACCTGACGGCAGGACTTAGGATTTTTCCAGTATATAATATTGCTTCTCCTGGATGTTTCCAAAATCTACAAGAGCATAATCTCTTTTAAAAATCTATTCAAAGTATTTCTATAAATTAAGGATTGCCACCTCATTCACTACATAGCTAATTCAAAATCAGATGGTTGTACAATAGGAATTTGCCAACATTAAAATCTATGTTTACTTTTTCAGGAACTCAATCAGATTTCCTTGACATAGTACAGGAAAGCATAAAACAGAATTTTTATCGTGTAACTAAAGATCTAGATTCTGTTTCAAAGCCTCAAGTCTTCCTTAGAAATCATTCTGTGGTTCCAGAGAACTTCCAAAAACTCCTCTTTAATCATATCTGTCTTGTGTTAGGCCTGATTATATATCCTTTTAGAAAAAGTTATCAATGTTTCCTCATCAACTGGGTTCTATTACAGTGGGAGGAAAGAACTCTACAAAAAGAACAGAAACATTCTCTTCTAATGACAAAGTCGGGTTCATGATCGTTCCAACTTTTCAATAAAAGATGCTATTAGATTATTTGTTGGTAATCTTTAGTAGTAGTAGATTGTAATAACTAGCATTCAAAGAGATATAATTTATAAATCACTCTCATATACTTTACATATTGAATATAAATTCCTGTTACATTAGTGCTAACATGGGACTATTACATATTTGAAAACAACAGACCAATCCTCTCTATTAAAAAAAAAAAAAAAGCTTTGAGGCACACAGCTATTAAGTGACTAAAGACACACTGAAAAGTGGTAAATTCAGTGTTATTACACCTAAACCTTTTCACGAGATTATTCAGATTAAGGTTAAATATTTATAAACAGAGATTCTTTAGAGAGATATTGTTAGGGCTGCTCTACTCACTTTTAGGAAAAACTAGATGTTTTAACCTGTAGTACGTGAGAAATTTGAGACAGACAGCATTTTCGGTATGGAGGAGAAACCAGTCAGCATAGCAGAGAGACCTCAATTGCTGATTTGGTGATTAGGTTCTACCTGATATTGAACTTGAACACTAGTACCTTAAGTGTCTCCATAAAGACCTTGGCTTCATTAACATGGTGAAATTCATGTATCGGTTGGAGATTTGACATTATAATGAGACATGTGATGCATGAAGAGGTATTGTAGAAGAAGGAAGCCGCAAGCCCAGTTTCTAGCCAACATGGGCCAGTGTGAAGACCGCCAGGCTATCAGGCATCTTGCAGTCTGGACTGTCTGGAAGCTACTGGCCAGATAGAAAGACTTTTTCCTTTCACCTGAAAATTGAAACCTATGTGCATTTTTTGCAATTATGTGAATCCTATGTGTTTCCCATGTGAGGAATTCACAATGACTGAGTTCCAGTTGTAATTCCTATTCTAATTTACACCTCCCCCTCTCCCTCACCCTATAAAAGTGAATCCCAAAATTCTTTCTGGGCTCAGATTATATCTGGTCCACGTGTAATAAAGCTGTCTTTACTACTTCTAAAAGAGCACCCTTTTGGCTTTGTTGGTAGAGAGAGCTGTAGCAGTATTAATAAGTAAGAGCACATGCTCCAGGGAAGGACCACCTAGCACACGTGAAAATTTCACACCTCCAAAATCTACTCCCCTTGGAAAATCTTTTTATGGCTAGGTTCCTGGGAAGTTAAGAGAGAAAGAGTGAATTAAAGCATGACCCTTCCTCTCTTATGGAGTCCACTATAAAACTCTTACTTAGAGAAAACAACCTTGCACTTTTTCTCTTTAAAGAGCCAGGCATGAATCCTACTGGGCTGAATAATATTTTTACATAGTTAATGAGGAAGTAGAGATTTGGTAAATATGGATATGGATATAGAGCAGAAAAATGGCCTTTCAAAATAATTTAGCTAGGGCTCATAAAGTTAGAAAGATTTTTCCTTAATTATTTTCTAATTAATCAGAAGTAAGGTAAATTATGGATTGAAGTAAAAGAACAGTTACAGTTATAGTCAAGGATAAAATTACAGGTGTTTTGACAAATGAATTTAAAAAAAACTGTGGGATTAAACTCTCAAATTTTTCAGATTTATGCCCATATAATCTACAAAACTAGCAGCTACACTCTAAAAACAAATTTAATTAGTACTTATTTTCCATATGTATTGTGTTATTGCTGTTGAAATGCTTTAATGACAACCCATACTAGTTTGGATCCCCCAACCTAACTGTAGTGAGTGGGAAATTATCAGTATCAAGCCTAAATGATTCATAAATGATTATTATTTTTAGCAATTAATATGATATGTAGATTATATGTTTGTATAGTTACGATAATGTCAATTGCGTACTTTGAAAAATAACAGATATATTTTGGAAAAGAATAGTGCAGATAAACAGCTTTCAGTGGATCCACAATGTCAATGCAATTTAAAAAAATATCAAGCTATTAGTTGCAGCTTTCATTTTCACTTCTCATGAATGTACATGGAGTCTTCCAGAGGCTAAATGGTGTCTGATATTAAAGTAGGTTGTACCAAAGCAGATCTAAGAAACCAGCTATCTTCTGTTAGGCCATTTACACACTTTCCAAAAATATAAATGATGTTTATCTCCTTACTATTTGATTTGAAAAATGTATTTTTCCTAAATATGTTATTATATTAATGTTAATGGATATTACTTTATTTTTTACCAATTAATAAATACATTTTCTAGATTTCAACTGTAGTCTCAGTGTAGTAAATATTAATAGTTATAACCCACAGAAACAGAAACTCTTTGGGGTTCCCAATTTTTTTTAACAAAGCAAAGGTGCAGGCAGGAATGAAGGCAACTAGACAAACAAAAAGAGAGGAGGAAGAAGCATTCGTTCATTTTTTCATCCTGGTTATTCTGCCCACGCCCTCCCCTGGGTCACAAACCCTCGTCCTTGGGATGTATGTGAACTACGCCAATCAGGGGCAGTGCACTTAAAAGCTAAGCCACAAGAGTGCATCCCATGAAATTTTAAGAGTAATGTTCATATAATCAGAAAGTCTCAGAATTGTTGATAAAAAAATAAGAAACAAGCTATGCAGTCTTAAACCTTTGCCTTACATTTACAAATCCCTGTGATGAAGACCTTTACGGTTCTTATAAAATATGGCAAGTCATTTAAAATAGATCTATTTAAAAGCCCTTAATGGCATTTTATTCATAACATGAAAAATATTGAGCTATTTAGAAATTGCTCCATTTGCAAAATATATTTATAACTTAACCAAAATAAATAATTCATACCTCACCAAGTGAGTAATAACGTCTTGGGATCTGGGAGTCCGGATAGATGTTTTCTAGGTACCAGGAGAAGGGCTTACACTTCAGATTTTCTCTTAGTGTTTTTCTGACTGACACATCTCCATAATCCACTTTGACAACACCTGGAATTTTTCAGAGAAACACACAAATCAGTTTGTGCTATTTTTGTTTTAGCAGTATTTCACTGTTTACTTTGCTATTGGCTTCCCCCCACCCATAATTATAATTCAATCAAATTCAATCATATGCAACTGCTATTACACTGATTTTCTTACTACTATCCAATTAGTACATTAAACAAATTTTTAAAAAGTTTCTCCATTGGCTATGACTTTTCAAATGCAAATATTTATCACTGAGTATTTATACTTCTTAGATTGAATAATTAATCTGCTAACTGTAAATTGACATTAAATTAGCATCTCATAATCAAAGCTTAAATGAACTATGCGTTAATGTAATTGCCTCTCTTTAATAAAAATTTCAGGAGTTTCAGTGTTCTTGCTAATGTTCATAGTTTCCTTATGGTGTCATTTATTCACCTCAAGTAGATGTGAGTGATAGGACAAGGTCCCCAGAAAGGCATGTGTGATGTTATTTTGTACTGGGGACTTCCTTGTGTGACAATTGGGTGGGATTCTCTGTGACCTTTTTCTCAGTCTTTCCTGGTGGCTCCTTTTGACCCTAGGGCCTTTTTCTCAGGCTTTTCAGAAAATGATCCTCCTGTAGTTTTGACTAATGTCAATGAATTCTTAACAGGATCTTTGTTTCAACATTCACAGAGGCCTCCTACATTCCTTAAGACCAGCAACTACCCATACCCCCTTATAAAAATAACCAAAAACTAGGGCTGGTGCATTCCTTTAGCTTGTTAACTTGCTACAAGGTTCCAATAAAAAACCTTTTCTGATATTCAAAGCATTTCTGGGTCATTCCTTCCAGGCTTCCAAGCCAAGAAATCCCCATAACCTTCTGGGGAACCTAACAATGAGAAATTTATATAAATGTTATCCTAACCCTGAATGGCAGGCAAGTGTTCTAATTTTTCTTTATTCTTGACCTTTCAGTCTATCTAGGTTTATCATAAATGTGATTTTATTCTTTATTGACTTATTCCATTTTATTTTATGAGTTACTGTAAGATTCTGCAAATCTTTAAAAAAGTCAGTAAATAAGCAAAAAGAAATTGACATAAATGGGAGATATTCATAGTATATTAGAAATTCTTATACTGCATATAATTGCAAATTATGTGAAATTAAAATAAATACTTCCATTGAAGATCATAAAAGGAGATGTTTTCTAAGTGGAGAAGTAATAATGCCTCTATTTTCTGTGACACGATTTGCTCATTTTATCAATGTGGAAAATGACTTTTGAATGAAATAATGCAACAAGATTTCGATTGTTTATTAGAGTATTTAAAACAGTTTCAATATTTGACTTGTTTCTTTAAGAGAAGTAACTTAGAAAAAAGAAAAAGAAAAAGGTGAGTATTTGGAATAGTCTATTCCAAAACAAGCAACATAGACAATGAAACAATCTGTAAAACAGCAAGCAATTGCTTAGATAACTTAAATGCCTGTAACTAATGGTATTATGTTGGTCATTATATTCAAAAGAAGAAACATTCTTGAAGTCCATCATCATCTAGCTCCCCGCTCCTCAGGGTCTCTTCAGAATATCTTAGAGTTTTTTAAAGCAATCTAATGATGCTTGAGGCATTATATTATTTACTTCCACAAAAGGTATTGATTGTTCTAGCTGCTGCTTATACAGAGAACAACAAGACCTCTGGGCTTTTGAAATAGATAAATGGTTTCAAGACAATTCTCTTCAAAACTTCCAGTCTGGAGTGCAGGCTTTAAAACAAGAAACTTGAAAACATTTACAAAATAGACTACTAAAGGAATTTCTCATTGCATTAGGTGCTACAGAAACTGAAAGTATCTAAAAGATAATCTTCAAAAAATAGAGAGATGTCTCTGAGTCTAGGGAAAAAAAAGTTATTGTAGTTTCAGAGGATTTAATACAATGTAACAGATATTTCTCTCATTTTATTTTGAGGTGGACAAACTTAATTGAGGTGACTTACTTATTATATCAATAGTCTCTTTTTTAAAACATATTAAGATTTAGTAGTCCTGGCTCCAGAATATTTTTCTAGGAGAGAGTTTTAGCAGTTTCCTGATGGAAAGGGTGTTTGAAGATTCATTTGCATATATTTTGCATAGATAAGAGATGATACATGCCTTTATCAGATTTGGCAAAGGGCTGTTAGGGGAGAATGATAGGAAATACTGTGAAAAGCTAAATACTTTTACCCTACTATGTCCCAGCTAACCCCTGACACTGCAACTGCAACTTGGGTTTTGTTCTAGTTCTAGATAATTGCTTTAAATTATCTTTAGACAGGCACAAAACTACTATGGTCTTCTCTTAATATTTGCTAAGTATGACTCCCCCCTCTATATTCCATTTCTCAATTTAGAAGTGAAAATTATGTAAGAGATGACAGTGGTCACCAAACATTCCATTTATTCCTTCAAATTACCCAGTTCTCTGAGTTGACTGTTCCTAGACAATAAACTGGGAGAAAGAGACATCTATCACTTCTGGTCTTAAATATAGAAGAGAAGGCTTAAGACACTCCAGAGCACTTCTTTTTAACAAGATGGCAAAGCTATTTGTTAAGTCTATGTCATTGAGTTGACAGTGAAGTAGAGTCTGAACTACATTATTTATCTATGATTTAAAATATCACGATATTTGCTTCCCAAACACTTACCTCCAAATCTCTCCAAAGAATTTATCTATTTTTTAAAACTATTTTTACCAGAATGTCTAATACGTATCTTGAATCTGACATTTTCTAAATAGTCCTCTTCCATCTCCAAATTTCTCTATTTTAATAATTAGGATAAATATCCACCCATTTTTCTCAGGGCAAAAACAAAGAAATAACTCTTGTTATCTCATACCCACATATCCAATTCATTAGAAATTCCTGTTGGCTGTACTTTGACAATGTATCTGTAGTCCCTCGACTATCCCATTCTACTATCACGGTTCCACACTTTCTCATCTCTTGCCTAGACTAGCATTATAACAGCCTCGTAACTAGATCTCTGGCATCTTACATTCCTCCATCTAACTTTATCCATTATTGTTTGTTCCCCAGCAAAATCTTTGAAATATGACCAAAATTACTTCATTTACCCTATTTAAAACTTTCAGTGATTTCCTCATCAATACCCAAGATACTTCATGAAATGACCTTAGGCTCTCTCTCTGCATTCATTATCTATATCCATTTCGTTGTAGCTACATTTTTATTTCTTTTGT
Source organism: Solenodon paradoxus (assembly GCA_004363575.1). NCBI lineage: Eukaryota > Metazoa > Chordata > Mammalia > Eulipotyphla > Solenodontidae > Solenodon > Solenodon paradoxus. The sequence continues at coordinate 1,359,511 of RJWH01000096.1, forward strand.
TTTTCTTTGTTTTTCTTTAAGCATGTCAAGTTCACTATCAATTCATTAATTCATACATGTCCTTTTTTCTGTCTGGAATGGTCTTACCTCAAATTTTTTATGAGGTGTCCTGCGTTTTTCCAAGTCCTTGTTCTAACTTCACTTCCTCAGGTTCTCTCTGCCCTTCCTATCTAAATTGGTCCCTCCCTCCCATCCTGGGTGAAGCTCTCACTCTCTAGCCTGTCTAATTGTTCTCCAGGGGACATGTCACCACTTAGTATTATATTGCAAATAGGCTTACCGTGTGTCCCCGTCTGAGTGAGACTGCCCCAGTTTAGACTGTCCCAGTGTCCTGCCCAGTTTGAAATTCTAAACCAGTTTCAATCACAGTTTACTAAAAGTTAATTTTTTCTGTCTAAAATATAAGCTTTCTCTATACATATTATCATCAGTACTTTGGTAGCTATCAGACAGAAAATTTAATGTAACTAAGCCAAAAGTTTACTCTTACAGACTGGAATGTTCTGAACTTCTCATTATGCCACATGTGATCACATTTGCATCAACATGCCATTATGGTATCTGCCCATGAATGTCAGCTTTGCTGTCAGCTAATAACAATGTTCAATCTACTTATATAGGTCAATGGCCACCACTCATGTGCATGAGATTGCCTTCTTTCATGTATTTCCGAACTCAGCAGAGATTTTGATATTTGTATTTTTCAGATATAATATACTTTAGCAATACTGAAAGGAGGATGTATATTTACCAATGAACTCAGACAGGATTACCTACTTTTTAAAAAAAGCTGTGAGGATAGGGCAAAATACACTCACTGTCTTTTGGAGTTCTTGGTGGTGCATAGAAGTAGGTTGGAAGTAGGTTGGATAATAAAAAATTTACTTGCAATCTCAAAGACACTAAGTGCATCTTACCTCAGTTGTTACATTCTCACAATTAGATGCCACTTTTTTAAAAAAGGTAAAAAAAAACCCCAACTAAATTAGAACTGCTTCCTGCTTCGAAAGAAGCCATGTCTGCTTTTTATACAAGTTCTCATGACTTGAATCTCAAGGCTTACTATTAGCAAAGTCGATCTCAAAATTTTTTGAACCAAAATTTCAACCAGCACGAACAAAATGTAAAGCTGTAATCCTGAACGTAATTTTCCTACCAATGGCTAAAAAGGAACTTGCTGAAGTCATAACAGTGGTAAAGTTTGTGACAATATGTATGGATGCTTTGAATAGAAAAGATGTTAAAATGATACCTGTGATGATTTGATACTACATTGCTGGCCCAGGGGTACAAGTCAAATTTCTGCATTTGCACACTGCTCTTCCTGAGACAGACAAGACTGATACCTCAGTTTCAATTGTTGAAAAGCATGGATTGAAGGAAAAAGTTATTGACTTTTTGGACAAAACGTTTTGGACTAATTTTGGCAGTGTAAAATGAAAAGCCAAGAACATCTTCAAGTTGATTAAAAACCAAACTAGGAAAGAACATTGCTGGCACTGGCTATATTGTATACATTGTGCGTAACTGTCTCTTAACAGTTGTTGATGGCTTACCAATTGATACTGAAGTACTTATTGTGAAAATTTTCTAATATTTTCACACATATACAGCTTGTGCAATACAGCTAAAGGAATTTTGTGACTTTGCTGGCATGGAATACAAAAGACTGTTGAAACATGGTAATAGCAGTTTTTTTGTCAATGCTGCCCTGCACTAAAAGGATTCTTTACATTTTTTCATGGCTTGAATACTTCCTTTGTTCTTAAGGATACTGTAAAGAATTCAAAAAGCAATTATTTTGCAGTAATTGTGGCAAAATATACTTCTGGTTTGTAAATGGACAACTTTTCCATAAAGTGACTTTTGTCACAGAGAAGAATATGACCAGTGCAGCCTATATGAAACTATAAATGCAAATCCTGATTACAAAAACTGAAGAGCAAAAAAGTGTGAATTTGTACCTCAAGGAGCAAAGTCCTCGCAGAGAGCATGAAGAAATGGTGAGAAAAAAATGAAAAAGTGAAGGGAGAATGTAAAAGTTTTTATAAAAAAAACAGATATCTTTCATACCTAGACCCATAGAAAGAAATCTTTGGACAGCCAGAAGAGTTTATTTGGTTAAAATCTGTAGACATATCTTGGTCCAGTGTTATGCAGTCTTGAATCAATATCAACTGAAATACTGCCAAGCAGGTTTTAAACATTGATAAATTATGTGACGAGATTGTTATTTCAAAGAGCTTTTCAGTTTCTAAGGCAGACATTTGGGCAACATAAAACAGTAAGTATGAAGAAAAGTGGTAAGACTTTTTTCTTAATTGTTAAGAAAGACACTGATTAGTAGACAAATTTTTGAGCTGTAGTAGAATATATTCTTTGTATTCTTGGTGCTTTTGAACCAGTTGAAAAAGTGTTTTCTGTAATAAATCATGTATGATCATGAGAGGGGCAATATGATGGACTCTAAAGTCAAGAGTCTTATTATTACTAAAATAAACTTATTAAATGCTTAGAGTTTTATGACAAAATTAAAAATAACAAAGAATTTCTCAGAACGTTAGTTTCAAACGCAAAATATGGAAGTGCTGGTGACTGAATAAACTATCTGCCAATAAAAATGTTTAGTTTTATTTATTTGTAACTGCTCTACTTGACAATAGTTTACATTTTTGTGCTGGTAAGGAAAGCTTAGTTGTATCGCATGTCTTCTGTTTCTGTTCTCTGTCTCTTAACTCTTATTAAAGTTCCTTCTAAATTCCAAATTGTTAAGATGACCAGGTACAGACACCATTTTTGTATTTAAAATGCTGTCTTGCACTATGGTAAAATATGTGCCTTTGTCTTAAAAACCTGGCTTTGGTGACTGAGAAGTCACCACACCTTGAACCTGGCATTGGAACTGACAATGGCACAATTAATTCTATTGAATATCCTAATGTCTGCTCCATTGTTAGCCATATACAACCAGTCATGCAGAACTGTATGTATACACCAGGAAACAAATATCCAGCTGTGTGGGACCACACAATTGCACCTGGAGTAGACCTCCTCATCTGTCCCAGGTCTTGGAACTGGTTACAGATAAATTTTCTCATTGCCTCCCCAAGAAAACTCTTTAATAAATAAACCTTTTGTAGACTGTGGTTTCCTATGCAGTGTCTTATAAGATGTTGTAAACACTGAACACATTGTATATCGTAATAGGTATCTGTTGCTTTTCATGCCTGGCATCTATTCTGCCTTCTGGTAAGAGCATTCAGGTTTTTGGATAACATCCTTCCCTGACTCTGGTGATTTGTTGATCTCATTCTCCTCTCCAATTGTCCAGCTCCAACTGGGGACAAATCGTTAGGGAATCTTGTAAAAATTAGATTCTGATTCAGTTTGTCTAGAATAAAGCCAGAGAGTCTGCATTTCTAATAAACACCCTGGGTATGCTACTGCACTGTAAGCCAAATTCTGAATAATACCTAGGACAATCAGAGCATTTCATTTACAAACGTATACTCAATCCAAATTTTGATTAGTTCAAGAATAGACATGTCAACCCACCAGTCTAAGAAAGATGCACTCTGAGAATTTCTAGAACTATTAAGAAGCTGGTATTTCCTCTGGATTTTGTTTTTTTAGTTATAAAGATGATTTAAGTCAGAGGTTTATGGTTACTGATAGAGAATGCCTGAGACAGTGACACTAATAAAGAAGTAAGCTACATCAATGGATGGAGAGGAAGCGAGAGAAAGAAGGAGGAGGAGGAAAAGGAGGAGGCAATAATGACATTAATGAGGACAAAGATAGAGAACAGGGGCCAAGCCAAGATGAAATTGCAGATACTTTCCAGCTATGTACAAGTTACATTTTCTAGGCAATTGGGATACAACAGTGAACAAAACAAACAAAATTACCTTCCTTATAGAGTTTATTTCTAGTGTATATAAATAAAATAATACACTAAAAGGTGATGCCTGTTATTACAAAAATAGCTGAGGGAAAGGGAAGATTTCAACTGAAGAAATTTTAAGATAAATCATTCTGTGGGACTTGTATAAACCTGGGGAAGGCTTTGACAGTGAGATAAAGATACATAATGAGTTAGAAAGAAGATTTTAATTATCTTTCCAGGTTTGCTGGTTTGATTAACAGTTAAATGATAACATTTATGGGTTATTATATTTTATTATTTAATAACTTGTCATTTATTCATCACTTAAACATCTATTGATTGCTATTATTAAATTCAGATATCTAGAGCAATTATGTTTTAAATTTTAAGTAGATAATAAATTGATAATCGTAATAATCTTAGCTAAGTTCTTTCCTATTAGAAGCCTAATTATGACAAATAATTCTGATTTCCTATTAATAAGTTATCTGCTAACAAGAAAGCCTATTGCAGGCTAAAGCTTAAAATTTTATGTCTAAAAACAAATATCTCAGCAGAGCTTAACGTGGAGAAATAAAAATGATTTCCTTTCAATAAGGAAAGAAGGGAGTGACTAAGTAAACGAATGGTTTATTTAACTGACAAAATATAATTCATGTATTGAAATAATTTCAACTTTAAGAATATGAAAAATATCAATAAAATTCAAAAGCATTTTTATTATTCTCTCATTATAACTAAGTAAAATGAAATACATGAAACAATCACTAACAACCTGAAAAACATATAGCACCTTCTTTTGCAACTCAAATTGTAGAAGAGAGGAAGCTGCACCCCAGTTACTAGCCACTGAGGACCAACAGTGGCCACCCAGCCACCAGGTGCCTGACAGTCTAGACTGGCTGGAAGCTACTGATTAGATAAAAGGACCCCCTTCTGAGAATGGAACCCTATGTGCATTTTACAATTATGTGTGTTATCCATATGAGGAATTCACAAATGAATAACTGAATTCCGTTTGTAATTTCTATTCTAATTCACACCTTCCCCTCTCCCTCACCAATAGAAGTGTATCCCAAAAGTATTTTGGTGCTCAGATTCTATACCTGACCCTCACGTAATAAAGCTGTCTTCACTACTAAAAGAGCACCGTTTAGATTTGTTGGTTAAGGGAGAGAGCTATCACAAAACAACAAATAAAGGAAATAAAATAATATCATTTTTTCTTAAGTACAGTAAAACTATTCAGTTAATCATAACATTTTTACACCAATGTATTAAAATATACTTGCATATATATTAGTAGACTAGATAGCATAGTTTCAACTAATAATGTTTTAAGTGATACTTTTTTAATTCCTTATAAACAAGAAATAATCTCTGTTATTTACTTTGAATATTTTCATCAGAAGATTTAGGAATAAGGATATGTGTATTTTTCTCCTCAAAATTAATAATAAAGATGTAAATAATTTTTATATTGCAGTTTTTGGTATCAAAATACTATATTGTGTCAGAAGTTTAGAGATTGTTTGGAATAATTATGCTTTTTCATTAAAAATGACTCCTTTAATCCACCAATCTTGACATGCATACAAATTACCCAAGGCTCATAGCCACTCAATAGGAAGTCACTGGACAGAACTACAGGCTGTTGGCCCATATCAGTTAATAATACTGATAATCTGTTGACTTTATCATTTGCTATTATTATTGAAATTTTATTTTAATGGAATAAAAATAAAGTAATGAACTGTGCAAAGATCATAGCTTCATCTGAGAGTTATGGCACATAAAAGAAGCAAATATCAGATAACTTCTCAATGTATTTAAGTCTGTTGGATCTCCACAGGCAAAATCTTTGGACATGTTTTGAGGCTAAAGTTTTTAGGTAATTTCCTCAAACTTTGGTTAAATCAGACAGAAAAAGTTCCATATTTAGCTGCATAGTTCTAAATCAGTGAGAATATGGAAAATAATAAAAATGAGGGGTTATAATACACAGTATGGAGATGGTGTTTAATACTGTATTGCATATTTGAAAGTTCAAAGTGAGTAGATCTTAATATTCTTACCATGAGAAAAAGTGTATGGTTTCAGATGTTAATTGGGCCCATTGTGGTCATAACTTTTGTGATGTGTCTATATATTGAATTTTTTATGTTGATTGTATAATGTTGTATGTAAATTATTCCTCAATAAAGGATATAAAACTTTGCAAGTCTTTTAAAATAAAGGTCAATTTGATATCAGCTGAGGCAAACAGACTACAAAATTTACAATCGCTGGACATTTTTCTAAATAAAGACTTTTTAAGACTTTTAATTGTTTATCTTCCTTCAGAAGCCAGGACAATCAGAGTACATAATTATCTGCGCCCAACTCCCATATTTTATGGAAGCTGCAAAGGATTTAGGGATTCAATGAAAATACTAAGGTTTTAACTGTATGCATTATTTTAATTCCCCAAATGTAAGGAAAGATTTGCATATCATTTTCCATTGCTTTAAAAAATATTTTAGTTATTTTATGTATGCATGGCAGATTATTCTAAAACATAAATAAGTCTGAAAAGGAAAATAAATTCATCTGTAATATGACTACAAAATACAGAAATGATTTTTCTAGACTTTTATCTTTATATAATTTTGCTTACAAAAATTAATTCATACTAAAATATTCATTTGCACTTGCTTCTTTCCTAAAACAGTATGTCATGAACACTTTAAGGTTAAGTTCTTCTGTAACTTGATTTTCAATGCCTTGTGACATTTTATTTTACAAGTTTGGCAATAATCAGTTATCTATAGTTGGTCATTCAGGTTGGTTCTAATTTTGGACTTTAAAACTCAGCACACATCTTTGTACATTTTTATTATGTCATTCATTATTTTATTAGAATAATTTCTAAAAGAAGTGTATTTAATAAATTATATACTGATTTCAAGACTTTCAAAAATCTTACTTATAGCTACTCTGTTCTCCAGAAATGTTCAAATATTTTCTTGAATATTATAAGAAGTCAATTTCCATTGTAGATCTGTTTTAATTTATTATTTAAATTATAACTTTTTGTGGTGTATAGTAAATTGCTTCCTCATTACTTAAAATTAATGACTAAATATAATTCTTTTATTGGTCTTACTATTTATTTTTTAAATACATGGCTTTTTTCTCTTTCGCAGTTTTCTGTTGAAGCATTCACTTCTTGATTAATAAGTACTCTTGATACAAATATATTTGAGATGTATATAAAACATTAAAAATTTTGTGCACTTACCTTTGTAATACAAAAAAATGCTAAAAAACCCTCAAAACTGCATTTTTGTCCTTTTTATTGTGTTTTATTCCAACTATTCTGAGTTATATAATCTTCCATTTAAATTCTTCACATCATTTTTTTAATTCATGAATCGTCTGAACTTTGTTTTAGTATCTCTCCACAGATACTGATTTTTCTTTCTCTGTACATATAATATATACATGTTTGAAATGATTAACTTCTTTTAGCTTAATTAAGGGCACTGACCACTTCTCCAATATAGCTTATTGCTTAAACAATATGTAGTCTACATCCGCTTTTCTAATCCAAATATTATCTAGGATAAACTTCATATAACATATAGGTATATACTTAGATGATATTATTTTGACCCCTGTGAAATCTTAATAGGATTTGCATTATGATATTGAATTCTATTTAGGGTAAATACAAAAGAAGTTACTCAAACCTTGCATCAGAATTATGAATATGCTCAGTCCTTGACTGTCTTATCATATAATTCTGTTTTAATAAAATAATCTAAGGAGTAATTAATTTTATTGACACTGAAACAGGAAAAGTTGTGCTTTCTCCAAGCAATTGATTTGTGTTTTGTTTGCAAATGTCATTAACCCTATAGCTGAAAAGATATCCCTCGATAAACTACTAAGTATCATATGAATTTAACGTTTAGAAAAAACATCTCAAATCAAGTTCTGGAATAGTACATGCATTTGTACAGCCATCCATATCATGGTATATTTAGGGCTCAGAAGTACTGGAATAACAGATATAACAATACTTAAATGTTTTCATGTTCTAAATTCTAATAATAAATATTTCTGTAATACTTTCTTATAAACATTCCTACCATTGTGTGTTTCTTGTCTTAAGGATAAAATAACTGAAACTTTGAATGATTAAATAACTTGCTTAGATTTTTAGAAAAATAGTAAGAGAAAGACTGGAAGTCAGTCACCTTCATTTAATACCAACATGCATGCTCTTACCCACTACTAGAATGTGATAATACAACTGATGAAAATTTGAAAAAAAAATTAAGCGATAGATTTTCCTGGGTAATGATACAAGAATAGTATTTATCATTCCTTGAAGTACAGGATATACTTGGCAAATTTTCTTTGTCCTGATAGATCACCCTAGTATAAGATCTTGGACAAATTTGAATTAATCAGGAAGTAAATGGTCAATAATGACATAAGTTGGAATTATTTTATTGATTTCAGGGTGCAGTTGACCAACTAAAAAGCTTCACAAATAGTGTCTTATCCAGCACTAGTTCTGTAGGATGCCAGATCTGTTTCATCAGTTCTATGACACATAATGTTTTATTACAGTATATCTAAAATACTGATGTATTTCATAATCAATGACATCAATCATTATTGGGAAGAAGACAATTGTTATGTACTTGTCACCACTTGAGAATATGTAAGTTTCTTTTTCTCTTTGTGGAATAACTAGCTAATTGCAGTTCATTAATTAATGGGCATTTAAATAAATGAGCCTTTAAATAATCTTGATTATTTCTGAGAAACTTTTGTTACTTCTGATAAAATCAAGAAAATACCCAGATAAAAATTTACTGAATAGATTCAGAGACTTGGAGAAAAATCTCAGGGATAACAATGTTTTAAAAAGTATATGTCATAAATCATCTTGATAATATTAAAAATTTCAATAGATGGAAAATATATGCATCAGCAAATCAGTATTGAAAAGCTATTCAGAAGAGTCAGTTTCCCAAAGTGAAGAAGTTGCTTGTTTAATTTACATTGCTTATTTAAAAAATTCTATGTATATACAAGAATGACATGATTTAAAAAAATGTATCTGTATTAGTTTATGTTTAAAAGAATTTAACAGAGATAGAATAATTATAAGTGACAAGGAAGTCTTAAAGTTTAATAGGCAACTTGTTTTCTTGGTATATGTAATAAAATGATGACCTTTAAACTGACGGCAACTTAAATTACATGCATTATTTTCCAATTTATTTTATGGTCATATTTTAAAAGAAACAAAGACAAGTAGGCATCTTTACTACAAGATTTCATCAAACTGTTACTATGCTAAAGTATGTACAGACTATTGGAAGCAGCAAGTACGCCCTGGTGGAAAAATGTTTAGGTCAATAACCTCTGAAGGAGCAAGCCACATGCTCCTGTGTTCCAGTCCCAGGCAGAAGCGGGGTTACTCAAACAGCGTGAACAACTAAAATGAAAATAAAATATAATGACGATATCTGCTCTCTCTCCCTGCCTTGTCTGCCTTCTTGCCTGCCTCTTTCCTTAAAAAAATTAATCAATTAATTAAAAATATATATATTCAAAGTAGGTATTTTCCAAATTTACTTGTCCTTTTTCAAAACTTTGAGACAACAATGTCCCTTGAAAACATTTTGAGAATCATAACTTAATTGTATTTTCTGTATTTATATAAAAATATTGAATATACATTATCCACTAGAGAAAAACCTCTGTGGGAAAATAATTCCAAAGGTTTTTCATTAACAAATTTCCATTGCAAAATTTTAATTGAGCAAGACAATGGTAGCAAAAAGTACTTATATATTGATGCGCTCATTAATGTTCAATTCTTAGAACAGTATCTGTCTATTGAGACATTCTCTAGATATTAGTTGTGCTACTCTCTGGTACACACTCTCTTCTTTCTCATTTGTTCCCTCTCATTTTCTGACATCCATGTGTGTATAAAAACATGTCTATATATTTGCCTTCATGACTCAGAATTACTACTTTATATTTAAATCATTTTAGGCTAATTTAGATCTATATTACTCTTGCTTGTATATTTAAACATACGTACAAATATCTTATTCATACATGTTATATATTATATATGAGCATATATTACATTTACGTAAACAAACATATATGTGTCTGTCTATCTATCTCTATCTATCTATCTACAGAGAGAGAGAGAATGCCAAATTTGGCTTCAAAGTGTTACTTGGTCTCATTAACAAAGACATCATTAACAAAATTTTTAATATTTATTAAAAGCGTTTTCTTAGCTTGTAGCTAGTCAGCACTCCCTTCTGCAAAACTAATAATAAAGTCTAATTAGGCTTTTGAATTATGAGTTATTGGGGGAAAAAAACTAATATGACCCAGGAAGACTGCTATTAACCCAAATTATATCTAAAATTGTATTATGATGTACATTAATGCAAAGAGAAGAAATATTGAGAATACAGTATATTCTTGATTATTTAGGCTAACAGACTCCTACCTAGGATATATCATTTTTTAAAGGAAAGACTTCAATATTATTTGAATATGTTTACTTACATAGCAAAGGGAAATAGCTATGAATATATGTAGATATCACTAAGAAGATTAAGAACACATTTTACTTAGAAACTAGTTCACACTGCTTGGTTTGAATCCTGCTCTTGCCCTAAAATTGATGTATGATAATGAATACCTTGTATGACCTCATAATGCTTCAATTTTTTTCTCTATAAAATGGGCATCATAACACCTTCCTCAGTGTGTTATTTTATTATTCCATGAATTAACATGAAAAGCACCTAAACAGCACAAGTGCTCCCTAAATGTTATTAGTTACGTTGGCTCTTGTTTGAATTTGGGTATAGACCTCCAGGGACACATCGGCCCTTAATAAAGAGCAGGCTTGTTATTTCCTGAGCCTCTTTGCACTTCTGTTGTACATCACATGAATGGAGTAGGGAAACAACAAATTAACTTTGGGTCTATATTCTTTTAGTAAGCATATCATACACCACTTGTAAGATTTTTCAGAATTGCACCCCTACGGGTAAGTAGGTCGCAATTCAAGTATTTTTTGAAACCAAAGTGCTAACAAAATGAAGCTCAAGCTCCACTATATCTGTACTTGCCATTTCCCTGCAGTGGTTCTGACACCTACACCAGAGAAGAAAAACACAAATTTGAATTTGGTATGCCCTGGTGGCTTGATGGCTAAGTTAACCAGACACAGTCCCCATACTGCCAAGGGACTGAGGTCCATGACCTGGGACAGGGGAAAACAACCAAGCTGATGAACAACTAAACAAAATAAATAAAAAATGCTTCTGCCTCCTCTTCCTTCCTGGCTGCCTACTTGCCTTCATTCCTAACTGCATCTTTCCTTTACAAAAAAAAAAGAAAAAGAAAAAGAAAAAATTCCATAGCAATAGTCTTTCAGTTGCGAAGATGCACTAGTAAAAACTAATAAAACAAAACAACAAAAAATTCACAGAAGATGATGATGTTTGATTTGAATGAAAAATTGCAGAATGATTCTTGATCCCCATCATCAGCCAATTTCCCCCTCTGTCCTAAGTTACTATAATTGAGTGAGCTAGAAAAAGCTACAGGAGAGCCATTAGTCACCTCCAGGACATCATGTACTGTTACTATGGAACAGCCAATGACAAAAAATTCAATAAGCATCAGTTTGACTTATGATTTGGGGAAATGGTAGAGTAACATTTTGCTCCTGGGTCTCCCCCATGCAGTATTTATCTTCTTCTAGCATTAGTCATACCAAAGATGTTGCTGAAAACAAAGCAAAGTTTATTTACTGCATACATAAGATACAAAAAATCAGATCTTACATTGCTTGATGTGAGAATATCTCAACAGTTATTAAATAAGGATGACGTTTGGTCTTAATAAAAACAGGCCAAGTGTGTCAGCTGTACTACTGTGATGCTAAAATATTCTTTCACATCATAGTCTAGTGCTCAATTACACAGGGAATTCGAACATGCCTCTCTTCTCTTTTAGAGCTTTGTACTTTTTTTTCAGGATATCAGTGGTTTAAGACTATGCTTCCATTTAATTCAACAAACCATCTGGGTCCATAGAAGGGACTGGAAGACTAAAAAGGAAAGCAAGGTGCCAAAATCTTGAAAGGAAACAACAGACGTATGAGATACTTTTTTCGTTTGTTTCTCGAGAGTGTTTGATTTGTCTAGTGGAAAGCAAAGCATTTTAAATCGTATGATGACTATGATATTCAAATGTATAAATTCTGGACAATAACAGGCATTTTCTTAAAACTAAATGTGCAAATATTGGTTTAAGTATCTCATTATTTTCTTGTTCTCTGGCTTTTCCTGTTGCAAGTAAGTTAAAATCTCAAAACCATTGGTTTTAAGTGAAAGAGGGTGTCTCCCGATTGTCTAGAGGGTAAGTTTACTGCTTCTAGCCAACACATGTCAAATATATCCCAAGGACTCAGATTGGAATCTTGGGTTAAGGGGAGCAACCAGGATCAACAATTAAATTTAAAAAAAAAAAAGAAGGATCTTCCTCCCCTCCCTTGCAGCCTGCCTACCTGCCTTCATTTGTGCATGTATTTTTTCTAAAAAAAAAAAAAAAGTGCTGAAAACCCTGGGGGAAAATATTAATGTAATACAAATGTATACATTATAAAATTGCATCAAAATGGTAACTGAGTTAGAATTGACCTTCCACAGGTGAAAATTTAAGGCTCAGAAAGCTGTTGAGACCAATCTGAAGTAGTATAGCTGAAAAGTGAAAAGGCTTTCACTGGAAACTAGTTGACTTGACTTTCTAGGGTAATCTCCTCTAACTTCTATTCCTTCACTCAACAGCATGTCTTCAATGTTTTCTTTTCTTTGTATCATATACTGTCCCAGATGATAAGAATAAAATGTTGAGCAAAAATTTTGATTCAATTTCTTCCTTCACAGTTTAACCTGCAGTTAATTAAACAACCGATACAAATTAAAAACATGTATGTAAATGTAAACTTGCAAATGTTTTTGAGAGACATTTGGGGTATACAAGCACAGAGGAGGCAAAGATCCACTGGTGGTTAAGAAAAGAAAGGTCAAAGAAGACTTTTCAGAGGAGCAGATGAGCAAGCTGAAATGGTATTCAAAGGTGAACAAGATGAGATGGAGAGTGAGCTGGGTAAGGATTATAGGAAATGCCATCTGCTCTGATTGTTTAGGAGCATCCAGATAAAAAGATTGTTTTCCTTATCTATTACCAAGAATTATTCATGGTAGTCATGCCCTCGTATGATCCCTTTTCCTTAAGTGTAAACAGAACTTATGACTTGTGTCTAACCAAGAGAATGTGATTAAGTTGAGGCGATGTTACGACTGTGATGAGTTATACAATATTATGACTTTCATCTTTCTAGCAGATGCTCTTTTGCCTTTGGTGAGTTAAGCAATCATGTGGTGAGTTTCCACAAGGAGAGGCCCACATGGCAAGAAACTGCTGGCCAACAGCTAACAAGGAACTGATCCTCACAATTTGACAATCAACAAAGAATTAAATTCTTACAATAATAGGGTGAACTCCGAAGCAGATTCTTCTTCAGCTAGGCCTTGAGATGAGACTGCAGCCCTGGCTGATTGCAGCCATGTGAGAGACCCTGAAGCAGAGAACTTCATTCGGTCATGCCTGGACTACTGACCTACGGAAGTCATGTCCTTATAGAATAAGAGTCAGTCATCACTAGGGGAGCAAAGGCCACATACCCCTGGGTTCAAGTCCTGGGAGTAGGGAACAACCAGTGTAAATAACTAAATAGAAATAAAATAAATGCTGCCTTTTCCTCCCTCTTCCTGCCTACCTACTCACCTTCATTCTTGCCTGTACTTTTCCTTTAAAAAATAAAAATAAAATTTTTCTGTGGTAATTTATTATATGTTAGCAGAGAATTAATATGTTAATTCTTTTGTAGTATTTCAAGTTGCATCTGAAATGTCTTCTTTTTGGCACTGATACTTTTGTCTTTTACTACCTTATAAAAATCACTAGAAACTTCTATAGGGGGAATATTATAAAATTATTTAGATCATTATTTATTGCTTTACATAAATATATATGCATTTTGAAAGTATTAAAAGTTGAACATCTGAAAATAATAACATGAAACCATTAAGAATACATAAAGGCATTTTAACATCTTTTCCCAAAAATGTCATACAAGATTTAAAAAAAAAACATTAAGCTGTAAACTGTGGAGAATGAGAAAATGAAATGACTAATTTTAGTAATGCATGTATGAATGATTCACCTGAGTTTGAATTCTAGATGAATCATACACTAGCCATAAGACCAGGGATAAACCACTTGTGGAAGGTACAACAGAAATAATTTCTTAGGATTCTTCTTAGAGTTGCTGTGAGGGAGTAAATGAGACAATGTTAACCATGTATCCTGTGGTCAATTTTATGGTGAAGGATAGAAATGAACTATTACTGATGCAATTAGAGTTGTATACACAGATGTTGGTTTATAATGATGCACACTTTAAATCTACAATGGTATAATGCAATGTTACTTCAATAAAACTTTGAAATTCATAAAAAATGAATCTAAAGGGAACTAAATAATGGATTTTGTTCTTATAGAATAATCTAAGGTCAGGAAGAGCACACAGAATAAAAACATGTTGAATAATTAAAAATAAGTTATTTTAGCTATAGATCAAGATATTTGACATTTCATATACTAGTCATTACAATACCATTTTATTAATATTTTTGTGGAGCTCAAAAGTCTTAATTCCCTAAATCTTTTTTATTTATTATTTGATGTTTTGCTTTTATTTTTTCTGCCTAATGTTGTGTTTAGCATGTTAAGAGATACTATTCAAAGAAGGGCTACAGCACACATCACAAATTTTTAAGTACATTAAAATTCTATGATTATTTTATACTATGTTATAGATTTTTGCTTGACAATCACTGTTCCAATATTTACAGAAAGCAAAAACTGTGGAACTTAATTCATACTCAGTAATTATTAATAATCTGTATGCATTTACATGTAAATAGTTTTTAGATAAATACATTTTAAAGTTAATTGTAGGTATACAATATGAGAATCAGGTAGCCTTCTAAGGAATTAACTGTATGGAAGAATATTAATGTTAACAGACTAAAGATAAATAACTTTAAAATCATTTAGAGTAAAGCAGTATTGCAATTTTCACTTATACTTTTATATAAGGATTTATTTCTACTCTTAAAGGTAATCAATAACAAGATTAACAAAATGTTAAAAATATTGACCAAAGATTGTTAATAAATTTTCTATGTAAGGATTTCTTAAAAGATTGAGAGAAAATTGAATGGGATTTTTGCCTGATAGCTTTATCTTGGTAGAAAATACTGTTTTTTCTTAGCCAATATAATATGACAGGTTTTATTAGCATATAAAAATAAAAGTTTTCAACTGTCCTACAAAAGTGGGCTAATGACATCAAATTTAGGTGTCATATAAAAATATTGCTGTTGACATAATTTGGTTTTCTATTTTGAAAGAGTGAGGTATCCTTTACAAAACATATTTTATATATGTCCAACTATGTATTAAGTATTTTCTGAAATTGCTGCTGATATTATTTTATTTTTCATAACATCACAAGAAATTTTCCTGAGACTGGGACTTAAGCATTAAATTAATTTTTTTTTAATTTAATTGTTCACATTGGTTGTTTCCCCCAAGACCAGGTTTGAACCCAGGAGTATGTGGCTTTGTGCTCCTTTGGAGACAAATGTCCTAAGAACTGCTCCACCAGGGCACACCTGAAGCATTTCTTTTTTAAGTCAAAGTTACTCAAATTTTAAGTGCTGTGGAAAGATTTCTAATTATGCAAGTCAACATAGAGGTAGTATGACAGAATGCTACAGATCAATGGTTTATCAAGGAAAATCATCTTTGACTTTGTAATATATGGTTTTTAAACATAGCTTTGTAGTATAAGACATTGTCATCAAACTTCTTCTGCATTAACAAAATAAAATGAAATTTTATGCATGTGTAAACTATATTAGATTAGGTACCTAGAACAGAGAGGCTGAATGATGGTTTTAAGCAAATTTTCTGTAGCTCAGACTTTTATTAGGATGTTTAGGAAGAAATCATTCTTGCTAACATGGAATTTTAGTTATAACAGGTATATACTTCCTCAGAGTCTCAGGAGAAGGGGCACAAAGTTGTATATCTTAGATGATAATTAAAATAATCAACCAAGGGAATTTAGTAGCATTTGTGATAAATGATAGATCATAATCTGTAGATTGAACAAGTAAAGCAAAGCAACTTTCTGCTCTAGTCCTTGTGAATTTCATAAATGGCAATTACATTTAAATGTGCGATGTATGGATGAGATGGTTATAGAAAATTGTCTTTCCCTGTGTCAATTCCTGAGACAGGAAATGAGGTAAAATAGTTTAGTGGGTCCGAAATTTGAGTAGTTCTAATTGGATTTAATGGTATTCCTAAATGATCGGAATCAGATGAACAGTCACAAAGAGATAGGTCAGGATAACCTATGTAGAAAGGGACAGAATCTAAGGCCAGTCCTGAGCTTTGTTCCAGCAGTTAACAATAGTGCCAGTATAGACAAATGGCTTAAATCTCTATGGGAGGCTTCTCCTGACTAACGTGTCTAAAGTAGCACAGCTACTCCATCCAGTCTATCATTTTATACTAATTTCCTTAGCTATTATCATAGTCAAAAACACTATTTGTCTTATTCGTTGTCTGTCTTCGCTATGAAAATAAGGACTGTCTGCTACATGTCTTTCTAAATCCCCAAGACCTAGAATACATGGTACATAGAATCAATAAATGTTTAAGTGATTGAATGAGCTATCACTTGTAATACAGATTACCTATGTCTAAATACCTTTTCATTTTTTATTCCCTTTGCAGTTTCCTTTAAATTATTTAAGGCTAATGTATGGACTGAAGTGAATCTTTCAGAGTGATTCTTCTTCTATTGCGAAACATAGACGGTATGGACTTGATTTTGTTAGTGGAACAAATGCACCTAAAAGGGTTCTCTTACTCTCTCTCTTTCTCTCACTTGCTAATGCAAATATACTAAAAAAAATTCTGAGAATCAATTAGCATATTTCATACATGTATGAAAATTTTGATCACAAAAACTACAATGAACAAAAAACAGACAACTCAGGAGGAAAAACAACACTAAAATGGTTTCTTAAAAGAAGAATGACTATAATCATTATTTTATAATTTTAAAATATTTGTCAATAATATTTTATAATATTTGTTCTATATATTACCAAGATAATGCATCAAATATACATTTGTTTATATTAGTTATTAACCATCAGGAAATCATTTCATTGTCTTTAAAAGCCCTATTTGAGGATTCTGTTGGGTACAATTATAAAGTCATGCCTCAACATACTATTCTAGTTTATTCTAGATATTAGTGCTAAAATTATTCAAAATGAAATCTATAACAACCTTAAGAGCTTTAGAAGAACTTACTCATTTTTAGGAGTAGAATGATATATTCACTAATCTATGATGGAAGGGATTATCGAAAGCCATAGAAAACTCATCTGAGAGTTATTAGATATTTGTTGTAGCTTAGCAAACAAATCATAAGCTTTTACTTATTTCTTCTACCTACTCTTATGGGACTATGAAAAACCCAAAGTGATATTATCTTAGATAATTCGAAGTTTGAAATTTAAAAAAAATGTTATGATGTTAAGTGTTGTCTTTTTTGAAAGGTCATATTAGGCTGACCATTCATACCATTTTAAATGGGACTGTCATTTGCTTTTGTATTTCCTGACTGCCATTGTCTTCCCTGTTTGAATAAACCAGGGCTGCCTGTAACAAGGGGCAAATGCAGCAGTTGATTTGCCCCAGGGACCAACCTTTTGAGGGGGCTGAAATGCCCCATCCCGTTCTTCTGTCCCAAGGAAATATGGTCAGCCTACATAACATTCATAGTTGCAAACTAACATTCACCTACCACAGTTTGTTTTCATTTGGTGTAAAAGATTTTGTATGGTTTTGATATAAATTTGAATTACATGTATAACAGAGTCCGACAAGACACAGACACCTAAAATCTATGCTGTGTGCACATCTGCATAGTCAACTAAATAGGTTTTAAAGAAAAGCCACAATCCTTACATTCTTTTTTAAAAAATCCAACTCTGCTGGGGAAAATGGATCTTGATTTCTTCGTATAAAAGATTATAGAAAAGAAATATATTATATGATGTGTCTATGTACCTATCTATCATCTATCTATCTACATACCTTCTAGTGTAGTTCAAAGCAGCCCTCCAGAGATCCTGCTACTATCAAGCTGTGCAATGTAAAGTACAAGCAAGAAGATATGCCACTGAGTAGCATTAGCTGAACACAAGAAAAGGGATGAATGAGGGTAAGACTTTCTCAAAAAAATTATGATAATGTTTAGGGAAAAAAAAGTGAAGTGACTAGATAAATAAAAAAAAAAAACATTTATTTCATCTATCTTTATATTCATGGTAAAGATATTTTTAACATGGATTGTCTTAATAAAGGGAATTTTTTGTTGCGTATTTAACATCTTTATATCACTTTTCTCAAGTGAAAAGAAAGACAAATTATATATTATTTTTGACTCCCTCTTCTGATATACTGTGGGATTACAGTTTGCAAAATCTGAATGTGTTTATATTAATGACTAGATTCTTGAAATAAAATGCAATTTCAAAGGCTTATGAAACCTCTCATTGAATATGCCAGGTTATGCGTTGCTAACATCAAAAGAAAATCTAATGTGCACTCATAACTTTATTACTAAAAGAATCCAGTAGATGGAAGCCTTTCCCTTTTAAAAACCAAACTGTTTCAAAAGCATGTGGTGAAATTTGCTGTTCCTGATTCAAGAGTAGCTTGAAATAGCTGGAAAAAAAAAAAGACACTCGCTCTGCTAAGAGCATACAGAAAGACCATAATTTACCTGCTTTGTAAGTGGTTTAAAAGTTGTGTTATTAAAATCAAGTTGTTTTGACCCCCATGGGGTAAATGAGTAAAGGAAGAATATAATAAATTGATTGGTTCCTGAAGCCAGGCTCTTGATAGTTTCACCGCATTGCTTGTTCTCTTGCATTAGTTTCCACATTCTCATTGCCCTTCTCTGCAATAAATTTCTTAGTCTAGTAGTAATAACTATTTCCTTATATCAAAGTTTTTTTTGGTGCAACCTTCAGATAAGCAGAGAAAGGCATTCTGAATTAGGCTCTCTTGGGATGAACAAAGAAGAATGATTAGGGTCTCTACTGAGGGCAGAGGAGGGTTTGACTCTTTTTCTCTATGTCCTGTGTAAGTCTCTATCTTCTCAGAAATGTCACTTCTTACCGTCCTACCACCACAGATTGTTCTTACACTTGACTGTCACATACACATGAATGATTGCATTCTAAATAATGTATAAGCTTTAGACTTTAAGATGCATTACATCATTATTAGTCTATTAGATTGGTTATTTATCTCTGCCTCTCTGAAAGATACTCAAAACTAAGGTAGTTTAAAAACAATAGCAGATAGTTGGCACACCCCGGTGGAGCAGTGGTTAGGTCAATGGCCTCCAAAGGAGCAAGCCACATACCCCTGGGTTTGAGTTTGGGCCCAGGGGCTAAGTAAACCAGTGTGAACAACTAAATAAAAATAAAATAAAAACATTTCCTCCTCTCTCTTCCTGCTTGCCTGATAATCTCCTTCATTTCTGCCTGTACCTTTACTTTAAAAAAATAAAAATAAAAACAAAAAAAGTCTACGTTTGCAGCATTTTGATGTACAGTGTATACTGTATATTTTGTCAGTTCAAATCTCAATATGGAAACAACACTGGCAGGGAACTATACTTTTGTTTATTTTTGAAATGTTCTAAAATGGTTGAACGGATTTTTCCATGTGTTTACAAGCTGAACTAATGAAACAACTATGTACAGAACAATTCCTGTTACTATAGCTAGGGTATTTGAAATGAACACTTGAAAATTTCTACAAAATTGCATCACAATTTGGTTGTGATTCTCCCACCCCTTTTTTGTTACTCAGTTTTGAAGCTTAAAGTTAAGCTTTAATTGAGAGCTTTATCTCTGGTAATAGCTCCTAACTGTTCTAACTGCTCATCAGTTTTCCTTGTACTAAGCTAGAGTCGTCAGCTCATGTTTCATTGAAAACTCATTAAACCATCTCCCATATGCTTTTACAGACAAAAAGGCAATATACTTAATTAAGATCTGAAAAATAATAGTCAACAACATGTTCTCTAGGTTAAAAGCATATAAGTATTCTTTCTTCAGTGGACAGCAATATGAATAAAATATTTGGATACTGTTTATGGATTACTGGTAATTAACCACATATCCAAATGTCTTCCACCAAAATAGTAACTAATGTTCCATTTTACAAAATTGAGGGTTTCTTATCTCAAAACAGCCTCACTTTCTATGATGTAGAATATTGTCCTGTTAATACTGGTGAATTCTTTCAGTTGACAAATCTTGTTGCAGACTGAGAAAAACCTGGAAGTTACAGCAAAGGAAAAATGTTTCTTCCACATGGGGAACACAGGTCTAAGAAACACCAGTTGTGTGCCTTAGTTTCTCTGGATAGGTAATGCTTGTATATACAGAAAGACTGACCAGGGGCTCCCTAGTGTCTCAGCAGTTCCTCTACAGCTCCAGATGCCATAGTTCATGAAAGCTCAAGGACTCTGGTTTTCAGGCTGGGACTATGGGGAACAACAAACATGAACACCTAGAATACTTCCTCCTCTCCCTTTCTGCCTGCCTGACTGCTTACTTGCCTTTATTCCTGCTTGATTCCTTCCTATAAATAAATAAATTAATTAATTAATTACATTTAGAAAAAAAAAGACTGTCCAATCCACACTCAGGTCTGCCTTATGCAAATGAGTTTTTCAGTCAGTTTTGATTGGTAGAAAATTTATCAAGAGGTGATTGGTGGAATCTCATTCGGAGGAATTCTTTGGTTTGCTGAAGACCCATGAGGGAAAACCATAGCATGCTGTGGTGACTGGATGTGTCAAGATCCTGACCCTTAACTGCCTGTTCACTTTGGCTGTTGCCCAGACTGGGGATGGCTTCATTTTCCTTATTATATTACTCAGCAGTCTGGAAAAAGTGCTCACAAATGCCTTTGAGTAGTTATAGCATGATTTGAACATAACTTCAATTAGCCTTACAACTTCAGAGACAAAATGGCTCTCAGAAGTATGAAATCTGCCTTAGGGAAACAAAACACACATAAAACTTGCATAAAATTCTGAATTTTTTTTTGCTGTTACTCACACTCCGTTTTAAAATCCTCAAAAGTCCTTAAAATAACACTCCTTGTTATCAAATTTGTAAACTACTGTGGCAAAACCAAGGTAAGATTTGTACGTAAGATGGAAAAATATTTATTGTTATTCTGAGTTTTGTGTCTTTGACTTGTTACTTTGTAAAGCAAAGCAATTAAAAATAATTACCTTTAAAATTTTTAACATGGGGTGCTTATTTAATTTAAAAGCAGGTATGATTTATCTATAAGAATTTGGATGAAAAAAGGCAATCACTACGATTTCTCTCAGATTTGGTATATGTAAAAAGCCAAACAAATGGCTCAAATCAACCCAAAATAGTCTTTTAGTGTCTAGAATCAAATTAGCAATTACAAGAAGGAAAAAAGGAAGGGCTGGGTAAATTGTGTCAAAGAGATCAATTATACGGTGAAAGAAAGAATTGAACAGAGTGGTGAACTTAGTGCATACAGATGTTGATCTGCAATGATGCATTCCTTAAACCTATACCAGGTTATAAAGCAATATTAGTTTAATGAAAATAAATTAAAAAATAATTTAGAGAAAACGAAGTTTTAGTGATGGAGTTCTCTGTTCTATCCTTTATTGTCTTTGTGAATTTCACACGGAATATGTCTTTTCAGACATTGTTCTTCTTTCTACATATGTTGCTGGACTAGATTATTTTTAAAATACCTTTAAGGTTTTAAATGGTAAAGATATGAACAAGCAGAATCAAAGAATAAAGGGACGGAAAATTCTGATGTCATTTAAATTGAGTACATGTATCTAATACAACTTAATTTATGTCTTGCTTGATTACTAAAACGTCCACATTTAAGGCTTTTTTTTCTTTTTAATTAGTGTGTTTCCTCCTATTATGCCAGATGTCTTAGTTTCAACATCAGCATCTGGTAATAAATTACAAGTGCTGAAGTTTTATTATAAACTGAGGAATTCTTTTTGCACTTTATTCATTTTTCATAATGTTTTCATGATTCTAATTGACTTTGACATTAAAATACTGAGAAAATGTTTTGACTTTTTGAAACTAAAACTCAGTTTTAGCTTAACATTAAAAACAGTGTTCTTGAAAAAAAAGCACGTGTTCAAAACACTGTTTTAAACATATCAATGATTAAATGAAACACCAAATCAATTTTTTAACTTATTGGAAAGGAAAAACAGTAAATGAAGTTTACATTAATGTTTTCCTTACTTGAGTTCACCATAATAGGCATGATTTATTTTTAAACAAAACACTGTATACTGTAGAAAGTGTGAAATATACATAAAAGAAGGAAAACAAAATATTAATCACTTACAAAATCCACTTCCCAGAAGAAATCAAAGCTAATATTTTATCATTTATTTTCATATCCATTATCTAGTTGAAAACATACTGCACTCCATATTTTTTATAATAAAATGTTTTCCTCAACAATTTCCTAATGAAAAATACTATTTAAATATGATAATGGTGACCTGATAATTTATTGGATGAACAATTAACACTCAGTCCCTCATTATTGCATCTTATTCTTGTACAATATTACAAAATATACCGGATCTAATATGCTTGTGCAAAAAAATTTTTATGAATTTTGTAATAATTGATAAACTTCTTTCCTATTAGGATTCCAGGAACCAAATATCTGCTTTCCACTGCCTCTGATTGCTAGGGAAAATTAGCAAGCACACAAATAAATTAGTAAAGCAGAAGGAATAATGAATTCTTCCAGACCCTAATATCTTGATACCTTTATAATTAATAAGCTGAGCAGATTCTAGTTCCCTGTCTTCAAGTTATTATGAAAACAAAAATTTCAATTTTATGACTCTTAGAAGTTTTGAATTATAGTATCCATTTTGTATAAATTCAGGTTATCTTTTAATCTCAAAAAACTGCTCTTCCAATCTTCTCTATCTTAGCTGTAGCTCATAACTAAAATCAAATCAGTAACATCTAATGAGGACTGTTCTTTTTAATGGTTAAAAATATAAAATATATACAAATTAGCAACAGTTTAAAAACATTTTGTAAAAACATATTTTTAAACCTAAAAATGCTTTCCCACTCAGGATCAAATTCAAGCTGCAAACAAGGCAAAATGAATTCCTTCAGTAGTATAAAGTAAAAATACTTACTCTTGCTAACAGACTTGATACTCACTCTTGCTAACAGACTTGATACTCAAAATTATCCAGTTTCTGTCTACTATGGCCTCTTTAAGGACTTTCCTTTTTCAGTTATTTATTTTTAACTTGAATTATCAATTTTTCCCTCTCTACTAGATCTTCCTCATAGGTACAAAAGTAATCTCTAGTATTACCAATAAAGAACTATAGTCAAATTATCATAATTATAAAAAACAACAAATACTTTTTTTGTCACATAGTCATTTATATGCTTTCCTTACACACATGAAAACTTCTGGAAATATTTGTCGGTGAAAGAGAGTCTCAATGAGCACAACTTAGTATAATCACCTGTAAAACTCTAAAAATACTCCAAGTTCCCAAAATACTTGTCAACTTCCCCCTACTTCTACTCAGAAGCTCTAATTTAATGCATTTGCAGTTAGACTGGCCTGAGATCAGACATTATTTCCAAAGTTCCATAGGTGATTCTAAGATGAATCCATGGTTGAAAACACAAGTCTATATTCTCTACTTTTGATTCCACATCTATATCTGTAGGCAATAGATTCAAAGACACACCCCCATCCCCAGTGAATGCCTTAAACTGTGGATAGTGGCAAATTCTCTTAATAGTTTTCTTATACATGCATACTTTTAACTTTTAATTGATAAGTTGGCATAGTAAGAGATCAATAACAATAACTTAAAAATGTAACTTTATAAGTACATACTGAAGTAAAAATTAATGTGTTCATGTGTTCTATCTTATTCAAGATATCGTATTACAGGTAATATTTTCACATCACATTGGACCAAGGGTAACTGAAACCAAAGAAAGTGAAACTGAATTGAGGGACTCTTATATTCTAAGAGATCTTTTATTAACAATACTCCACTGAAACCCCATTCAACAGGGTCACCAATCACATCCATACAACCAGATACAATAGATTCTTTTTGTCTTCATCTTACTTTCTCAGTAGTATTCCCCACAAGACTATTTCCTTCCTGTTAGCTTATCTTATCCTTGTTTCTACAACACCATGCTCCTGTTTTTCAGGGTTTTTAAAAAGTCTGAGTAGGCACCTTAGATTCTTCCTAGTGTCTCCTCTTATGTTGACCTTCTAAATGTTATGCCCAGAGGTTCAATTTTAAGATTTTCTCTTTTAATCTAAAATTTCTTCCTAGGAAACTTTAGTCTAATAGGTTTAAAGACTATGTATAGATAGATGACCCTCAAGTTATTAGCACTAATTCTGTCAACTTAAGATTCAGAAATCCAACTGCTTATTTTATATCCTATATTTGCATATCTAATAGGGCACCTCAACAAGTTCAAGTGAAAGCACTGGATTCAATGTTGCCCAAGAGAACCCCAAACCACTCTTCTTCCAGTCTTCTCCATCTCAGCAGTAGCTCATCACTAAAATCAAGAGGCTTTTAACATTTTCTTCTAGCATCCCTTTCTATTCATTTTATTAACATACCCTGTTGACTCTATACCTATGACATAACCTAGTTGAGACCTGTTAGGCCATCCCTTTTACTACTAACCTAGTTGAAGCTACCATCAGTTTTCCCTTTGACTCTGAAAGTAGCCCTCAAACTGGTTTTCTTGTTTATATTCTTTCTTCTTTACCTTCAGTATTCCACAGAGCAACTATAGTAATTTTTTGAAAGTGTGTGTTTGGTTTTATTAATATTTATTTTTCAGAATATGTCCAATGAATTTTAATCACTTAAGATATAATCAAAATATTTACTATATTCTAGGAGACCCTACATGTTCTAGTCCCTCTATACATATATCAATCTTTCCTTTACTATTTAATGCCTTACTAGCTACTATGGACAGATTTGCCTTTCCCCACATTCATGTGTTGAGGCTCTAACTCCCAATGTAACTGTATCTGAAGATAGGGACTTTAGGATGAGTTATAGTATGTGATTACAGTGAGTTTATGGCAGACTACAAGCCAAGAGAAGTATTCTCAGAATGAAAACAATTTTGATGAAACTTTTATCTTAGAATATTCTCCACAACTACAAGAGTCTAACTGGGGTATGTAAACCACCCCATTTATAACATTCTGTTATGGCAGTCTGAGAAGATTAATAGATATTTTCTTTCTTTTCTTCAGATTTATCAAAATATTATTAATAAGATTATTCTTATTTTATGGTGTTGCTTTAACTGTTCCTCTGTCTTGAACAGTTTTTCCTAGGTCATCAAACAGCTGCACCTATTCATTGGTGCCTATTCACCTATTCAAACGCTGCCATCACAGAGAGAGCTTCCTGAATCATTCACCCTAAAGCACCCATCCTTTTCCAGTAGCTCTTACCTTATAGCACTTGTCTGTCTTTGAAATTGTCCTATTTATTTTCTTACTTGTAAATTATTCATCTATTCCACTAAATTTAAACTCGATGAGAGCTGGGATTGCATCAGCACTGTTCACTGTGATATCTTCAGCCTTTGGAACAGTGTCTAGCACACAATAGTAGATTAAAAGATCCTTGTTGTATGAATTAATATCAGAAAATCATAATAAAATTTAATAAAGTCAAGTGACTTCTGCAAAAGGAGAAATATTCCATGATTTTAAAAATACTTAAGAGGTTTGAAAGAGCTGTGTGAGATACAGATATATGCAAAGATTAAGCAGAGGTTTCTTATCTCCTTTTTCTGAGAGCTAGTGCTGACTACATACAACTTTGGATAAGTTTGTATACACGTTTCTTAAATAATGTTCACAAAAGTCAGGTACATATGGCTTATGATTACATTTGATTAGGAAAACTGAAATTCATATAAATGAACATCTATCGAAGTTATACATGTGTATAAGCAGGATTTAGTCCAGTCTGTAAAAAAAGTTTGTTTTATCCACAGTATCATGCTGTCTCTCTCACTTTTAGACACAACTAGATTGAATATCATTGGAAACAAAAATCTACTTGAGGTTTTCAGGGATCTATAAGATAATCTCTGTTTTGCATAAATTATGTACAGTTCTCAAGAAATAAACTTGGCGGTGTCTTAAAGCTTCCACCAGATACTCTATGATTCTAGAACACAATGACATTTACTTGAGGACTTGTGGTATAAAATCAGTGAAATCTGATATTTGAAATGAAGTTAAAGAGATGGCACTTCAGAAGCATTTTGTTGCCATACCTCTTACTAACTGCCAGAGAGTTGGAGAATTTTGTAAGATGTTGATCTAAGATATAGTTACATTCAACACTTGAGTTTCCTTTCTCAGATTCTATTCCCATAATGGCAGGAAGTAGTCATGAAGACACTGAAGATCAGAGTAATCGACTAAGAATACAAGAACAGAAAGAATTCAAACATGACAAATCTGACTCCAGAACTATGACTTTTAAACTCCATGCTAGGCTGACTCAATCCAAGTCTCTGACTCTGATTACCAATTCCTCCAAAGTTAAAACCCCTAGATTCTCACACTACAAGTAAATAACAAAGTAATATTAGGGAGACATCTGATGAATGTCCTTCACAGGAGAACTGTGTGCATAAATGACACACGACTCTGAAATAGAGAAAGACTATTTGGCATCTGATCAGTCACACTCTCAGAGGAAGTTTTATTATCTCTATGTTGGTTGAGATTTATAAATTGAGCCAGCTCATCTTAGCAATGCTGGTCTTTGCATTGTCTAATCTCTTAAGGGGACAAGCTCAGAGTAAGAATAGCAGAAAAAAAATCTATGTAGGCTTCTCATTAGGAACAAGTAATAATAAACTGTGGTAACAAATCTGTAAGACTGCCTTTTTTCATCAGAGCCAGATATTTTCCTACATATCTTATTCAATTTAGTATCCACTGGATTTTCTTTTAATCAAAATGAACTCATTAGAGACAAATACAACCAGTTTATTCTCAGAAAAAAAATACATGTTTCAAAATCCATTTTTTGCCAAAATCCAGTTTTTCCTATCTGCATTTCTGGTCTCCTGACTTTTTATTTTTAATCAAACACAACTCGAATTATTTAAATACATTTCCAAAATGTTGTAAGAATCTCTATTATTATAAATTGTCATACTTTGTTCTTGAACTGTCCCCCTAAGTATGCCCATATCCAATGATAAATATTTTCATCCTCAATTGCCTTTTTCCTGCAATGATTTACTTGAGATGATTTTTTTATCCATGCTTATCCTTTAAAAGTATGTTTGTAGATAATTTCTACCATTTATACTCCATCTTATCCATAGACAAATATAAATTTAGGCCTATTTTTCATTAAAAAAGGTATTATAGCTTTGAATTATTTTATAGGTAGGTCCTACAAAAAATTTCTGTTCAACTTGGAAACTATATGATTTCCCAAATATTAGAATGGGAAAGCAGCCAGTCTCATAATCATTCTATTTTATCCTTGAAATTGTAGACAAAGAAGTGTTTTATTAGGTTAAAAAAGCAATACTGACCTTTGGCTTCAGAAAGTAAACTCTCTTCTTGCACAATTTGCTTGTTACCAGATAGGGTTATCAGAAATGCTTTCTTACTGCTCAATTGGGGATGTACATAGACAATTCTATGTACCTAGTGACCAACAAAACTGTATTTTCTATTTTCTCTTGTCTAGCTATTTATGGGCCACTCGTCTACAGCAACCTTTCCTCATCCAATTTTTTTCTTTTTATTTCTTGGGATTATTTTTCTCCTTCCAGGGACCAAATTCAGAAGTAGGAAAGTTGATGCGGCAATCTTTTCTTTCCCCACATATGTGAGAGAGTCCTTAATATCTTGAATTCTCCTGTTCCCTACTAGTTAGAATGATGTTGCTTAGGTATTACTTAACTTGTGTACCACTTCTTCATTTATGATTTACACTTCAGTTGAAAGCAAATTCTTTTCTACCCCTTATAGAAAATTTAATTTAAAAAGTTTATTTCTTCCTTTTATTGCCATCAAACCCCATCTTTATGTGCTTTTATTTCTCTTCAATTCACAACCTCTTTTTCACTCATTTAAAAAATATTTAATTTTTTACCTTTCTTGATTTATATTTTAATGCTAATCTCTAAAACATTGCCATAATGCAGAAGGTTAATCACTAAAAATCAGCAACAACAATAAAAATGAACATTGATTGAGATTTTACTATATTTGTAGGTCTGTGGTAAAATCTCCTTGTATGTACACAAATTGATTTATTCTTTAATATATGTCAGGTGAATAAGTTTTCCTACATTTTATACATAACTGAAGATGACGGAATCAATAATGCCATCCCATATAAATCATATAAGATCACATAAATAATAATTGATGGAGTCTGGATGTAAAGGCAGGTGTTTGACAGGTATTTTTAAATATTCTACTTTGATTCCCTCCAAGGTATAGTCAATAAACTTTATTTTGTCATAGACTAAATCAACTCTGGGCTCTATTATTATAAAATAGGAGTAACCTAAATTTAGATATAATAGTGCCTACAATACCTAAATAAATACAAAATATACTATCAGTGAAATTCCTTTATCTCAGTCTCTAATCACACATAAGAGAAAGAACACTTCATACTGCTTTTTATTTATATCACATATAAGTCAGTCTAATCAATACCCATAAACTCACCTTAAATGCTTGTCCTGGTGGTTGGGGTTCCTGCTCTTTTTATGATATTTTGAATATGAATCATCTATGACCATATGACCTAAAGCTTGATCGTTTTGTCTTTCTTTTTTTTTCTTAAAAGAAAGGTGCAGGCAGGAATGAAGTCATGCAAAGGCAGAAAGAGAGGGGAGGAAGAAGCACTTCATTTATTTAGCTGTTCATTTGGTTATCCCGCCTTCCCCCTCAAGCCTGGGATGTGAACCCAGAGCCTTGGAATGTATGCGGACTTGCCCAACCAGGGCACTCTGCCAGGGCATGCACCTGGACTTTCTTTTTCTGTGTAACTATTCTTTCTTGTCTCCTCCTTGGTGACCTCTTTTTACATATTACTTATTGTTCTACTCCAGTTTAGTCTATCCATTTCAGAGATAAGGTTGTTTCCATTAGGTTTCAATTCCTGTCCAGTCCCTTGCAAATCACCTTGATTTTCACCTGATTAACGCTGTCCAGAAATATTGACATTATATAACATATTTTGCAAATTAATGCTTACTAGAAACAGATTTGAATGTGCTTTGACAGTTTACCTCATTGCATTTTATAGCTCACTCATTTAAAAAAAAGGAGACATCGGTTGGTTTGCCCAGTCTTTCTACCAAGTTCTGGTTATCACGATCACATTTCTTTCTTTACTGGGTGACTAATTATATATGACCAACATAGATATATATATATATAGTCACATGTGTGTTATTATATGTATGTATGTATTTTCTACATTATATATCTTATACAAATATTTCTAAACATTTTTTAAAAGATGGTAGGAACTTTATTTTTGATTTAATTAAGAATATCAAATGAGTTCATTCTTGGTAACTAGAACAATTGTTGAGAGGTAAAGGAAGAAGAAAAATAAATAAAATAAAAATTAAAAAATAAAAATAAATAAATATTTCCCATATTTGTATATATACTTGACTGTGATATGCTGCTACATTGTTCCTAATGGCTTTGGAATAACAATATTAAATGATGTATGTGCATACAATCAGGACAATATTTAATGCATTATTAATTAATATTAATTGCAGGAACACATCATCAGGCTTTACTTCTCATCAATGATATTTATTTCTTAAGTACTCCAGTAGAAGGGATAAGAGCATTCGATGATTGTCACTAGCATGGACTTTGCACTAATGAACATAGATCTCCACCTGCTGATAATAGGTCAGCTTTCTTTGGAGAGAAATTCTCATTACTCTTTGCATTAAAGACATCCTTTAGAAGATTTGGTTACAAAGGGTGATTTTATAGAGTCCTCCTATGCAGTAAATAAGACTCTTTAGTTGGTCAATCAATCAATTAACTTTATTGAATATCTCACAAGAAAGAATGAAGGCACTGGATTATTAAGCCTAATGGCTATTTCTATTTGCCCGAATAAAACTAGTGAAGAAGCATTTTCTTACTTTAGTCAAAATACTGTCTTTATTTATAGTATGATCGTGGAACAGTAGCACACATTACTTTATGAAACAGATATGCTTTTCATAAATTGAAGTCATTTGAGGAAGATCTTATCTTTTCAAACAATTTTGATCAGAATCATCTCAGCAGTACACAAATGAGACAGAAAGAACATTTCACAACATGAATGACTCAGTCTAATAAATTCAAAATTTTTCTTTCTTTTTAAAATATTTGAACGATTATATATTTTCTTCTATTCATTGATGTTGATATAGCTGTGTTTCTCTGGTTGCTTAAATTGAAAGTTATAGCTGGGAATGCTTTGCATGAGTTAACAAGGTGTTGGTAAAGGGCACTAGAACTTTGGTGGTGGGTGTGTTGTGAAACACACACAACCCAAGGTTACATTCAATATCTTAAAAAAGTATATAACAATGAAAAAATAATTAGTAAAACACTTTAAACATTTTTATTAAGAACTTTTTAGAACTATTTATATCCAACAATTATACTAGGGGAATAAAATGTCTATTCTTATATCCCCAGTTCCTACTGTAGTAACAGAATTGGTGAGAGCATTTAGTGAAAAAACTAAATGCATCAATAGAGCCTTGATGAAGTTAATGATTTTACTCATTCAAAGGAAGAAAGCTGTACGGTAGAAGGGGAAAAATCATCTCAACTAAATATAATTCTGTTTCACATTTGTAAAGGGGTGTTGAACTAGATTATATGAGATACTAAATTAGCAGTTAAATTTTTGCAGAAATACAAGAATGAAAATGAGTGTAAATGGGTAGGATAACTATATTTAGAAGAAACAGGATTAAAAGTTATTTTATAGAGCACAAAATTATAAAACATACATTTTAGGTGAGATCTGATTTCACTGGGCCCGAAGTACTCTTTCTAAGGACAATAATTTCTGTACTTTCTAAGTGCTCTAATTGTTCTGAGTCTTGATGGAGTTCTCTAGAAACAATATAGTCTCTCTTGAACCTCTAAGGCCACTTCTCCATGATCATCAAACCTTGCTAATTTCCCACAGGAAAAGTACATTGAACAATATGTTAAGTTTTCATAGTTAGGTTAAACATCTTCTTGCCAACAAGAAGTCTGCATTATTATTCTCCCAGAACTAAGGCTAATTAAATATTAAGATTCTATTTCAATTCCATGAGATAAAGCTAGAAATTATCTTCCTATAATTATAAGACTTGTAAATATTTGTCTCTTAATGCAATACTGCTTCCTACAATAGGTATTTGATATAATTTGAATTCTAGAGTAGACAAAAGTATCTCATATGTTTGTGCTGTTCAAGTTATCTTTCATTGTATTCCATTCAATACATAACCCTGTGATTTTCAGTTTATGAATTTGCGGCTCAAGGATGGTAGACTTTAAGTGTACCTTACATCAAAAAATAATTATTGAAAGGTAAATGATTGAGACTGTTTCACTTTTAAGACCCCCTGATTAGTTTCACTGATGGCTATAAAGGGATTAAAACTATTAGGCCAACCACTGAGCAGTTCTGGAGTGTGATTCCTTTGTAGATTGGATAAAGCACTTGGGTAATATTTTCAGGTGAATAAAGACATTGACTTAAAAACACAATTGCATAAACATGATGTGGAAGGTACAGGTCTGGGGAGTCAATTCAACACTTTTATTTAACTCTAGTCTTTATCTTTTATATTTATTCTAAAAGAGTTTCACATAAAAACTCCCTAAATTTTAGGCTATAGACATAACCACTCCATTTTATCATGCTGCTTTTTGCTTTTTTTCATATTTTGGAATGTGGTTTAATTTCCTTTTATTACTATAATGGGTCGGAGTATGTGGAATAGTGATTGCAATAAAATTGCACATTTTAAAAAAAGTTTATACAATTAGTTGATGGATTGATAGAGATAACTATAGCTAGCAGAATCCTCATAAGATCTATCACAGAAATACATAGAATAAATGATTAGGAATTTACTCTCCCCCCCGCCCCCCGCAACAAAAGATAAAACAGATGCCATAGACATAATTTAGACTGTCACACTGAAAAGGCTGGAAGTAAGCCAAAGTTTGTAAAAATTTAAGCTACAGCAGAAGACAGGAATGATGAAAGAGTATTGATTTAAACTGAGGTGAACTGACTGGACAAGCACACATCTGGCTTGTAAAGCCTATTGGGTTTTTGATATAATAGCTAAGGCATTATAGTACTAAGAGTTAGAAAAATAAAACCCAGAATCAGAAAATTTTAGAATTTGCAAAAGTCGCTAATATTGGGTGAGGGGAGGAAAACTGGAATTTAATCTTAGAAAATATTTCTGCATTAAAGTAAACCAGAAATAAAAACAGAGGCAAATGACACTTTAAAGGCTTAATAATGGAATTTGGTGCCTCAAAAACAGGCTGAAAATTTTAATCATGATTTAAATCTTCTAGTTAAAAACTCAATTGATATATTTGATATTTTGAAAGACCTAAACAGATGATCTAACTAATTATTGAATCAATATAGTCTCCTCAGTACTGAAAATGAATGAGAAAAAGGATTGAATCAATTCTTTGATAAAAAAGTTCATTGGTCACTTGTGGAAGACATTTTAGACATGATTCATGCATTGGTAAGTGTAGCGGTTAGCTGTTACTACTGAATAGACACCCCAAACTTAGTGCCCAAACAATAGAGTCGTTAGCTTACAATTCTGCAGGTCAGCAATTTGGACAGGGTTAGCTATATATATTTATTTTTTATTTTCTGCTTCAAGCTCCTTCTTCCTTTTACAGAGAACTTCTAAGTTGGTGGGGCTGACTAGTTTATGACAACTTTTCCTGGGAAGACCAAAATGAAGTGGAACCTCTATCTACATGATTTCTTACTCAACAATAGGCTATATTTGAGTTATTCATGTTATAAGTCTTCTCTCTTCCAAGAGGAAGAAGTGAAGTATTTGAGCCTCTTCAGTCTTAGCCTCAGAATTTACTTGATGTCACGCCACTAGTGCAAGTAATAAAATCAGTCCAGATTCAAGAGGTGGAAAACAAGACTCACTTCCTGATAGGATGGTAAAAATCTGTGGTTACCTTTTTGGATTCCTCTAAGATACCTGATAGAGTAGCAACTTCTAAGAAACACTCCAATTCTTACATGTATGTTCCTGTAAAAATAGGGTGCCAACTTACTGCATGGTCGCCTAATTCTTTGTATGTCTCCACTGCCTACTTTACCCTGTATTTCCTGTGTCTGATGTCATCATCCAGTCAATGTCAATTTCATGGGATTGTGCTTGGCTGTGATGGCACCTCTTAAACCAGAACTGTGAACACACTAAATCGAGCTTATCAGTCAAGGGAATTTTCCTTAAGAAATGTTCTTTCGATACTCAGATTATTAATTTTGATGACATCCAATTTAAATATTTTTTCATTTTACTATTCATGCTTTTGGTACCATATATAAGAATGTATTGCCAAATTAAAGCTCATGAATGTTTACAACTAAAGCAAAAAAAAGAAAAAGAAAGAAATGGTTCTAATTATTTTCAAATACAAGATTATTTTCAATAAATAAGACTTTAGGGTATTACAAGAAGCTATTACAAGAAACTATGTAGTTCTAAGAAAGATAGAACTAAAATTCAAGTAGGAGAAAATTTCAACCATCTCACAAGGCTAAAATGAGCAATCTGATTAAAAAAATAACTGACTTTCTATATGCAAAGGCCAAGAAAGTGAGCGGACCTCATTCTGATTAATCAGTACATTAATAATAATATATAATCCTATTGCATAGCTCTTAAACTCTCACTATGTGATAGCAAGTGAATTAAGCACTTTACATTTGATCTGCAGCAATTCTTTGAAGTAGGTACTTTTTTAATCCTGTTTTATACAGTTGGAATTTGAGGATTAGAGAGTAGTCATCCTACAGCAAAATGAACACCTTTACACAGTTTTTAAGCATTAAAGCTAGGATTTGAGCCCAAGACATTCTGAATCTAAATATTCTGCTTTGAACACAAACTTATATGATCACTCCAAAGAAATCTGCAGCCGCAAGAAAAATTATAAGCTAATTACATTTTAAGAGATAATAACTTAAGGCAAAGTCACATATTTGACTGCAGTCAGATTAAAACAATATTCTAATTTAGGTTATTTATACATCGATCTTCAAAACAATGCCTACACTACATATATATGTATATATACACATACATACATGTGTATGTATGTGTATACATACATACATATATATGCATATATACATATATACATATATATTTATATATGTATATATACTGCATCTATATACATATATATTTATATGTACATGTGTGTATATATATATATACATATACTGTGTGTTGGTACATGTTTACATCTGTAGTCTACAGATATGTCCATTCACTGCTAAATTCAGTAGTGATTGCATTTTGCTCAGTAAGAATATTTCTCAAATTTGGATAAACAAAATAAATAAGATGCTTCTTTAAGTTTTTTCACCTGAAAAATGCAAGGGGTAAAATAGACAATCTACTCAAGATCTCTTTACCTTCTTTCCCCATCAACTGTTTCATACTGCAATTACTTTATACAGTCCATCCTTCCAAATCATGCATTGTATTTTCATGCTTCTTTCTTTTTAACTATCTAGCCAACCTCCTTGTATTTCCCATATTTACCCTGAAATCTCTATCCTCCAGTGTGTTACTCATCTTTATGGTCCAACTTAATTGCTAAACCTCATTGACTAAATTAACCTCACCATCCCTCCTCTGAGTTTTTTCAGCATTGTATTCACAGAACTTGCAGATGATGTATATTGCCTGATAGTTATCATAGTATCACACCAAACTGAATTTGCTGAAAGCAGGAGCTCTGCTACATGTTTCCTAAGTTCCTGTTCCACCGTATACTTTCTTGGTACATAATACTCTATAAAAGTTTATTGAGTAATCTCAATAATGAAAATAATTTTGCAGGACATCTATCTACACATAGATACACTGTTGTATATCTGTATCTCTAAAAATTGACATGAGAACTTAAGCACAACCCATCTGATGAGAATTTCTAGTAGAAAGTCAATGGTCTATAGACATTTTAGAAAATGTTTCACTTTTCTGCCAAAGAAGCATCCTTTACTGAATAAAATCTACTCTGCTATACCCACGGTGTCACTTTTCTCTCCTGTTTGGTCTTTGCAAATTTCCAAGATCTAGAAAGGAATTGGAAAAGCCTATTTCCTTAATATTCAGTACATGTGTGGTTGGACAATTTTTTGTATGAAAGGAATGAAGTCAGAATAGAGTTGATGAACTACATGCAGTTGATAACTTTCTTTACATTGCAAGTATCATCAGCAAATAAGAACATAAATGTTAATGATATTCCTTTAACTGACACCATTCATTCAGCACTCTTGCATTCATAGACGTGCAATGATTGATCTACTGTAACATATGTATATGTGAATATTTGCAAACACTCAATTAGGAAGTAAAGCAGTCAATGTAATAGCGTTTAACTTAAAAGAACATGATTATCTTTTTTTTAAATACAAAATATATTGCCCAACAGTTTTTTCAGAGATTTGCTCAAATTTATTAATTGCATTTTCAGAGACACAATATGTTCCCCTCATATGATATTTATAACTATGCTCATTAAATCATATTTCTTTTGCAATTCTTATATATGAGATCAAGAGCTAATTTTCAGTCAGCCCACTTTTAACAGATTGCCTTAGACAGCGTTCTATCACATTAGGCTTAAGAAAATAGCCCTTCTAACTTATAATCCATTTTACTGGGGAGCAGCAATCTAATTCACATTGATTTTGAGTAAACCTTTACATACCATCTGTTCCATTAGAAGCTGGGCTTGTACAAATCAATACATCTCTAACATCAACATGCACTAAGTAATCAATGGGTAAGGAAAATCATTATTTAATGCTCAGTAACTGTGTTTACATTCAAATAAAATATAATAAAATGTGCAAGGCCATTTTGGAGGAAGAACAAGTGACCCATGAATCACAAGCAGCTTGTCTTCCTATATAGCCTTTCAAATAAATCAAACATCTGAGGAATTTTACCAAGAAAGTAATGAGACGGTCCTAAGTGTCACCTTTTTCTAATTTTAGTCCTCAAGTACTGAATTGTCAAGGTCTCCAGATCATTTAATCCTTGGAACTCTCTAGTTGGTAAAACAGTAGTTCCAGACAACATGACTCCAGGTGGCAATCCTTTTTGCTGGATTATGATCAACTCCAGGACTGATCTAGTCTCTGCCCACCTGCTCACTCTTGGCTTTGAACACTCACTTTAATTATCCCTCTTGTCATTTGAACTTGGAATATACAGTTGTTCTCTCTAGTGTCTGAATTTCAGTTCTCCCAAATGAATTATACTTGGATCTTGTCCCACAAATGTGCTGTCATCAGGACCATCTTGAATAGGATGCTTGGTCTAGTCCCAGTTCCATACGAATTTGCATCTTGTGGACCAGTAGCTACCTGATTGCTCTTTTAGCTTCACTGTGAAGGGACTAGGGAGGGGAGTCAAGCAACAACGATAGAAATAGAAGTCACTGAAATATCTTGTTGTTCTGATTCTCCACAATTTTGTCAGGCAGCCCTATAGGCAGCAGGACAGATAAGCCTAGGTTCCCGCTGCATGGCATAAACGAACAGATGGGCTGTGATGAAATTGCCCATCAAAATTTGTTTTGTCCTATTTTATTACAGTTATTCAGGCAAGGAATGCAGATTGAAAGAAGGAACGGGTGAAAATAGTTGCTGTTTTTAGTGAATGTCAGTGAGTTAAAAAAAAGATTCATAGTGCCATGAATGCAGATCACACATTTCTTTCATTGTAGCCTAAAAGAGATGGAGACTTGCATTTGGCAAAAATATAAGTAAAGTTGGGTGTGTAAAAACTGGAATGAGGCAAGGAAATGAGGCAAGCATCCTGTTCAAATATTATGCAAATATCTGAATAAAATTAGCATATAATATATTTTAATTGTAAATTTTATTGTTTAGCCTGTAAAAAACAAATAAGTAGCAAAACTAAAACACAATTATGATTCTTACATTCAGTGTAACCTTTCCCATTGTCTGGAATGTTATTATATTGTATGAAAATGTCCAATTAAGTGATTTGAACATAGTTATTAGTTAAGTATATAACACTCTATAAAATTTTGCAGAAGTATAAATAGTTTGGTGAATATAGAATTGGTTTAGAATAAGTGATCTCTATTTGTTGATCTTTAACTAATCCATCTAGTGAAAACTTATCCACATAAAGTTCACAAATAGAGGACAGGAAAAATGGAAATGCCCATATTTAACTAAAATAAATGATTTTCTGAAGCAATTACAACATTTTGCAAGATGCATGATTCATTAAAAGAAATAAGGGAAGAAAAATAATATAAAAAATAGCTGGGTCACTCTTGCATAGTAATAGTATGTGCCGTTAGAATAGTTTTCTTGGTTTTAATGTATATATTTAAAACACCATGTAGTCTGTGTCAGGGCAAAGCGAAACAAAATAAGATTTCAAGAAGTCAGTAAACTATAAGAAAAATGCAAAAATATTCACATTTTGCTGAAATATTTACAGTTTGGAATGACATAATTCCCTCACAGCTCAGATATAATCAAAATTTGCTGATAAGAATAGCAAGACGTAAGTGTGGAGGATCAAAAGAACAATTACTAAATCCAACTAAGGATAAAAGCTGAGTATTTATAATTTTCAAGTTATTTAATCATCTACTATGTAAGACTAATTTGACCATACCAGAGATATATACTATCATTATTTACTCTCTATAAGGCACATGCTGTAAAATCAATGATACATATATATATATGTATGTATATACATATACATATGTACATACATATATATATATATATATGCACTCTTACCATTGCCAAATGTCAAACATAACTGATACTGGAGTGCTAGACCCCCCCACCCAAAAATTAACTATCCCTTGACCGGTATTCTCACATGGCCAGTCTAATAAATGTAGATAGTCTTGTTAAAGATGAGAACACAGACTATTACAGTATTTAGTAGCTTGTACAACCTAAGGATACAGAGACAGTCCATGTCTTCATCTGTCCTCTACCAAGCTCAGAACTTCATGTTACTTCCTACTAGTGACTAAATTTAGCTAAATGATTTTCATTTCTTAAATATCAGCACCACCTTTCTTCCTACATTGAACATAAAGTGAAATGAGAAACCAGGAATAGAAAGTCAAACAGTGAAATTTAATAAAGTTTTAATACTTACATGAAGTTTTTAAATCAAAGGACAGCACTCTCATAAGTAATACAAGGAAAATCATCAAACAGTAATAGTAATAAAATTTATGATGCATTATCAAATATAAAGCATTATCCAGAATGCTATAAAGCATTTTTGAGTTTTCTAGAAATTTAAAAGTTAGAAGGGATTTTAGAGATTATTTCAGTGAAAATGTATTCTCAATGTGAAGGTGAAATTGATTTTGATTTGACTTTAGAATATTAGATATCCAAAACTATACTTCAATTAAAAGATACATAGTACATTGCACATGAGACAGTGACTAATATTCAAAAAATATAAAGAACTAGTAAAACTCAAAAAGAAAACAATCCAGGTAAATAATGGGAAGATGATATTAGTAGACACTTCTCTAAAAAAAAAAAAAACATACAGATGATCTAGAGGCACATGAATAGAATTCTACCTCTCTATTCATTAGGAAATTGCAAATTAAAACAACAATGAGCTATCACCTAATACTTGCAAGAATGGCTATTATCCAAAAGACTGGAAAACAGTGTTGGCAAGCATACAGAAAAAAAGGGAACTCTCATACAATGCTAGTAAGTATAAAATGGTACAACCATTATGGAAAACAGTATGGTGAGTTCTCAAAAATTTAGAAAGGAAATTCCATATGATCCAGTTATTCCTGTGCTGAATATTTGCCTTAAAAACACAGCATCACTTATTCAAAGAGATGCATGCATTCCCATGTTCATAGCAGTGTTATTTACAATAGCCAAGCGCTAGAAACAACCTACATGCCCATCAACAGATAAGTGGAAAAAGAGAATGTGGTATATATACACAGTGGAATACTGCTCAGGTATCAAAAAAGATGAAATCCTGCCATTTGAAGGAACATGGGTGGATCTAGAGGAAATTA
This sequence comes from Solenodon paradoxus, assembly GCA_004363575.1. NCBI lineage: Eukaryota > Metazoa > Chordata > Mammalia > Eulipotyphla > Solenodontidae > Solenodon > Solenodon paradoxus. The sequence goes on from RJWH01000096.1 coordinate 1,399,247, forward strand.
TGCTTATTGAAATAAGCCAACAGCAATAAAACTGATTTCATATGATAGCACTCAGATGTAGTATATAGAAAAAACAAGCAAACAAATGAACTGAAAAATAGACTATTAGTAAACAAAAGCATATCAGTGACTATAAGAAAGGAAGGGTAGTGGGTAGCAAATTAAATAAAGGGTGTCAATTGTTATGATGCAATATTTCTTCAATAAAATTACTTTAAATTAAAAATAAAAGATATACAAAGGCAAGTAGACGATAGATTCACTTTACCTAATTCTTAATACACTGTTCTTTTCAATATACTGCTAAGTTACCACACCTATATTTTATTTCAATCAACCTCTGCTTAGTAAAAAACAAGTATTTTCGAAATTCACATTTATATAGATCATGTATGACACCTAAAGTTTTTCCTAAAGAGAGAAGCTGTTACCATTAGTGGAAAACATAATTATAGATAATATACTGATATCATTTTACATCTCAGTAACTAAGTATTCACTTAATATATATCAACCTATAGTTTTATAGATTAAATCTCAGTTAAATTGTGATGATATTTAAAATCAATTAAAGAAAAATTAGCAAGCATAGATTCAAAAGTTTGGGAAATACTGACCTAAAGTATAATTTGTTTGATTTATAGAATCAAGAAGTTATTATTTAATAAAAATAGAACCATTAAAGGTGTTTCCTCAGTAGAATAAATTGGGTAAGTGATACAATACTTCAATTGAGTATGAAATGAACTCAAATACTCAATATCTACCTTGTAAATTTTTTTTTAAATATTTCTCATGCATTGCTTTACTGCTATATTGATTTCAAGAACTGGTTAAAAAGCACTTCTTTCATTGGTCTAGATTTCTCATAGCTAAAATCCAATCTGAGCAAATTGAAAACTAGCAATTCTTAGACTTCTAAGTAAAAACGCAGGAATTTTGGAATTTGAGTTTAGAAAATCAGGATAATATACATGAGACACCTTTCCTCAACTTTTACTTCCAAGAACTATTAAGAAAGATCTACCTAAGAGGCTAAGTTTAAATTTACTTAATAGCGTAAAGCTGGTAGGAAAATCTGTAGATAACTATTAAAAATAAGACAAACGGATTTTAATTAGAAAAGATTTGCTCATAAAATAGTAATAGAAGAGTAATCAAAGAGAAATCATTAGAAATTGCATTTAGTGGAAATTTAGTGAACAATATCAGGACTAAATTAAGTCAAATTGAAAGGTCTAAACCATTTTAATTTCTGGAAGAACTTGATGACAAACAAGAAATTCTGTTCTCAATAAGAACAAATGGCAATTAAAGATAATAGCAGGAAGAAAGAGAATGCTGAGACAGAGACTCAACACTAACTAAGAAAATTTCCAATCTTTTTGGTACACTAATAAGAAGAGAGAAATGTGACCTCACAGTCCATTATCAAAAGCAATTTGATCTCAGAACACAGTGTACAAAGCTCTGAAGCATTATTAAGTAGATAATTTTGCTTGAAGAAAGTGCTCATTTAATGTAGTCTCTTAAACTAAAAGCTTTCCTATGTATGATGTGGTATTTCATTGTACATTTATAAATAAACTTTGGGGTTTTCAGAAAAACATGAACAACAGTAAAAAAAATGAACATAGTTCTATAATAAATTTGTATTATAAAATAATTTATTATATATGAATAAAAGTCAGATAATACTATAAGGTATGCATTTTGAGATATCTTCCACCCATATCTAAAATTTATTTCCAAAGACTAATTTTAAGGAATGTTAATCAGAATTGCAATTCATCTCACATGACTTAGAATAAACTACATATGCCTCAAGAGATACAATCACACTCTCTAAAATAATAGTGGACATTCAACCTGCTAATAACTGTAAGAGTGATGAAATTTCAAGAGATTTGGGCTCCTCATAAATGCAGTCATGCATCACTTTAAGGGGATATATTCTAAGAAATGTGTCTTTAGGCAATTTTGTTGTGAGACTATTCTAGAGTATAATTACACAAATTTAGATTTTATAGCTCCACTATATACCTAGACTATATGGTTTTTACTCTATTGAGACCACTATTGAATATGAAGTTTTTTTTTCCCTAAATATAAGTAAGCGATGCATAACCACAGTACCTACAAACAAATCCCAAATAGCTACTAGGATTAAAACTTGTTTCATTCAAAACCTTAGGTTCTCCCATCAGTTTCATTAAGATTACATGACATCTTCCAAAATTAATAGTGACAATAACAAGTAAAGCCAATAAATAAAGTCCATGGTCAACTCTTAAGTATCTCAGGTGCCATTGGAGTAGAGTAACAAGTAATACCAAAAATACATATGAGCATTTAAAAAAATCTGCATAACATTCATGTAATAAGAAGTCTCTTTTTTTCATTCCTATAGAAAAAATCACATTGCTTACAGCCTTTGGGAAGTTGTACATATTACTATAAATTTTATTTAAGTAATAAACTGCATCTTACAAGGATTTTTAAGGAATCCCTACATTCGACAAAGGAGACATTTGTAAAATTTCGTTTTATTTTTATAAGATGATGAATCCACTAATGACAAAATTCTAGCTAAAATTTTAATTTAGGTAGCAACTTGAGAAACAAAAACTGAGCTATTAAGAAAATTATTCATATAAGGTGAATATTATTTGACAGCTCCTGCTGTATCTCCATGGAATGTATAATAGTAAATTATTATTTTTGTGTGGGCCCATTAAAATGGTAGGACCTATATTACCCAGCACAATCTTGACATGAAACCAATTTAGAAGACTTGTACTCTCTAACTTTAGATTTACAAAGTTTAGCAATTAAGGCAATGTGATAGAGACAGCAAAACAGAAACATACATCAATGGAACTAAAGAAGAAGTTCAGAAATAGATGTGCATTAAGATAGACATCTGCTTTTTAACAAAGGTGACAAAGCAGTACAAGAGGAAAATAAAAATATTCTCCAAATTGGTGCTAAAATAACTGAATAAATGTATTAAAAAATCATCCTTACTTCATACTAAACATAAAAATAATTTTGCTGATTATAGACTTCAATTAAAGTAAAGCCCAAGAAGCTTTTAGAATTTAACATGGTAAAATAGCTTTGTGAAGTGGCATAGGAAAAAATGTCTCTGGATATCATCACAATTGATATATTAAGCTTGAAGCATTTGAAATAATTGCTCACCAAAAGACACTATTAAAAATGAATAGCAGACAAACCACAGAGAGAGAAAATACTTGCAAAAAAACTGACAATATTCTGATAATCAAGATATATAAAATGTTCTGATTATATTTCATAAAACTGAATCTACATCTATGCTATGACTCAGAAATTCTATTAAACATTTTTGCAATTATATAAAATCAGATGTTCACAGAAGTGTTTGTTAATTTAATGATCCTAGCATTTAGTATGAAAACCAAACTAAATGGAAATGGAAACTACCCAACCATCCCTTATTAGGAGAATGGATAAACAATGTGCAGTATATTTGTACAATGATTTCCTTCTTACTAATATAATCACTGATACATTCAGTATCACAGATAAATCTGAAAAATACATTGCAGAATAAAAGAGGTCCTATACAAATAGAGACCTTACTATATTATATTTATATAATGTTTTAGACCATGAAAAACTAATCTATGGTGAAAAAGCTTTAGTGTTGTCATTGCATTTGGACAGATGGTACTGACAGGCAAAAGACCTGAGAAATTTTTCTGGAGGGATGATAACACGTTGTATTATGAATAGAGACTGGGTTCCTAGAGTTGCACGTATTTGTCAAATTTCAGAAGGGGTTTAAACTGTTTATATTTCACATTACACGAATTTAACTTCAAAAAAATCTCTAAATAAATATTGATTTAAGTATTTAGTGTGAATTAAGTATTAATGTTTAACATCTGAATACTTATTGTTTAAGTATTTATGTGAACTGTACTGATCTTTGCTATATGCTCTAAAATGTACTAAAAATAAGATGGATTAATAGATAAAAGGTTAGGTATGTGATAAAATATACAGCAAAACCTTAGTAGCAGAATATTGGTAGTTGATTATACAGTCATTCTTTGTTAAGCTCTATTCATTTTTCTGGATTTTTGAAAATTGTAATAAAATTTTAAAGAAAAATATAGTACTATATATATTTTCAGTAAAATAATAGAAAAAAAAGTGACATTGTTGCTTGGGTATAAAAATATATTTATGACAACATATTCCTAAAACATAATTTAGGCTACTTTATATTAATGCAGACAATATATAGATTATTCAATAAAGTTAGTTTGATAATGACACAGAGCCAAAACTTCTGTTTTCTTCAAACACCATACTTAACAAGATTTTAGAGTCACTTGAATTTGCTAATAATATCCTTAGAAGATTAGAAATACCCAGTAGCTTTTGTAAACTAAAGCATGAACAGTATTTTTATAGTATTTTTCCATGAATCTTTGATCACAATTTCAGTGAAATGTGTTCATACAAAACTACCTTTTTCTTTTATCTTAAAAGCTTTGAACTTAATAAAACGCAATCATAATTATTCTTTGCATTTAGAGAGAAAGTCTTTTTATACTGAAGAATATTTGAGTAGTGTTAAAAAAAGCTTATAAACCAGTAAAGCTTTAAAACTTTTAAGTAAAGTGCCCAAGGCACAATGTCTCATTGATGTATGTTATTTTATCTATTTTGAGAAAATTAATGTTCTAGGTAATATAATTAGCTTGTTTTATACAAGATAGCTCAGAATGAATAAAGTTCAGAAATACTTTGCTTTCAGTTTCCTATTTTTAACAAGAGGATATGAGACCATTTTGCATAATAAAAGTTTATACATTAAGTAGAACCTGATTAATAAGTTAATTATTTATCAGTTCAGTTACTCAAGAATAATGAAGCAACTACTTAATATGTTAGGTATTATTTTAAAGAGGATATACTGGTTGATACTGTTTTATAGGTTTGTAATGAAAGGTTAACAAGCCTTTTCATAATGAAAACACAACTGAAGAAATTATGCATATAAAGCTAGAAAAAATATCTAGAAAATTTTCTACGCATAACCAGGAATTTATTTTTTTTTGAGATCTAGAAAATAACTGATAAGCTAAGGTGAATTTCATGTTGCATCAGTTGATGATGTCAAGATAACATCTGTCCCTTGTAACTAGTACTTTGTGCCAAAGGGAAGAGTTTAAAGATGGCTCCTCTCATTTCAGTGTGGTAGATACCAAAATGTCAGAAAGAACAGTTACATTTACGTATACTTGTTCTGATGTATTTCAAGAATCAAGATTATTTAATTCATCAGAAAAATTCATACCCTGCACATTTAAGGAAATGTTAGATGGATCATATAAGAATTTGTAGGGTCAAAGTGTTTATCAGCAGTCTCGTATGGTATGACTGAAGATTATTTTAAAAAGGCAAGACTCGTTTTCTTTATCTGACCTGCTCCTGTTTGAATGACTCATTCCGAGAGTCAAATGAAATGGAAAATCTGAAAGTATTTAGTATATTGTAAATATACCTAGAGGCAACATAACTTGAGACTGGGAATAAACAAAACATGATGATGGTTATGAACCAAGACCAGAGTATAGTCTTCTACTGTCAGGGGACTGGAGATTATAGCTTACGGGTTGTTTGTAAATTCAAAATCAGTCCATGGAGCACAGGAATTATATGATTATTAAATTCCAGCTGAGTCTAATTTCCATCTGGGTAGGATTATGGCAGAGAAACAGACTGATATAAAAATTAGCGTCACAGAAACAAATGGAAAATCCCAAACACAGAAAAGTAGTATTCAAATAGAGGAACCCCAACATAACGAAGTTGGATCACAGAACTAAGAACTGGTGTGGAGATCTAGGGTTAAGAGTTTTATAAATAAATGGGTTTATTGAATGCTAACTATATAGAGGGCATTAAGCTATATCCATTAATTAGCTTGAATTGACAATACACTTACTGAGGTATATATTATCATATCTATTATAAAGATGGCAAAATGAAGCTCAGAGTGTTTAAGTCATTCAACAAAAGTCATACAACCATTAAATGATGGAGTTGATGTAGTTCAAGGCTCATGATCTTTACATGACTTTCTACAAGAAAATTGCCCAGTTACCATAAGAATAAAAGGAGTGTTCCATTTCTCAGGGATTATTGTTCAAAGTTACAGTACAGTTGCCATGGAACCAAATCAACAAAATTAATAAAATACTAGCTGCAAGACTAGCTTGATGCTGCCCAGGGATGTCATTTCCAGTTAGACTCAACATTACACCAGCCAAGTTCTCAGAGTGCCAGGAGAGGCTAATTAGTTGTAGCAGACAAGCTGGAGGAGATCAAGTGGAGATACTGAGTAAGAAGTACACTGAAGGAACTCAAATAGTTAATAATGGGAATCATTTAGCATAATGATGGTCATGGAAGAGATGGGAAAATGCAGTTTTTGCAAGGTTATAAACTAGGGAGTGAGACTGGCTTGGATTCAATTCAAATTTTGTACCACTGTTTCCTAAACAGGAGACTTTAGGGCATTCTTTCACATCTTTGAGCCTTGAATTTCTCATTTGTAAACTAGGAAAACTAAAAGTAGCTACCTCATTGGGTAGGAGCCTTAAATGAGACAATGCAAGACAATCCTTAGAACTATGTCTGACTGACAATATCAGCAAGCACTCAACACTAGCATTTTTGATTTATAAAGTTATGCATTCTAACTTTCAAAAGATGTGTAAAAGTAAACATGTGTTTTATCTACTAAAGAAAGTTTAGTCTTAGGAAAACCAGCCTTGGCACAGGGAAAGAAACTGGCACAGAAAAGAGCAGATGCTCAGTCATGAGACGACAAAATGTTGTCCATGGTTCACTTTATCCATTATTAGTTCAAGGGTTAGTTAGGCAGGTTGGCCTAAAGAAAATGGGTCAAGACAGGCACAATACAGAGTATGAATCTCAGCTCTTCCTTGGAGCTCCATTTATTTATTTGTTTCTTATGAGTGGTAGTGATATTTCATAGTATGTTATGAGGTTTGTAATCAGTTAAATTGTGTAAGTGTACTCCCTAAATTGAAACACCATGTAAAATAGCTTTGTATTATTATTATCATCAAAATCAGCAAAGTGTAAAAGAAAAATTTTCCTCATGGAACTGAAATGTAGAAAAATTTCAGATGAAATAATTAGAGTTCCTGAGAAATTGTACATTTTGTAAGTAGCTTGTTTCAAAGAAAAATGAAACCTAAAGTGAGGCTTTTATAATCTATATTTGATTAATATGCATATTTTCCTATTTATATGCTTTTATGAAACAACTTGTTTTATTGATTAAAGTACTTAAACCTGTATTTTTTCCTTGTGATAAAGATGCATGGATCAATATGATCTTATAAGAGATTCATTTGTGTGCTAGTGACTGAGTGATCACATAAAATAGAGCTCAGGTCTTTATTGAATTTTTTTTCCAATTCAGCTTAGAAGCTCACAATTACCAGCTTCGACAAGATGTAAGAAGATTATAATGGTAACTCATGTTTCCAAACAAAATTTCTCTCAGCTGTATTGAATCTGAAATCTTTCAAAATAAGTAAATGATATTTAGCACCAATTGCAAAAGATAATACTTAACCTTGCTATTAATGCTTATTATGAATCAGAATTCAACAATGCTAAGTCATTCCTGTTTTTAAAAGTTCTTTAATCCTTTTCTATAATGAAGACTAGAACTCATTATGTGCCATACATGAATCTTCACAAAATTACAAACTCCCTTTCTCTTCAGCTTCAAGCCCTGCACCCCACTTCCCCTGCCTTCACTTCAGCCCATTCCCCATACACACATTTTAATATTTAGCAATATCAAACTATCTACTGCTCACCAATAAACCAGGTTAATAAATACACATACACACAGACATTTTATGCTCTGTCTTAAATTGTCCTCTCAAAATAGTTCTGTGTTTTTCTACTAGTTTCCACAAGTCGTTTAAAATACAGTTGAAGTGTGAAGTTCTCTGATGAGTCTGTCTCCTTCTCCCACCACGTTTGTGCCCCTGCCACACGATGCTTCTTCCCACTTATTTATCCATATCTATCCTAACTACAATATGAACATATGAAAACTATTACACCTTTTATTTTTACAATCCTGAAGCCAGCATGATCTTTTGCACATAGTAGGAAATCAGGAATATTGCTGAATGAACGAATGAATAAATAAAAGTCATCTTTTCTGCTCTTTTCACTCAGAATTAAGGTTCTATTTTTAATACAGTTGTTTCTACCTTATTCTTTTGTCCTTGAATCCTATAGGCTCTAGGCTTCCTAGGTGCTCTTGCATTTAGCAACATCTAAGAAAACTAACATCTATTTCTGATCCGCCCACTCTAATGAGCAGAGCCTTGTATTTCAGGCATATTTGACTGACACAGTCCTGTTTTTTTCATCCAGTAGTGTCATACTCTGCAATCAATAGCAAGACCCAAATTCACTTAATACTGGATACATTTTATGTTGCTCGTTGACCTGATGGCCATCTATATCAATGCCCATGATTTAGAATACTGTCTGTTCGCTAACATCCTAACATCAGCTTTTAGATCGGCTTCTCTTCTTTCCTCCTGAGTTCTTTCTCTGCACCTGTGTCCCCCTAGGGTTTAGAATGATATCAATGGCCAGGTTTTTCCCAATTTGAATGATTCTTTATTTAATTTTGTTCCTATTTGAAAAGTGATTTTGTCCTTTCCCATAATCGAGGCCAATTACTTAGAATTTAAAATTCGTATCATGCTCATCTATTATTTTTGTCAAGTAGGAGAAAAACCTGGATGTCAGTCCCGTTTGTTAAAAGTGTTTAAGTCATTTTGCATGGTACTTAGATATTATTATGATATTTTCAAATATATAATGAGCTAAATAATCTAGTACTTAATGTTTTTTAATATATCAAAAGTGATGGTGAAATCAGTTTTCATTTCTAAAAATCTAGTGAGAAATGGAAAAAGGAAGAATTATTAGAAGGAATTCACTAGCTTTTACATTTCCATGACCCTTTAAAAAGTTCTAGAAAGGCTCTTTCATCCTTAGTGTCCACCTGTGAACAATACGCAGACTCCAGAGAGCCAGATATTCAAGTGCATTTCCAGGACCTTGCAGAATAAAAGTTTCAGGGACTGCTTTGTGAAGGCTCTCCTGCTGTCTAGTATAAAATGGCACTGGGACTTCCTCAAATAGATTCCCCTGCTGGGACACACAGTTGGGAAGCGGCTCCTGGCACATCAGAGACAGACTAGGCCCAAACATGAAATAGAGGCTGTGACTTTGTTATGAATACGACAGACTTCAGGGTCAATGCTCCTGTCAGGAGGGAATGCATATTATTTTTCAAAGGAGCTCTAGGACGTGCAGGAAACCTAACACTTATGTGGGCATTTCTTTCTGCTTGACTCAAATCTGCCTAATAGGAAGTATACTTAAAAACAAACATAGAAAGCGCACTTTAACAGTGTGAAACTATTAAGCACCATTAACACTATTAAATTGGCAGTGAATATGTTAAAAGTGTCTAATCAAACAAATGTTCTTTAAAATAAAAATTAAAACTAAAACAAACAACAACAAAAAAAACACATTTGGTCAGCAATCCCTAAGAGTAGGTTCTTTCCACTCTCAAATGACTGGGAAGTCATTTAAAGTATAAGACAATGCATAGTAATTTGAAGCAGTATTATAAAATGATTAAAGGCCAAGAATTAGGAATCACTAAAGTTATAAATCGTTTTCTAATACTTGATAATGCACTGACTTTGGACCTCATTTTCCTTATCTTTGAAATAGGGATAGAATACAACTCTACAGTATTGTGGTCATTAGCAAATAAGATAAAGCACAACAAGTGGGTACCTGCTTCTTAAGAAGAGTCAGTAATTGTTAGCTGTTTCAGATATTACTATTAGCATGAATTTACCTGATAAACAGAAAAGTTCTGGCAAAGTAAATGGCCTTGTGAATATCAGTCTTGTGAAGAGAATACTAACTTTGATCCAACAGGATCTAGGTTTGGGAGGCAACCCCCCTAATTTCCTGCTGCATGATCTTGCATGATCTTAGCACTTTACTTACCTTCTTATAATCCCAGTTGCTTTCCCTGTATATAGAAACAGTATCTACTTCTGAGAGTTGTGGAGAGCATGAAGTAAAATATGCATCATTTCTACTCTAGTACATGGTTAGTCCTTTTTGTATGACTGGAAATCTGTGGCTATAATCTTCGATGATCATTTCATCCAGGCGGATTTGAAAAGACCACATATTTCTCTTCCATGGTTCTTGCCTGACTGTATCTCTTAATTTTAATAGCTTCAATAGTATGAATAAAGACAAAGTTAACAAACTATATAGATGTTGACTAGTGTGAAGAGACCAAATTTGATAATCACAGTGAAACCACTGGAGGGTGGATGGTTTATATAATTGAGATGAGACAGAAATAAACTACAGGAAAAATTAAATGGAGGTTTGAGTACATAAAAGTAAAAAAAAAACAGATCTTCAAAATACCTGTTATTGATATAACATATATGAGAGATTAAGGTTTTTGTCTATTACATAAAATGTGCTTATGGGAATTGATAACTAATATTCTAAGACCCTGAAAAAGAGACAAAAATAAGGAAAGACTTTAAAAAAGAAAAAGTGTATCTATTAAACAAAGCAAAATAGATCAATTTTATTAATCCATAAATACAAGTTAAAATATGATAGGTTTAACCACCTGTTATTTTAAAGTTATATTAGTAAAAAATTACTTTTGATGATAAGACCTAATAAAATTCTTAACTTTTTAACAGTTAATTTACTCTAACATTCAAATTTTCTGAATGAGGGTATATTATTCTTAAATATAAATTTTTTCATAAAATAATTAGGTATTAGATTCATTGTTCAGAGTTGTCAAAATTTTTGATACAGAATGAGACAGATGGAATCCTCAGTTGCTATCAGCATCATTTATGTGTTAATTTTTTTAGACTATTTCTGGACCTGGAAGTTGTATTGATATTTGATAAGAGTCTAAGAGGTTTTACACATTTAACAGTAAACACATGTGTATTATATTTCAAAGTATAATATAATTTCCACTGTGACTAGAAGATATAAATGATAAAACATTAGAAATGGAAACAAGGGCCAAATCGAGAGAAAGGAGAGATGATTGACAAAGTAATTATAATTTGACATTTTCCTAGCATTTGATTTATTTTTATTTGGGAAAGTATTGTAATATATATTCCTCACATCTGATTCCTTCAATGGTTTTGTAACATATGTATTATTTAACTTTTACAGATTGAGGATATTGAGACTGGATGAGGTTAATTGCCTTCCTTCCCAAGTTCAGAAGGCCCATAAAGACTTCAGTTAGAGCTAGAACCTGAACCCATAATTAAAGATTCTGTACTTTCCACTGTCAAGTCTGGATGGAAGAAGTATCAAACAATAAAGTGTTTCTGGACTATAAAAAATATTTTAGACAGAAGCTGGAGTAGATAGTAAACACATACAAATGAAATTTATTTAAACTTTTGCTGTTTGGAAAACATTGGAATAACAGGTCCTACTAGTTTCTAAAAGGAGTAAAACTACAGTAAAGGAAAGAAGTATTGCCAAGAAATTCTGACTTGAAAATCTTCACCAAACACAAAGGTATTAGTACCTGAAGTTACTAGTTATGCAATATCTCTGAGGAAATCTTATTCCAGTTAGTGGAGATGCCAGAAAAGATGGAATTTCAATTATTATTGGGATTTTGTGTCACTCTAGTATTCCTCAGTTGATATCAAAAGTGATTAATTTTAAGGTTATTCTTTGGATCAAACATTGTCCTGTATTCTAGAACTCTGCTGTCCATAATAATTAAATTTAAATTAACTTTTAAAAGTAATTCCTTAATCATTCTAGATATATTGTGAGTGCTCAAATGGTGCACACCAGTTAGTAATTATATATGAACAGTGAGGAATTATAGAACAATTTCATCATTGCAAGATAATTCTGTTGAGCATTACATTTCCTAGAGCCTGGTAATTTTTTTGTGAGGGGAAAACCTTTAACTCATGGACTCTGAGAAATTGTTGAACCATTTGATGATCTTGGATTCTTTCTGTGGAGTTGTTCTTGGTCTCAGGGATCCATCTTACACATATTCCTAGTCTTTGGGAATTATTTATAGATTTTCTACCTACTAAGGTGTCAAGAAAGAATAGCAAAGACTAAAAGGAATTATTCATCAATCAATACTACTGTTAAGATTCAAGTGAATAATAAGCATATAAGGTCTCTTCGAAGAACTCTATCTCAGGAGATAGAAGTCTGCTCATAGGGAATCCTAGCTTGTTGATTTAATTCCCAATATAATGGATCCTAAGATATTTCCAATTTGCAACAAAGCCGTGTAATTGATTGGGTTTTTAGCAACAATAACAAGTTGTTCTGAATCACTCTATCTTTTCCCCATATTTTTACCACTATATTCTTAGAGGTCATAAGATATCCTCCTATGGTCCTGGAGTCTATCTTAATCCTAGCTAATTTACCAAGCTAAATCTTATCCTGAATCCTCTATCCCTCCATCTGCCAACAAAATATACTTTTATAGAGTTCTATTATCACTAGCTAATTTCTGTAACTGATTCTTGTTGTGTGATTAATGATTAATGCAATAGCATAATGAGAATGTGCTAGAAATAAGAGTACTTAGGTTCTCTGGTGTGGGTAGTAGTATTGTAAGACTGTATCGTTGAAAGAGTGAAAAAAGAACAAGACCTAGGTTTGGTTCTTTCTTGACCATTTCCTAATTATGTAGCTATAGGCATAATATTGATCTATCTTGAGTTGAACTCTTAATATGAAAAATGGAGGCAATAACACCTATAACACATGGTTTTGGGGATAAATGGGATAATGGATTTGGATATAAATCCACTCTAACAATTTTTTCAGTTGATGTTAAGCTAATGTTTTTGCAATTTTATTCTATCCCTTTGTGAAAGCACTGATGTCAGCTCAGGGATGTTTTCTGCACAAAAATTCAGATGTCCTTTAACACTGTCAGAATGTTATTTGTTAGTTCAAAGATAAAAGGATGACAGCACAGTAACAGCAACATAATAGTGTGATAAAAGTCTTTGTCAGACCAGTCAACAAGCAAGAACTTCTATTTGTGAGCTGTGTAGTATGAGTTAATTTGCTTTAAATTTTGTAAATGTACACCACGTAATTATGCAACTTGCAAATATAGTCTTTTATGTTTTACAAGCAGAAAATTTTATATTTGAGGTTAATGTCACTGCCTGATAAAGAATTTGTAGAGATCACAGAGACAGAATGTATAAACACTTTTAAAAATATTCTATCAAGTAATGGTTCATGAGATCCACAAAGGAGAGAGGAAATAGTGCATATTTGGAGTCATTTTCATATTACCATGCTGCTAAGGTACCACTTAAAACACTGAAATATACTTTTTATAAATAGACAAGTGACAGAATCACGTCTCCTCAAAATGCAATGTTCTTCTCAGGGGTTGTATTAGGCACAGTGATAGCAGAAAGAATAGCTGCTACCTTCTCAAGCTTAAAGAACTCAAAAATATTTTTCAGAATATTTTCATGATTTATTCTCACTTCATTCCACCAAAATCCTAAAGATTACTTTTGTCCTTTTCTAATTATAATTATGATTGAGCTTGTTTCTCAGCACACAGTGTTGTAGCCATGATTTCTAACAGTACATTCAGGATGACCCAGGACTTCCATGATCTCATCATTTGAAAGATTCATTCAAGAGAGATTACCACTTGACAGATGAAACAAAAGACATGCTGGGGAGTATCATGGCTGCATTTTGCTGATTGACTTGTTCACGTACATTTCCAAGGTTAGAAATGAATACCTAAATATATTCTTTTTTGTTTTAATGAAAGCTAGTATTCTAACGTATCAGTCCTTTGAGATCACATTCAATTTGCATGTCCTTCAGATACCGTCTGTTTATCTTCCCACTGTTTTAAAGTTTCTTGAAGTCAAAGAATGTGTCATTTATCATTTTTTTTTCTCAAGATAGGAGAAAAGTGCCTATACCTTATATTAAAACTACTTTCTTAAAATAAATACATTTATGAATGAGTAAACGTATGTTTTTACAGATATCATTCATCTCCTTAAACAAATTTTCATACTCTTCTGAAGAAGGTAACAACTCTTTAATATTGCATTTCTTAAAACTCATTTTGCTCACCTTTCTCTAAGTCTCTGAATATTCTCCAAATCTCTGCTATCTTCTTTGAGAGGACCTGCTGGAGCTGCCTAGAGTAAGTCAGATGTTGATGTTCCATATATTTAGCACCACGTGAAATGGTTGTGGGAGAGTAAAAGAGACACTACATTAGAACCCCAAATAAGCTGATAACTCATTTGATCTCTGATTCTCAACTTCCTTATCTTCCTAGTATGATAACAAAATTATACTAAATATGATAATACTTGTAAAACATTTGACACATAGCAAGCATTTGGATCATGGTTGCAATACAGTGTTGGCTTAACTCAAGCAATTTAAACTCTGTGTATTTTGTATAAAAGTTTTACATATTTGCAATTATATTTACAACACATACATATACAAAAACCTACACATTTGATTACATAATGCACTTTACTGTACAGATTTGCAACAGTACAGAATTGTAGAAACTAGGAGTTAGCAAAGTTTTTGTGAAGAGATGGATAATAAATATTTTAGGATTTGTGGAATATATGGACTCAGCTGAAACTATTCAGCTCTGCTATTGTGGAACAAAAGCAGTCTTAAATAATATATAGATAAATGAGCATGGCTATATTGTAATAAAACTATTTATGAACACTGAAATCTGAGTGCCATAGAATGTTCATGTACAATCAAACAATATTATTCTTTCATTTTTCTCCCATTTAGAAATTCAAAATGCTTTCTTAGCTCACAGGTCACGAAAAAAACATCAAAAACATAAATGAGCCAGCCTGGAGACTGGATTTGTCCCATCACCATACTCTGCCAACCTCTGATATAAGCCAATGTTGAAATTTGCTGAAATTTGTGACTAATTTATAGAATTTTTAAGATTAAAATTTACTTCATAATTTTTATTCCTTATATGTCAATTATGAGATGAAGTAACACTAATTATTGGTGTCTTTGAATTGCCTTAGTAATCAACTCTATTAGATCTCATTTTCTCTATACCTACTCTCTTGGTGAAGATATCTAGTACTCTGACCTTAAAATCATTTACAAGTGATATCTCCCAAATTTATATCTTCAGCCTGAATTTTTTTATTCTGAACCCTTGACTCATTTTTCAAAATCTCTATTCAACATCTTACCTGGAAATCTAAAATTCATCTCAAATTTAACATATCCAAAATAAATCTGAGGATCCTCCTCCTAAATCTGTTCCTTTCAATCTTTCTATTCTAATTATGATAACTCCTCTATTTTTTTCAAGTCCCAAACTGAGTCATCCTTTATTCCCTTATTTCTTTCACAATACACATCCAATCCACCTACAAATACTCAGCTCTATCTTCAAAATATATCTGGAATTAAATAATTTCATGTCATCTCTGTTACTGTAATTATGACTTTTCACTTAAATTATTGCAATCGGATCCCAAACATGTACACGTCATCACCATCACCACCACAATCTAGTCTAGTCTCAATACGGGATTAGGTGATCTTTTACAGTCTAAGTTAGATCATGTCACTGGTGTGCTAAAAATTCTCTGATGACTCTTTATTTCACTCAGAGAAAATGCCCAGAGTTCTTATTGTATCCTGTGTAACTTGTCCCTATTTGTTATCCCTCTATCCACCTTCTTCCCTCCATCTGTCTGACAGAGAGAAATACAGGATGGCTTCACTTAACTTACATGTGGAACATAGCAATATGAAACAAACAACTATACTCCAGCAAAAAAGCACAGAACACAAGATGATGGCTGGGGTGGGAGGGTGGGGGATTTGTGGGGAGCTGGGAGGGATGAGGCTGCAAGGTGGTGGTAAAGGTCACGAGCTCTTGTGGTGTGTGTGGAATGTAATATCCACACTGAGAAATACATTTGACATCTTAAAATGATTATGGCTTTGTAAACAAAAGAAATAATAAAATTATTATGTTATTTTTAAAAAAGGCTAGAAGACTACACACTAAATGATGAATGAGTATGACTTTGTGATGAGTTTATAGGGTTTTAAAAAATTTCAAATTTCATAATAATTAAAAATAAAAAAATTAAATGAACTACCCACAATTTATGCATAACAAAGTCTATCTTTTCATAAAGTCAAGTGTTTACCTTATCAGTTTCAGCTCTTTTATTCATTTTAAAAACAAAACTATGAACATAGCTAAAGACTCTTACCCCTCTGCTTGCTTTTCTTCCTGATTTACCTGTAAAGCCATTATCTTCCATATGCACCTTTCAAAGTTTCTAAAGTGAATATAATTTTGTAATTAGGCAAAAACTATATGAAGTCTATCTAGTGGGCTATTGCAATGTATCTTCATACTGAGCTAATTAACATTACTATCAAGAATCCACATTACTATTTTACATTTTAAAATGTTAGCATTTCCATGTAAAACTTGGTCTTAAATTGTTTTCATTTTTTTATGTGGGTCTAGCACTCCAGAGGATTCCAGATATAATCTGGGATCCTTTGATGAGGATATTTGTATTTCCTTACAGAAAAGTATTTTAACTATTTAAAGCTATATTCTATTATTATTATTATTGTTGTTGTTGTTATTATAATTATTATTAAAGGAAAAGCGTAGGTAGGAATGAAGGTGAGCAGAGACAGGCAGGTAAGGAGAGGTGGAAGGAGAAATTCATTTTCTTTTAGTTGTTCATCTTAGCTGTCCGCCCCCATCACAGGAACCCAGGTCCTTGGGATGTATGTGAACTGCATGTGGCCAAAGGTAACTGATCAAACCACCACTACTTCTGCTACTCCTCCAGGGTGTGTCTACATTAATCATTCAATCATCAATAATTAGAGAAATATATTTGTAAAGTCAATCTGGTTCTTTTTTTTTTTTTGGTTTGGATGGCATTTAGAACATTAAACAAGAAAAGAACTTTAATATCCTCCACCAATTAGGCCTGGTGCCCCAGGGATTACCCAGTTAAGAATACCAATATTTCCTTGTAGCAAGAAGTCCCATTGCACAGAAATGATCAGTTAAATAAGAGTAATTAATTTCACTGTTGCTTCTCTCTCTAATAAATATGGGACATTAAAATTTTAAACAAATGAATGTCAAGTAATAATTAGTACCAAAGACTTTGAATCAGAAAACAAATTTGACCATTCTCAAATTAATATTATAATCATACTAAAATAAGACTTGTAGTTTTATTAAGTTTGCTCAGACAAATTGAATTCTAGGGGCATTCTTTAAATAGAACCACTATTTTAATATTCCACCTACGGAGTAACTTTGCATTCCTCTGGTGTTTAATCGAAGAAGTTCTACAAATAAAATAAACCCAACTGACGATGTGAAATTTAAATTGACCCCTGTAGTCTCACAATGAACTAAGTGCTGAGATCTTTGATTAGAGTAAACCAGTTACCACCATATATATGCATGATCTCTAATTGTTTGAGTTAGCAAAGCTTTTCAGTTTTCCTGGTGGTCTTTCAGTTGATCAGGCTAGAGCCACTCCTAAAAAATAAAAATATCTAAGGGTCTTGATATCATAGACTGCACCTTTTACTTAAAATTTCTCTACCATGAACCATTGCAATAGGACTTCACAGCCAGTGCATTTAACCCCAAATATAGAAGGAGCTCATTTAATACAGAGATATGGTTTCAACATGCAAGTGATAATTCCTTCTTTGACCCCTCTTCATGCTCTCCAGTCCTTTGGTATTATTATGTGCTTGTCATTCATCCTGATATTTATTTGCTCTTTTGTAGTCATTGGCTATGCATTATTTCTTTTAGAAACTCTAAATGTTCGTAACGAATTAGAATACCTTAGTAAATAGTGAACAGACATTAAAGAGACACAAATTTAGACTTAAAGGAGATATGAAATAAGAAATTATCACGTCATAAGAAGACTTATTTATTTTGTTTATTTCACCATTTATTCCAGGTTTGTTTTTCTTTTAAAGGAAGAAGCATATTTATTTATGTTTGTTTCCCCATCTCAGACATGGGTTGTGAACCCAGGTCCTTGACCTTCATGTGATCAGCATGACAGCATCTTAGCTGCCTGAGCCACAAGGGCATACCCCAGTTTTATTTTGTTGTTTATTTGTTTGTTTGTTTACTTCTAACGATTCATATTAAGGATGGGCAAATATTTAATGCCAAGAACATTCAGTGTTTTATTGTTTGTAGCATTTCAAATGACCTAGAATCCCAATAATTAGGTTTTGAATAAATACTGTTTGAGTAATCCATGTAACAATATAATGCAGTCAGAATTATTGAATTGTGGATAAAAATTCTGAGTGGGAAAATACTTGAGGCATATAATTGTTTTTTGTTTTTGCTCTAGAGATTAGAAAGATACAGAAATATGTACAGTGTTTATCACTGATTTAGAGTAGTTTTTCATTGTCTTTTAAAATTTATTTATTTCTATCTTTTGGCATAGACACATTCAATTTATTTATAATAAGGGAAATGTATTATGTATTAAATTATTTTAATGATTTAAGCGATTCTTTAGTCAGTTGCATTAATGATACCTTGAAAAAAATAAGCATTTTTTCTAGAAATCTTTATCTTTTTAATGTTGAAATACAATTATATTATTGGGTTGAAAATAATGTTGGTTAACATTTGTTATTTGCTAAACAAGATCTTTGGAAGCAGCAAAGAAGATTGTAAATCTTTAACCGTGCAGACATATATCTTCTATAATGCTACTAATGTCCTTGTTATTTCAAATTAAACTACCAATTTTGAATTAATTTTAAATAACAATGAATTATTGATATCTCTGCTTATCTAAAAGAGAAATGCAAAAAATATTTCAAAATAACAATGATGAGCAATGACTGCTAGTTATAGATTAATAACTCGTTCTATTGTAAAGGTAATTAGCAACTTGTCCTTTCTCCCAGACATTTAAAAATGATGAATACTGCTCTATTAAAGAAAAAAAAAGAATTGTTCTTCTACCAAATCTGCAAATGGCAGTTAATGCTGCCCTTGAAACTAGCATTTTGTTTTAACATATGAAACTAATCTAGTGTCTTTGGATGCTGATCATGGAAGATAATATCACAGAGAACTTTATCTACAAATGTATCTTGCAAAGCTTCTCAGACAGTTTGATTCATTATGTTGGAGCTGTCAATCATATAGCCAGTCATTTATATTGTTTTGCCCTCTCATTGTTATGTTTCCTTAAGGACAATTCCTTTCTCTTCTCTTTCATAGAATATTTAACCATACCATTCTAACTCTTTACAAATGATATTCTAGAAGATTCCCATAGGTTTTCTTTGTCATCAAAGAGATAAAATATTCTTTTTTTTAATTTCACTAATGCTCAAGTTATGAATCTTTCATCCAATCTCAGACTTTTGGAAATAATTTTCGCTATTATCTTGAGAAGTTTTTCTGCCTGTGCTGATGAAAACCTGCATTCTACACACCTTAACTTCATTATGATTCATATAGCATCTAACATGCAATGATGTCCAAAAAATTATCAACAACCTATGAATTGAATTGGAAAAAGAATTATCCTGGCATTGGAGGAATTTGATCTGTAAATATGACATAGCAAACAATATTGAGTAAGCAATAAAGGTTTTGTCCCTTAAGTAACTCCTATAGTTACTATACCAGAATTATTTCTGTGGCCCCTATGTCAGACAAACAATAACCATAGTGGTTTGTATTTGACAATTTCCTATCCAGAAAATGACAATATAAATAAAACTCTAGACCAATATCTCCAATAAACATAAAAAAATTATCAACAAAATATTAGAAAGACACATTAAATGATATATAAGCGAATCAATACCATGATCAAATAGTATTTATTGTAGAGATGCAAGGATGTTTCAACATACATAAATCCATTAGCATGATATGGTACATCAATAAAAGTATAAAATTATATGATCATCTCAATAAATGTCAAAAATATATTTGGCTAGGTTCAACATATATTTATAATAAAAACCCTCATCAAAGTAGAAATTGAAGAAATGTGCCTCAACATAATAAAAGTCACATATGACAAGTCCACTGCCAATATTATACTCAGTGATAAAAAAAATAGCTTTTCTTGAAGAGCAGGATGAAGACAAGGATGTCTACTCTCATTATTATTATTCAGTAAAGTTCTAAGTCCTAACCAGAACAATTAGTAAAGAAAAGGATTTATTTATATACAAATTAGAAAGGAATAGTAGAGAATCATTATTTGAAGATAACATGATAATATACATAGAAAATTCCAAAGACTCAATTAAAATTTAAAAAAACCAACAACTGTTAAATAAATGCAGTAAAGTGGTGGGCAACAAAATCAATGTACTAAAGCATGTTGCATTTCTATATACAAAAAGCAAACAAATAGAAGAGATAATCCCATTTATAATTATATAAAAACTGTTAAGACATATTTGAAAGAAATAAGACACAAGATATAAAAATATATTGCATGCTTATTGACTAGAAGAACTGTTATTAAAATTATCATGTTTCCTAAATCAATATTCAGATTCAGTGCAATCCTTATAAAAATCCAGTGGCATTGCTCATAAAATAAAACAAAAAATTATAAAACGTATTTGGAATTACAAAAGACCCTGAATAAAAAAAACAATTCCGAGAGGTGAAAAATGCAGATGACACATTAGATAATTTCAAACTATACTAAAAAGCAATTATAATAAGTTAGCATGGCATTCAAATAAAAACAGACACATAGATCAGTGGACATAATTGAGAGCCCAGAAATAAACCCATACTCATATGAACGACTAACTGAAGACCAAAGAACCAAAAACATGCATTGGAGTAAGAATAGTCTCTTCAACAAATGATGCTGAGAAAACTGGAGTCACATGCAAAAGAATGAAATTAGACCATTCTTTAATAACACAAACACACACACACATGCACACACACACAAGTTGTTTCCAAATAAAGACTTTCAAGTTAAGACCTAAATTAAATACATAGAATTAAATATAGGTGATACACACTTTGACATTGACCTTCACTATGTTTTAAGACATAAATGCCTCTTACTGAATGAGAGAAGATATTTGCACATCATACTTTCAAGGGGCTAATATTAAAAGTATATAAAGAACTCACAACACTCAACAACAAAAAACAAACAACTGAATTAAAAAATGGGGAGAAGTTCTGAATAGACGCTTCTATATGGAAGATATGCAACAGATGACAACAGGCACATGAAAAAATGTTCATAATCTCTTTTATTAGGGAAATGCAAATAAAAAATAGAATGAGATATCACCTTACAACTGTGCGGAAAGAAGAAAAATCCTTATACACTATTGGTGGGAATATAAATTGATGCAGCCATTATGGAAAGTAATACGGAAATTCCTTAAAAAACTCAAATTCCATTTGATTCTTTTATACCATTTCTGGGTATTTACCAAAATAATTTGAAAAAACTAATTTTAAGTGATATGTACCACCATGTTGATTGCAGTATTATTTATAATCACCAGGTTCTGGAAACAACCTAAGTGCCTATGGATAGAAAAGAGCTATGAATAAAGAAGATGTGGGGTGTGTGTGTGTGTGTGTGTGTGTGTTTAACCCTTCCAACATGAATAGACCTAGAATTTTAGTGGCAAACTTAATGTTGATTTATAATGAGGTGTACCTCAAACCTATATAATGTTTTAAACCAGTATTACTTCCATAAACATTTTTGAAAAAACAAAATTTGCCACCATCATTAACTTCTTCCTTTTTTTGATTGCAAATTTTCAATTAATTGCCACATTTCCACTTCCAATATATTACTAGGATAGATTTAGTGCTCTGCATTATGCTGCTATAGGCATGTAGGGCATCAACACTTACTTTGTTTAGAACATCAAGTCTTGCAGCCTCCAAGCTTGTCCACATTCCAATTCTACCACATAACAGCCAGAGTGAGCTCTTAAAATAAAGTCAATTCATTTTCCACTTACATTTTTCAACGGTACCCTGTTGCCTTTTGAGATAAATTCCACACTGCAGCTGGACTCTTAGAACCATATTAAATTTCTCACTTTCAGTTCTTGGGAAACATTATGCTCTTTTAATTTTCTACAGTCACAAACTTTCATCCTTCTGTCAGAAAAACTCCATTTTCCCACTAATCTCCTTTTTCCTGGCTACGTTTGCTTATCATTTACGTATCAACTTAGACTCTACTCAGAAAAACTATCCTGATATCCTAAACTACTTTCAGAAGCCTACCTATATGTTCTGCTGCACATTTTACCATCCTTCTTATTTTAATTGCATTTTGACTGTTTACTTGCCAGCATTTACCTCTCCATGACAACATCAATAAGGATGGGAGTAGGATTTTTATTTCAACAATTATTAAAGAGAAAAAAAAATGAATGAAATCATGAACTAACAGCAAATATTACTCATACACATTTCACTACAACTCAAATATATTAACAAACTAATAGAAGTAGCTAATCTTCCTCCAGCTCAGGGCTTTTAGCACCTTAGCACTATTCTGACTATCTAGAATAATGCCATCATTCCAAAGGCATCATACTTCTTTTAAACTGTTTCAAATTTTTGTCTTTCCTTTCAGAGGTTGGTGACGTTTCTGCTTTATGTGCAAGTAAAATCCATTCTTCTCTGAGAAGCAAGTTTCCTATTTGTTTTATAGCTCAGTCTTTCCAGTGCCAAAACACGAATGATATTAAGCTTAATAACGCTGTGCTCCTAGGATCCTTCTCCATAATAGCCCTTTGTTGGAGCAGCGCTCTCTTTCCTTTGTCAGATCCAGAAATGTATCTACGTGAATGGAGTATATTGCTTTAACAAGTGAAAAACCCTTATTTGCTCAGTACTAAGCTGAAACAGCTAAACAGTTTTCTATTATTACCATTATTTCTGAAAAAAAAGATCATGAGATTGTTTTTTTTTCTTTTCCTAAACCTTTCTATTTTCTGCCATAGATTCAAGCCCTTTCCTTCCTTTCTTCTTCAGAACATACTTAATATACTAAGGAATTGAAAGGAAAAAAAAAAAAAAAAAAAAAAACATCGTTAAGAGTCAGTGTTTCCTGAGGCCTTACTGAGTAAGTCCCAGGGTCAGAGATAGGGAGGTCTTGGAAATTAAAAAAAAAAAAAAAAAAAAGGAAGCCTTCCTAGAAAACTGCCCTTGGGGAACATGGAGGGAAGTAAAGGAGAGGGAAATAGCCCACCCCTATATCCCAGGTGGTATATTGATTAGTTTTTAATGAAACTTTAAGGAAAATTCTGTATAAAAGGAGACTGTGACTCCTCCTTTGTGTCCTTGAATATAGGAGTTAAATTCCCTGTGAAAGTTATCCTCTGCCTTTAACAGAAGGATAAAGATATTCTTAGCAGCAGAGTTGGAGAATTTAAGGCTGAAAAAGCTGTAAAAACAAACTTTCTGTTTCTTCACTAATCTATACCCAAGTTCAAACCCCTTTATAATATCAGTTCCTTTCAGAATCATTGTTTCTTTGTCTAAAAGACAAAAAAAAGTGGCCTGCTTTGGTCAATTCTTTGGGTTTTATATATTTGAGTCCCTAGTACCTACATAATTTGTTTTTCTGCCTTATGTCAATTTAATCATTGGATCAACTTAAGAATCTAGAAAGGAGGAAGGGAAAAGTTTTCTACACCAGTAGGGGGAAAACCAACTCAAAGGAATCATTTGAAAGCCACGTGATCAAAACCAAGATTTGAGTAAATCTACAGAAGCGCTGGAATGGAAGGATTAATTAGTAGAGAGAAATGCAGAACATAGTGGAAAGCTTCCAAGAGGAGGTAACACATTTCTGTGCTTTTTTTTTCCCTTTCAGCCAAAGGTTTGGAAACAGAAAACACATACATGAGTAACATATTTCTTACTTTTACACTCACTTCCTATTGTCAGATAAGAAAACTAATTTTTTTTTCACTATTTGCCTTTAGGTTTGTATTAATGTAATTGCATCACTTGTCCTATTTCAATAGGTATATTGCTGTCAGTTTGGCTCTGGGAAAGATAATGTAGTCATTCATAAGTTTGCAGTTTGCATACAGCTAAAGCAGTCATTACTGTGGAAGACAAATTCATGTTCTGGTGATATTTCTATTGCTGGGTGAGCAGCTAGAAGAGGTAGGGGTATTGGAAAGAGGTTCTTCAACTTGTCTGCTTGAACACTTAGCATCTAGAAAATTGGGTCAGATGATACTTTATAAAAAGAGATTTGCAAACCATGAAACCAGGATAAATATATATACACATATACTCATATATGTGTATATGCATATGCATGTACCTATCTATCTCATTTTCTTTAATATTTCAGTTGGTTAGATACTCAATTTTTTGTGAAACAGTCAGAGCATAACTTATTTTTCCCTTTTTACGTAAGTTGCTGAGACCCATTATGATCTAATAATTTATCTAAGCTAGAGAAGTCTTCTAAAAACAGGTCTAGAAGCATCTGGCTACAGATTCAAAGTTTATATTCCTAATTCCTAGAATTGACAGAAGTAGAAAACAATAGCTATATCTCATATACAATATTCATACACATATACACAATTTCTACACATTTAATAGCAAACATAGTTCTTTTCTCTTGTTAGCTTATTCTTCTCTAAAATCACCAATTCCTTTATTTTAGTAGTAAATCACAATAGTTGAAGCAATTTATATTCTGAATAATACCAGTTGATTATATTTTTTGATTATATTTTTATTATAATTTATAAATTATAAATTCATAGTGTTCAAATGTGCTTGAATAAATAAGCATTACTTTTGTTTATTCGTTTATTCATTCATCCATTTACCACTTGTCCATTCTCCTATGCACATAGAGGAGATCATTTGCCCAGGCACTGGACAAAAATATATGAAAAAATCAAAATTCATGACCTTGAGGAGATCCCACATAACTCAAAGACATAAATTTAAAAAAAATACTGTAAGTGAATTTTTAGGGATATGGATAAAATACCACAGGAGAAGACCTAGCAAAAAGACAATATACAAACAGATCTTGAAGGAAATTTTCAGTTCAATAAAAGACAAGAGTGTTCTGGACTGAAATAAGAACACAAAAAATAGAGGCTAAATATGTTTGGACTGCTAGCCAAGGGTGCAAAGCATGGAATTTTAAATGCTGATTTCAGAGGTAATAATTTTAGACATTGTCCATATGATAAAGTAAATTATACCACCTACTACAACTGTCTTCAAATCTGAAATAGATCACATGCAAACAGCACATAGCTGCTGTTCTAATTGTTCAAACCAGTCAAATGAATTTCACAAATAACACACTTACTCTCCCCTAATTTTGTAGCAGGAAACAACTATTAATGCAGTATAAAAGATGCTGTGGTTTTGAAAAAAAAATGAAAATATTTCATATTATTTTCCCACTATGTAGACAGATGCCCACATATTAACATTTATTCGTTTTTAATTACAGGCATCTTTCAGAGTATACAAAACAGTGCAAAAACATCACCATATTAAGAATAGATCATATCTTCACTTTTCTCTGAACTACATAGAAATGTATTCATTAAACTTCTAGATGCGTTATTTAAAATGAAAAGAATATTTTGAAGAGTGTTTTTGCATAGAAAATTAGGGAAATTTCTACTTAACAAAATTGTTTTCTACCTTAGATTATTTCAAGAGATAATGTTATCAACTTGTCAGACTTTCCTCCCATTTCTAAAAACTTTCATTATTTTTATTTCATGTATAGTCAGTGTGTTGATTAAAGTTTTATTCTGTATTATATTTTAACAAGGAAGAGAAATAAGATTGTAAAGATAAATTTTCTGTAAGTCATCGCAATGCTTAGGATGAGAAACGAAAAGACAGAGGCATATTAATTACCCCAGTTCTACTCATATTACCTTTTTTCATGTCACCTTTCTAGCTAAGACAGGGAAATAATAAATCGTGAGAGAAAAAGTTTGAACAGTAATTCCTTTGAATTTACATATTATAAAATGAAGTCAATTTAAAACATCCAGTAGTAATTTAATAATGAAAGGGATAAGGCTATATTGTTTAAATTTATGTCATACTTCAATTTGTTATTTGAGCTGTATAATTTCATCTGAGTTATGTTAGAGAACACAACTGAGTCTAATGTAAAGCATAAGCTAGAATAAAGTGTGAGTTTTTGATCCATGGTGTGCTATGACTTGAATAAAAAGCTGAGACCCTTTTGAGACCTATTTCAGAGGCATTTCTGAAAGCAAGAGCTGAATGCCCAAACCGTGGTTCCTGAGTACACAAAAGATGTGGTGGGGAGCATTCTGAAGCTGGAATCAGATGACATTTATTTGATAATAGTCCAATAAGTTGATAGAAAGAACAGAAAACTATATCCCTGTGTATCTATTTATCTACCATCTATCTATATGAGAAAAAAGTAATGTCTGTCACATTTTACCGTATTTAGCTTTTACCAATGTGAGGGGTGGTAGGGATGGGGGACTGGTGAATTTATATTCGACCCATTCATTCCATTGCCTTTGAGACTTTCACTTGCCCCTAGCTGTGAAAAAACACATTGTAAATTTGATTAGGTTCAGTTCAAACATTCACTGAATATGGTAAACTGATGGCTGGGTTCCCTAGACTAATGAGCAGGGGCAAAGATTCTAGTTTCTCCAGCATGTCCTGTGTCCTTGTGGTTACTGAACACTGCTAGTTATTCTACCATGGGGAGTGGAATCGGGGGCAGATGGGTAACAATTTCAGTCCTGGGTATATCCCATAGGTTAGTGCTTTTCAAACTTTAATAGCCAAGAAAGGTATAGTAAGATGCAGATTCTGGTTCAATAGAACTGGAAGGAGCGAGAAGGCACTTTTAACAACAACTTCAGGTGTTGCTACTCCTGGTGTCTGTGGACCACACACTTTTGGTACCAAGTCTTAGAAAATCTTTTGTACCTGTGTACCAGGAACCATGTAAAAATATGGTCCTATCAGCACCATTTGCAAAAAGAGAGCTGAAAACAATTCAAAAATCCATATTTACTAGCAGGAATAATCTGATTATATAGTCATACCATAGAATGTTATGCAGCAGTGAAAATCAATGTGGATGAATTTCAAAACCACAATATTAAGCAAAAAAAATGTTTCAGAGAAACACATACAAAATAATTCTAGTTACATACAAGAGCAAAAGAGTAAAGAAAAAAACACATATATGCGGTAAAAATCAATACAAGAAAACAATAAAGTATCACAAAATTTAGGAAGGTATTCAATCAAGCAGTTTGATGGTCAACATAATGTAATTAAAGGATGCACACGTATTTTTAAGGTACAATCTGCACTGACTTTTTAAACAGCATATTGGATATAAAGAAATTTATTTTGATACATTCTTTAAACTGTACTTTATCATGTGAATGCTGGTTTTCACAAAATAAATCTGCTACATATACTTTGTACCTAACATAAATATCATATAAGTTAATATAAATATAGTGTAATATAAAAGCAAAATGAAGTAAAAAAGTAAAGTAAAAATCAAAAAGCAAGGATTTTATCTTATATTACAATTGATAAAATTTGAAGGCCAATCCTAAAAGAGAATTCAGAAAAGCAATTCTGCTATGACGTGATCCATTTACAGCTCTCTGATGTTCTGATTTGATACAAAAATAGACTTTAAATATATATAGGAGTGCATTGTTAGCATCATATCCTTTAAATTATCTTTGATGAGACTTCTGGTAGAAACTATAAATTATACATCATAGTACTCCTGTAGTAAGAGTTTGGATTGCAGTAATGATATTGCTGATTAAAGTCATTTGTGTAAATTCTGGAAACCTGGAGAGCAAAGACAGACTTTAAAATATAGTGCTGAAATTAAAGCCTGCTCTCATTAGGTACTTTCATCCAAATAAATGTATACTTCTTCTCTACATAGAGGTAACTCCAAGGACCACCATAAGAGCTTTCTTTAGGAAAAGTGTCTTTGGTCCCCTCTAGCACCAAATCTATTGCTCTGCAAATCCCCAACATGGATTATAACAGACACGATTTTAATCTAAAAAAAAAAACAGTCAAAGCAGGTGTTACAGTTTGTTACAGTTACCCTCCCAGACTACAGGAATTTAGCAGTGATCTAACAGAGAGAATATAAATTTAAAGCAACAGGGACTCCTGAGGGCAAATCAGAATGACTTAGCCACAAATTGTGCCCTGGGAACCTAAAAGATTTAACCTACTGCAGATAATGCATCAATACTGATTTTTTTGAATGTTGGAAAGTATTTTCAAAAAGGGCTGATTTATTTTTTGTCTTCATTGTAAGTCCCTTCTTCTGACAGCTGTTAGGTATTAGGGTGTTTTGATTATCAAGGTCATTTCCTTTTTAAGGTAGTAATGTTATCACTAATTTTAATTATTTTTAGGTATACAAGGTGCATAGGTGCTGGCTTAGTAGACAGTAGAGACCAGAATTTCATCTTGTGTCTTTTAAAAGAAATTGAAAACTTGTTATATAATAAGATACGACTGTTTTAACAAATATTCATATTGATGCTGACAGAAATTACTTGTTTTACAAGGGATGGGGGTTTAACCAGTGTATAAAGTTTCTAGATGGAGCAAATAAAGATACAAGGTTTCCAGTTAAAATTCACATTAATCTCAACAATAATTCCTTAGTATAAATGTCCCAAGTATCATATTAATATATGAGACATAAAAATATTGTTTGTATGGCATTCAAATTTAACCCGGATTCTTGAATTGGGGCAAAGTGGGGAGAAATGGAAGACTGGCTTCCCTTTCAATTTTGTAAATCTTAGTGATTTGATTTTAGAATTAAGGAGTTCAATGTAAATAAATCCTATGCATTTAAGAGAGGGGCCAGAAGGAAACAGCCAACCAGAAAAGATAAAAACGAGGGAGTGTTTTTCACATACTAGCATGAATAAGAATAACAGCGATCTTGTTAGTGTAGATTCTGTTACAGTAGTGTCTTAGTTTGGGCTGCTATAGAAAAGTGCCATAGACTGGGCGGTCGGGTTATAAATGACAGAAATGTTTCTCCTCCTTCACTCAAAGGTCCAGGTCAGAGTGTCTCCACAGTCTGATTCTGGTAAGACCCTCTTCCAGGAAGCTGGCTGCTGACTTTTCCTTATATGTGTAGAAAAGTTTTCTGGATTCACTTTTATAAGGGTACTCATCTCATTCATGAGCGCTCCAACCTCATGTCCTAATTATTTCCTAAAGGTCCCTCTTCCTAATAGCATCATGTGTGTTTGGACTTCAACAAATTAATTATTTAAGGAAGTAGACATTCAATCCCATAACAATTAGTCTGGAATAGGGCCTATGACTATGCATAAGTAATAAGTACAGATGATAACAACGTTGCTGGTACTTGAAACACACTGACTAGAAAAGGTTACCCTTGCGTTTCTTAGCTTTAGTGCCTATTAGAATTACCTGGAGGCTCACTCAGCACAGATTTATGGGCCCTACCCTAAGCATTTGTTTCTAAGTTCTCAGGTGATGTATTTTGGGCTATTTGAACTACAATGTAAAATCCATAGGATTAGAGAATGAGTCATCCTCATAGCTGATCTCTACATGACAAAAATTTTTATATAAAGTTATCTATGTACCATATTTAAGAAGCAAAACTCGAAAGAGCAATTTATGCATGATTACACCTAATTAAAATTAAATACCTAGTTTTAAAAATAAGTTATAAAAAGATTAAAGGACATTTTTTAATATGTATAACTGGGGATACACAATTTGAGTACAAAAATGTAATTCAGATAGTTCCTAGATGGTAACATTTAAGCACCAGTACCAATGTAACAAGATCTTTCCCCTCTCAGAATTGACATAATTTTCCTTTATTATTAAAGTGTATTTGATCATCTGAATCTGAAGAAGCTCAATCTAGTTCCTGTAATGAGGAGGTAGTGAATAATCCAGATTACTGATCTGAACCTCAAATTTCACAGGGAGTCTTGTTTTTAATTTCATCTGGAATCTCGTTTTATATCAAGCAATCATATGATAAAGCTTCATGATTTTAGAATTAAGTAGTTCGATGTTGAAAAAGCCTGTACCTCTATTATAGGGGCCAGAGAATAACAAGAGGACCTACCAGAGAAAGTAAAAATGAAATAGACTGATTCTCTCAAACTTTAATATGAAGGAGAATCCCCAGATATCTTGTTAACATGAAGATTCAGATAGTATGGTTGCTATAATAAAATACCATAGGCACATCAAGCTGGTCATGAATAATGGTATCTCACATTGAGAACAGCAGTAAAGCTTTCTGTTCTTGGATAACCATGAGCCCTGAGGTGATAACTTGCTCTCCTGGGAGGCTGGTCTAGTTCATTCTCAGGCTTTTAGGCTCAGGGGTAAGGATATTCCTGTTCAAATTTGTCCAGAGTTTTGTAATAGGAAGTCCTTCGATTATCTCATCCAGTCATTTCCACAGAAAGCTAGGATACCCTACCCCCCACACAAATGGTTTGGCCTCATAGACCTGAGGTAGTGACAATTCTTACTACAGTGGAACAATGCCACCGAGTTCAGCACTCAGGGAGGAATGGTGGCCTAGTCTTCCGTAAGGAATAGAAATGAAAATGAAGCAACATTTATAATACGGTGATGCAGCTCACAAGTAAAATAGTTTCTCTTCACTGGAAATCACCTACTGCTTTGGGAAATCATTTCCACAACACTGTGGAGAGGCTGAAGTCTTCCCACCTACCAATCTTACCTGCTAGTCTCAAGTCTCTCAATTATAATTGTTGGCCTCATTTTTCAGAACCACTGTGTCCACTCCCACCTATTCTGATTCAAGACCAGGAGTGGCCCACTGTTTCTCCTTAGCTTCTCCATAGCTGTTTTATTTCTTGTGGTCACCCTAGTTTAATCCTTTAAATATGGAATGGTTGCTTTCCCTCAGGGAAACCATAGGATATTAATGTAAATCAGTCTACTATATCTCCATAAACCAGTGCTGCACAAAAGATGCTGATATAGCATTTGTCAAGTCATTTGCAAAAGCTTCTCAAGATGTGTCATTTAACTACCACACACTATAAGCACATAAATCTTCATGCATTGCTCAATAACCTCCAATGGACAAAGATAAGTTTCTATCTATTAAAAAAAAAAACCAAAAATGTACTCTTTGCATGCAATTTCATAGTGAGAACAAAGTAAACTTGATAATAAAATAGACAATAAAATATCTAACAATAATGAACAAAATATTATTGAATAGTCATACTAGAAAATGCATTATTCTGAAGTTCAAGAGCATAAACCAAAGGTAGAATGATAAATTCATTTGATTAGATAAAATTTAAGGATTTCTCATGGGAGAGGTGTAGAGAAATTAATACAAAGTATGGTACATGAGTGGGGTAGATAAGAAATAGGATCAGATGAAGATTTGTCCATAGTGACCTTACTATCTTACCTTTATTTTTTATCTTTGTAAATATATTTCTTACTCAAATATAAGCAAATAAAAAGAATAAACATAAAAATAAATCTTACTGAAAACAAAACAAAGCAAAGAAACAAGCAAACAAAAACCCACAAAGTTAATAGGAGAGAAGATATTTTCTGAGATTCTATAA
The DNA here is from genome assembly GCA_004363575.1 of Solenodon paradoxus. Lineage (NCBI taxonomy): Eukaryota > Metazoa > Chordata > Mammalia > Eulipotyphla > Solenodontidae > Solenodon > Solenodon paradoxus. The sequence goes on from RJWH01000096.1 coordinate 1,431,245, forward strand.
AAAAATCTTACAAAAATTTTTGACCCAGAAACTTTACTCCTGGGTATAATTCCACTTCTTCGTTCCTTGTAAGTCAATAAGAACATGCATGTTCCTTGAACCTAGAACAATACCTGACACAATAAAAATGTGATATAATTTGTTGAACAAAGTAAGGTTAATAGTGACAGGGAATTTGAGGTACTTTGGATAATCATCAGAGAGAGGGTCATTAGTTAGAATGCAGTATATTCCCATTATTTGTACTTTCCACCATACAGATGTGTACTTAGAAGCAGAATGGATGTTAAAACAGTCATGTTTGTATTATAAAGATAAAAATGAGAAAAAAATAACTCAATAAAATTGATGTCAATTAAAATAAATTAATCCCCAAGCTACACATTCTTCAATACAAAAAAAAATCAAAGAACATATTTGTACGAAACAAAATAGAATGTTCTATATGATGGGGATAAAAGGAATAAATAAAAACAAATAAATGGTAAGCAGATTATTACATAGCTAGCTAGCTACTTAGGCCATAGCAATGAAACTAAAAATTGTTTAAACCATTATTATCCAAAATTTAGGGAGAAAAAATATGATAAAGATGATCACAAGTACTTTGTTAGTCCTTCCTTTTAGACACAGGGTTTACATTCTCTCTCCCTGATTTGACTTAATGACTTGCTTAACTAATAGAATGTGGCTTAAGGGACAGTCTGAGTTTTACAACACTATCTCAGAAGAATATTTACAGATTCTGCCTAGGTTTCTTGAAACATTTGAATAGAAGAAGTCAGTTGCTTTGAAAGTTATATAAGCTTCCAGAAACCACTATACTGAAGAGACCACAGTTAGGCACTTCAGTTGACCATCTTTTCTCAGACTAGACTTTTAGCCATTATATCAAGTTGTCATATATATAGAGAAGTCATCTTGGGTCTTCCAGAGCAGTCCATGAGCCAACTGAATACCACTCAGTGACTTCAATGAGTTCAATCAATACCATTTGGAACAGAGGAGTGAATTTGCTGAGTCCTGCCTGAACTCCTGACCCAGAGAATAATGAAATATTATTTTCTTCAAGATTTTTTTTTTTTTTTTTTGCTTTTGTTTTTTAAAAAGAAAGGTTTAGGCAAGAAAGAAGGCAAATAGATAGGCAGGCAGGAAGAGAGAAGAGGAAGAAGTGTTTTATTGTATTTTTATTCAGTCATTCACACTAGTAACTTCCCACCAGACCCAGGACTCAAACCCAGGGGTATGTGGTATGTGCGATTGACCTAATCACTGATGCACCAGGAAACACCAGAAAACAAGATTTTTGCCCACTTTTTGAATCTTGCCCTCTATACCTTGTGCCAATTTAAAATGCAGATGAAGGTGTATTTCCTAAGTGAATGCTGCTGAATCATCCAATTGATATTTACATAATCAAGTGCCAAAAGTTGGCCTTATATTACAAAATTGTGTGGAAGGATATAGAATGCTAGAGTTAAATCATTTCCAGTTGAAAATCTAAACAAAAATTTAATCCAGCTACTCAATCTGACAATATTGCTTTTGGGTATATAAACCAAGGAAGCGAAAATAGGATATTGAAAGGAGATCTGCTTTCACACATTTATTGCAGCATTATTCACAAGAATCAAGAAATGGAAACTACTTAAGTGTCCATCAATGGAAGAATGGATATATATGTGAGATGTGGGGTGTGTGTGTGTGTGTGTGTGCTTGTGTGTAATGTATATACATATGCATATATGCATATATATGCATATAATAAGATATTAGCCATGATAAAGAAGGAAAACTTTCTATTTGTGACAACATGGATTGAACTTGAGGACACTATGCTTTGTGAGATAAGTCAAAGAAAAATATTGTGTGATATAACTTATATGTGGAATCTGAAAAAGACAAATTCTGAAAAAGAATAGTTAGCAGGGACTGGGGAATACCATGCTTGGGAAGTGATAAGACGTTGCTAAAAGGTATAGACTTGCAACTAGTTGATAAATAAGTTCTAGAGTTTTAATGCACAGCATAAAAATTTAACAATGAAAATCCTGTATGATATTCTTCAAAATTGCTACTAGGTCTTAAATGCTCTTACCACACAAAAAGAAATAACAATGTGATATGACATAAGTGTTATCTAAAGCAATGGTCGTGATACAATGGAAAACTATGTACCAAATCATTATGTCACATTCCTTAGACTTAGATAGTGTTATATGTAAATCATATTTTCAAAGGAATACTGGAGAGAATAAGTCACTTTTCCAAAATAAAAAAAAAAATGCACATGTTTAAATCTTAAACTCAAATCTAAGAATTTTAATTCACTTTCTTATCTGTAAGCCTAGAGCTCTAGACCTGGGGTCTTCGACTCCTGTAAATTGCATAGAATTGTAAATTTGTGTGAGTAACATTGTGCAACATGAATCTTATTAGGAATAGTCTCATATATCTCATTAGATGTTTTAGGTAGTTTGTGATCCCTGCCTAAGTTAGAAACATTAACTTGAGGAAAGAAGTATATCCCTATATTAAAAATTCATTTGTTATGTCAGTAGTTTTTGTTACATATCTGTTATTTTTTAATAAAATGTTAATGACTTTTAGAAAAATAATATATTATATATATTTTGGGGTACAATATATTTGTCCCTTGGTCAGTAATTTCTTATATTATCTTCTTTATATATCCATTATTATTATTTCTAATTAACAACATGTATAGTATGTCTCATATAGTTTCAATAACTTTATGTAATCTATGTCTTTAATACTCACAAAAATGGAATATGTGAGCTAAATGAGAATCTCATTCTGTGAAATAAATATTATTACAGTTTCTACTACATGAATGCAGAACTTGAGGTATAGATTACACAACTTGTCCACGGTTAGCTAATACTAGATTATGATTTATTTAGATATTTTGATAAAAAAGATGAGGAAAATGGGAGTCATTTGGTTAGGATCCTGTGACAGGAGAAAGGAAGAAAGACTGGTATGAATAATGTGACCGACGTTCCATGTGTGGGAAACAGCTACAAGTGTTCCATGCCATTCTTCATCCATATTTAGTGCCTTTCAGCATGATACAACCAGCTTCACTATTAGGTTACAATCTCAGGGTCTCTTTTACCTCTCCCATTACCACTTATTCCTTGTCCTCTTTGGGAGGACATAGTTGCTTACATTGGGTCCTCTTATCTTTCATTTACCTGACCAACTCTTAAGCAAAACACATTTATGATGATAGATGCTAATACATTTTCCCTGAGGTAGATTTCAATTTACTCTCTTTCCCATCTATATTTGATGCATCCATCCAGTGAAGCCAATAAATATCAAGAGAATGGGAAATTAGGTCATCAGGAAACTCTTATTGAAAAGATTATATAAGTAAAAACAAAACTAAAAACAACAAAACTAAAACAGAACAAAACAAACAAAAAAATCCTTTTAATGTTACTGTACCAAGGAGTTTGATCTGGGATGGAGTTTAGTCAAATTTAGAATCTAAGATGATGCAGGTTTGTGCAGAAAAAGAGCAAGCCTTCAGTACCTGCATGGTTTGGCAACTAAAAGTAAATGGAAAGATGGCAAGAGCCTTCTTTAGTCTCTCTGGTCCATGCCTAGTCAGGCTAGAATGACCCTTGAAATATAGTTAAGGGAACTTTGTAAAATGAAAGTGAAGAAAGTTGGTCATGGAAGATAGTGTGTTTACAAATGAAGCACAGCTTTTATGCTATGATTCATGTTAGTCCATGCATTTGCAATTTTTTCCCCAGTCCTTCTCTACTGTCCCTTTACTGACACCAATAAGAAAAAAATAAAAAGACTTCCATAAGCACACTGTGACACTTGATACAAATGAACATTTATGAATACACAGAAACCTGCCACGAGACCCCTATTTCATTGCTTTCCCTCCCTGTATACTTTCTTATTAATAAAACACAGTGGCTCTAAACACTGGAAAATCTAGTGGAAGAAAATTGAGGACAGTAGACACAAAGTGGCCCTGGGTTGTTCTTCAGTCCTTCAAAGATGGCTTCCAAGTTTATTTTGTTTGATAATGAAGAATTTATTGTCGTAGGTAGATTCATACAAGATGACAAATAGTTCTACTTTTAGGCTTCACATATTTGGCAGGACAAAAACCTATCCTTGATAAATAACTTCTGAAAATGTCCATTTTTTCCAAATACTGATCCATAATATTGAAGAAATAATAGTTTAGTCAACATTTTATAGCCTTTCTCAAAAAGAGTGACTCTGATAAGATTTCCTCTGATTTATCTGTTTTTATTGAAAACAACATCAAGATGTCCACTAGCCATGCAACTATTTGGGAGACATAAACACAGATAAGAAGAAAATGTTATTTCACAATGTGAGGGTTCATTGAATATAAACTGCAGTGGAAGTCATAGGAATTGAATAGTAGGACTGAGGAAGTGAGTAGATGTTTCCTATTCTCTTTATCTCATGAAGCAGTATTTCATAATGTACAGTAGTATATTTGATATGTCTGAGATTATAAAATAATTTTATAGGCATATTTTTATTTTTGAAAGTACTTTGGTGAAGGGTATAGTCAAATATTATAATTGTTATGGACTGACTACTAAACTTACCAAATTTGAAAAGAATCTATTTTCATTATATTATAATATATAATAATATTTCAATCAAAATGAGAATTTTATATGCTTTTCCCTGCCATTACATTTAAGGTAATTTGCTTTTATTATTGGTAGAGAAGGTAGACAATAGTAAACAATCAAAGCATCAGGCTGTAGTTAAGTTTCTAACTCTCAAAAAATTCAGCATTCTATCTAGTCTTTTCAGAATTTTTCATCTATATTTCATATAAACAAGAAGCTTAAAAGTTAACACTCTGTTTTGGAAGTGAGACTTTAAATTTATATGTTTAAAAATAATGGAAAAAAATCTTTACTATAACTAAAAGAAGTCAACATATAATTGAATGAAAGCAAGTGATATGTCTAATTAAATATAATTGATAACTGTAGAATAAATATGAAAAGAACTTTTCAGTTAAAATGAAGATGTATTAATAAGGATTAATCATGTAGAACAATGATAAGCAATTCTTTTAGTAATATTCACTACAGAATTATTTAGTGATTTGTATGAATTATGCATTAGTATTCATTTTCCTATGCTTTTAAGTATGAAACAAAAGCGTTTGCTATTCACATGTCTGCTTAAAATCGATTTCATGTACTTTTAACTTCTTAGATTCATAATTCATTTTCCCTGTTTTCTCTATACTTTACACAAGTAAGTTTAAATATAAATAATAAAATAGGGGGCATGATTTCCTTGAATTGTCATTTTTCCATGTACCTTAATGGTGTCTAAGGGGAAAAATGAGATTTAACATTGATTTTATAATGTACCAGTATACAGACTATTCAATCTATCTTTATTTGTCACTTCATTGGATTACTTTCATTACATTTATGTTTGATAGATAAAAAGCAGGAGCATATAGGACTAAGTTTAAACATTGGGTGATTCCCTGAAAATCTGAAATTGGCTGATCTTGGCATTTCTTTTAGTTTTTCAGATCATATTTTAATATAATAATTTCTAAGATTCCTGGAGTTACTGCATTTTGTGGTATAATCTGTGAAATTACTTGCCCATCACTTCCTCCTTGCCGAGGGTAGTTCAGTTGTTGTAATATACATGAGACTTTTAAAGGTGCTTGGGAAAAAAAAAATTAAACCCATGTGGAGATGTTTGAAGATATATGTGATGCGGGGATGCAGATATATGAATAGTGGATTAACTGGCAAAACCTGAAAGAGACCCCAGGAGGAGATATCAGTTTAGCAACCTGTATCTAGGACACAGCCCAAGATATTGTGCCATTTCTTCTCTCCAGGTAACCTGGACAAGCCCAGAGTCCTTAAAACCCTCCCTCTTGCCTGGGTGAGAGGCAGGCGCTTAGGTCTCACACATGCATGTGTGTGCATCCTCTTAATGTAACCTTAGTAATAAACTCACTGTGTGTTCCTGACCAACTCTCTCTCCACAAATTCGTTCTGTATGAATCCATCATCTCATCAGTTTATCTCAGCTCACTTCCCACCTCATCATATGGATGTATCAAAAACTTTAAACATATAAAGTTTAGAACTTGAATTGTTATCATTATAAAGTTGGGAATAATAAATCACACAAAATAATAAGGAGTAGATTATCAAATACATTATTAAAAGGAATAGAACTCAGTGATACAGTTTTAGCTCCAAAGAGATAAAAATTAAATTACTTTATCTTTGTGTAGATAGCATTTTATGAACATGTACTTTAGGTGTCAGAGAAGTCAGAGAACTAAAGAATTTACTTGCAAACTGAGAGTGTTCAGATGTCTAAAAAGACTTGCGGATTTTCTCTAGATTTTGGTAGGACGAGGATCTGCCTAACCTCTGTCTCCCCCTCAATACCAGAATGACTGTTGGTCTATCAGTCCATGTAGCCCCATTCCAGAGACCATCTCTTCCAGGTACGACGTACTTCTTGAGGGAGAATTTAATATAAGATGTGGCTTTCTATAATCTTTAAGCCTATCTGCAGACTTCAAAATCAGCAACAAGCAAACAGGATGGAGCAAATTCAGCCTTCAAAGAAAATCAAGACCACACTGGCATCTGAGACCATTTTTCAGACTCCTGTAAAGTACTCATTGGGTGTTCTCTTTCTACCTATCTCATCCAAAACTTCCCACAGCAATTTAATCTTTCATGATTAAATCACTCCTTTCTGATTCCATAATGTGTCAATAGTCGGCCTGGAAAAACCCCCTTCTCCAGACAGGTAGAGGTATGAATGTGGCCATCTCAGAAAATGGTGCAGCAGTCTCTGTGCTCACAGGAGTTTTGTCCTCCTGGTCTGTCATCAAACATTCTCTCTCTTCACTTTCTCTAACAAATTTATACAACTTCATCATTTATCATCTCAAGAATTCCTTCTTGAACTTTTCACCACTGAATCCCAGAAACCCCCACATTATACTCAATGCCTTTAAAGTAGAAAAATCATATAATTTATTGTTCAAACCAGGATACGTACATGAGTATTATCTCCAGATAATAGGCATAAACCATTATTGTCTCAAGCAAACAAGAATTCCCTGTCCCATTGTTGTAGAGTTTTTTATTAGAACATTCTTGTTTTGAAATTATTTTTCATTCCATTTTAATCCAGGGACTACCAGAATCAATATAATATTTTATTATGATGGCAGAGTTAGAAGATCTGATAAGAAATCAAATACAATCTCATCCAATCCTCATTAGAACACCCCTAAAAGGTATCTAAACCATCTTTGAATTTTTGCAAAGACAAGAAGATACTGCATTGCATATCAGTCCATTATGTATCTGGAAAGGATCTTGATCAGAATTTAAAATTGTCTCCTTATAATTTCCTTTTACTTTTTATAAATATCTGAAATCTTCCATTTAACTGCCCCATTTAGAAATTTGCTGCATCCTCTCACAATCTTGTTTCCTTGTGTTAAGCCAATAAAGGTTATTAGGTAAGTAGAGATCAAAGGAAAGTAAGTTCTGGGAAGGTCCTCAAGCAACTCTAAGGTTGTATAAGAAAAGGGGGAAACTTTGAGGCTAATCAGGAAGATCAAAAGTTTATATAGGGCACACCCTGGTAGAACAGTTGTTTGGACAACTGCCTCCAGCTGAAAGGCCCTCTACATGCATCCCAAGGACCAGGGTTCACATTCCAGTTCTGGGAGAACAACAAAATGTGCAAGGAAACAAAAATCAAAGTGCTTCCTCCTCTTTCTTCCTGCCTGCCTACTTGCCTTTATTTCTACCGGCAACTTTCCTTAAAAAAAAAATTATCTGGAAACAGGAAAATATGAGAATGTAGTTAAGTGAATGAATCTTAGAAAACCTAACAGGTAAGATAGAAAGGATTTGGAGATTCATTTGATTTTGAAGTTAATGAATGAGAAATAAGAATCAAAGACAATGTAGGCAGCTGATAAAACTATCACTTTTCATTATTGACACTATGTTCCCCTGATACTAAGCATTTAATCTCATTTTATATTTAAACTAATTAAATATGATGTTCTAGACAATTCACTCTTTAAAGACAAAGGCAAAATTGTATCTGTGTGTACCTCATCTGGCATAGTGCAGGTCAGAAACTTACCAATAAAACCAAAAGCAAAGTATTATCATAATTGTACAAATGCACATACATATCAATAAAAATACCACAATAAAAATTGACCTAATGCCTTAAAGAACTTAGAAACTAAAAAGTGTTTTGACAGACTGTTGCAAAGAAAAGCAGTCTTGTGTCCGCAATACTAACAAAGCTGAATATAGTTTATCCCTATTTTAGCATTTATCATTTCAACGTATCATACAGATATGTTACTATAACATAATATATTAAAATGATGTATATCTCTTCCTGATAATATTATAGTTAGTGATTGTTGATGTACCTGTAAAAGTATTTATAAATTAAAAAAATTCAATATTCATTAGTATAAATGTATTTTTCCTTCAGAAGTGCTGCACTCTTTTTAGATGAGTTTTATGTTAACTCAAACCCAAACTGATATCCCTGGACTATTAAAAAACATAACAAAACAAAGCAAAGTGCTTCACATTTTGCAGAGAACATCAAAAGCTCTGCTTATAAAATCAGCCTGGAACCACATTTTTATGACTTGTAAAATAAATTAGGCCTTATCCTTAAATGGCTGGTTAAACTAGAACACCTTTTAAAAATCAGCATAATGGCAAGCAGTTGTATGCTACAGATACAAGTTTCAAGAATACATGTCTCAAAACTTCAATAATGATCCAAAGATGCTGTTAACAAAAGGCAACCTGAAGAGCTGATTTCCTAAAGCAATATTGAAAGCTTAACAAATAGAGTTAAACTTCAAGATCAGTTCAAGGATCTTTCTCTAAATGTGTGGTTTCTGTTTACCAGAAATACAGATCAAAATACTACAATACCAGTAAAGGAAAATAAACTGTTTTCCCAGTTACATATCAATATCTGTTTTGGGAGTCTTTAATTTTGTTTTCAGTTTATTTATGCTGAAAACAAGAGCCTAAGCAGTACATTAAGTAAAGGAAGAACAATTAGAGGTTATATAAGGACAGCTGCTCTAATCACCATGTCAGTTGATAGTGAGAAATCTATCTCCCAGAAGAAAGAAAATCAATGTTTACAGCACAGCCACCATTTCAAATATATGGTTAGTGTTATGACTATACTCTATTTTAAAGTTTTTAAGCTTTTTACCTGTGACCAACAGGAAAAAAAAATGCCATTTATAATGGGGTGTTCTGCAAAGAGTGATTTCTGCTAGCATCACTTCATTTCAAAGGATTTCCTAGGACAATCAGATTGGCTCAAACTGAAACAGGCCAATTACTAGCAAAAACTGCCTCCAGCTTTAATAGTCTACAGGGTTTTAAAAATCGATGATGCTATAGTATTTGCATCCATAAAATGACAGCCAAAAAGAAAACTAAACAATGTTGAAAATGTGTTCTTCAACACTCTTTTCAAAGTATTTCAACTCCTAATTCATATACCTATTTAGGATACATAATTAGACATCGCTAACTCTATCAATACTGCCAATGACTAATGGACATAGGCCAAAACATTTAAGACAAGTAGAAAATATTTTGAAAAAAATAGATCAAAAGCAATTCATATAGGTATTTATATATTCCATTTTAACTGTGAATAATGAAAATTGTGAGAAACATAAAAATCAATGTGTGTAAAAGTAAACATATTTTAAGTTCTGGGTTGTTATATTATGCTATTCTGTTCGAGAATATTATTCTCTGCCTAACCTGTGTATTGGATTTTCCTATTAGTCCTGGAAGGGAAAAGTATACTAGCATCTGTGTTTATGATTATGGTGGAATCATAAAACTCTTAAGTGCACAGGTAAGTCAATAGGATATTTTCTGATGTCAAGCTCAGAGGAATGCTTCCCAGATACATGTAAGAGTATTCTTCTATCAGTGGGGTCCTTAACTATGTGTTGGAACAGAGAGCTGGAAAAGGTTTTGATTTGCTACAATTCTTGTGAAGAGATTCACTGATATAAATCGCACTACCACATATAATTTGATAGAAAGGGAGAAATAAAAGTAGTTCCCTTTAAAAATTCAATCATTCATTTAGTCATTCAATTGTTCTTTTAATTATTCTGCAAGTAAATTTTTTCAAGGACTACAACATGACAGGAAAATTACTAAGCACTGGAAATACAAGTGTGTGAACTACTTTTCAAATAGAAACAAGTAATAAAAACTAAAACAACAGCATATATGGTAGATATGGATGACCCTTGATATCAGAGAAAGACTACTGAGTTAGTTCAAGATAGACAGAGTCGAACCATTCCTGAAACTAGTAAAGTAGCTAGGTAATATTTTGCAGAGCATATTAGAAGGAAGCGAATTTCTTGCCAGAATTCATAAAGGCTCAGTACTTAAAATTTTGCAGTTGAACAACTGTGTAAATCAAGAATAAGATTTAGTAATAGCCGCCCTCATGCAAAAAATAGGTGTTCCCTTAAAAACATCTTGGACAAATTAACAAATACATGGAAATGCAAGAAAGAACCATAATGATTTTCTTATATTAGAGAATTTTTTTGTACTAGAGTACTAAACTGAATTCAACATAGTTGGAATTGTTAATAAGTGTTGGTGCATATTTGTATTATAGTAAATGACTTAAGTCTAAGTGTAAATGTGTCTGTAAGCAGTTTCCCAATATCCATCCACAACAGCTTCTTCACAAATGTAGCCATTATCAAAGGAAATGAAAGAACAAAACCCAACAATTCTAGATGACAGCAAATAATCCATGATTTTTGATATTGAGTAACCAATCATAAGTATTGACTGAAATACTTATCCATTTCAAAAAGTGACAGATTCGTGATTTCCTCAGTACAACCAACTTTGTATTTGGGTGATTTGAAATCTGCCTAGAGCTACACTTGTTTAAAGTTATCCAACTCTAGTTTCTGGTTTATGTCCCTTCTTTTTTGATGAAAAGCAAAATCAATGTTTTGTGCTTTTGGTTTTCTCTTTTTGCCCACGATATAGCAGGTAGGCTTCATGCTCCATGATGATATCGTGAGACATATATAAGCATAAATGTCCTGTAGGAAGTTCTTAGATATTTTCAGCATACTCCACAAATGTCCTTTTCCTTCTATCCAAAGTACCTTTCTGTATAGGAATGAGTTCATTACTTAAGAAGAAATAACCTTCCAGATGATATTCATTGTTGCGTAAAAACTACACTTTACAGAATTTACAAACAATCCTATTTACAAACAATCCCTGCTGAGTAACAAAGTCATTAGTTCCAGATAATAGGCATTCTTTTTTCACCTTTTAAACTGTAAACTTGTCATTTCATTATAGTTTGAGAAATGGCTCTACTATTTATCTGCCTTTTCCATTCAATGGGAAATTTTACAAAAGACTAACACATCACTATTTATAAATAATATTCATCATATGTACTATAACACATAAAGTTATAATTATTCAAAATTACTTATATTCCTGAATGTAAGTTGCCTATCACACACAACACATTTCTTTCTTCCATTATTCATTTCTTCTTATTTGAGCTTATGTATTTCTACAAGTAGCAATTTGAATTCAACAAATGAAAAGGTTATATAAACGTAATTGTCTTGCTGTGAATTTTACATGTTTTTGCTAAACTCAACTCTATGAACGTCTGGACTGGGTTTCTGCTATAAGGAGAAATACATGTATGCGTGAAATAGTGTTCTCGACAATAGCTCCCTGACATAGAAGAGGCTTGAAAATATATGACAAAATTCTAGGCACACACTTAAACATGTATCGTCCTCATTTTTCTTTTCCGTAGAGTAATGCTAGATTTCAGTAAGAAAGTTCATACCGCTCATTCTTTTTTTTATCTGTAAAAGTGTTTTCACAGTCTTATCAAACTTTCTGACATGAGACTATCTCAATTAGAATCCAAACTGGATTTTCTAAGACATGTAACACATTATTTTGTAGAAAAGAAGACGTGGGCATGGATTTTTGTTGTTACTCTTGTGAGTTGCATGACATTGATCATCATAAGGCCTACATGCACACTATCAGGAATATATCATTAGCAATTATTTTATAAATACAATTGAATTCCTGTTATATTAAATTTATGTTGTTCTCTTAATCTAGACTTTGAGATCTTGAAAGCAACAGTGTCTTCTTTTGTTTGTATCTTCTCATAAAGTCTCGTTTTATTTTCTTTTTAATGTCTCAGAGGTTTTTCTTGTAAATGAAGACTATGACTATTGGAGAAATTCTAGAAAATTGTAAAGAATAACATCACTTAAAATTACAGCACCAATAATGGGAGTTTTCGCACTACTTTACTGTTTTCTTTTGAAGGGACTTTTAATTTTTTATATGTTTAGTTCTTTGCTAAAATTTATTTCTTTAAAATTATTTCAATTAGTGTTTCAGTAAGAAAATTTAGGAAATAAAGTATAATGAAAAGAATAAAATTACTCAAATTTTCACCCCTTAGTGATAGTCTTCATTTACTTCTCTTTCCATATCATCCTTCTCTGTAACTAAAATAAGATACATTTCTATTGTTCCATGTTATGCTTTTTCACTACCGGTGAGTAATTTAGTATCATTAAATATTCTTTAAAGATACACATTTAAATGTTGGATAAGTTTCTTTTCAAGCTAATTTATTTCTTCTCTAGACAGAGTTTAAGAAAATATGGAACTAGAAAACATCTTCTTTTAAACACTTAACTGTTTCTTAACTTGAGTCAATATGTTAATTATATTCATTTGAATCTCTCTCCTTGTTATTTACTCTGTTTTTCTGGTATAGTACTTGTGACAAGAAAGAAACAAAGAGAAAAAAATATTTAAGCATTTGAAGTAAATATAGTTTTTTCTCATTTTAGGTCAAAACTAATTTCATAGTGCAACTTTCTCAGACAAAATTTTCTGCAATGTTATGGTGATAAACATTTAAATTAGTATAATAGCAGCAACAATGTTACACATATTCAACATGTTTAAGTTTTTATTTTCCCATATATAGAAAGAAAAGTTTCAGAATTGCTTACCTGGGGAAATGATATAGAAGAAATCTTTAAATTCATCCATCCAAACTTCTGCCAGTCTCCTATTATTCTTGTTGATAACATGACCGGTGCCACCGGGGAAAGTGTATGGAGTTGCCTTCCGAAAAACATGACCAACATGGGAGCATGTCACAATCTCCAGGGAACCTCCACATTGCCAAATCTGGAAAAAAGAGCAATCATGGTATGGCAATCATTGTAGACAATGCATTTGTATGAGAAGTAAGTAAGAAGAGGCTAAGGTCAAATCTTTAGATCTTATATGGTTCAAGCAAATATCAGATGAAACAAAAGTTAAAACTCATATTCTTATATTTACCAAAGCATAATTGGAAGAATGATATATCTGAATAGTGTAGCATGGGAATTATGGAAGTATGATATAACTATGTCATATGTTTTTATTAAACTACCTAATTTTCAGTGTATAGAAGTCTAATTATTATTTAATAGATATCTATTATCCAAATTTTGCTATCAATGAGTGAATTTGTACTTATTAGAGGCCATGGTCAATAACTAAATTTGCTTTGAAGAAAAAACAATCTATAACATTCTATCCATCTGTAATTTTTAATAACCATTGATTCATTGCTATCCATATCTTCTAGATCTTAAGCCTTTGAATATGTTATTATGTTTTTTTTTTTAAAGGAATGAAACAGGCAGGAATGAAGTCAGGTCAGCAGATGGGCAGGAGGAAGTACTTTATTTACTTGATCTAGTTGTTCATCTTGGTCCCATCCCTAAGTTTTGAGCCAGGAATCTTGGAATGAATGTGGGCAACGTTTGGTGGACTCAAATTCTAGGCCACCAGATCACACCAATATGTTCTTATTCCCATTAAAATTTTCTGAGGACTCTATTTCATCTGCTAGTCTACACATTTTTCAAAGCTCATCTCCAAGATCACTTCTTCTAGGGACTATTTAGCCTTGTGTGACTTTTGTACTTTGAGAATGCTTTTATAGGCAGCTATTTGTTCACAAAAGCAATACTGCATGCAGGTGTTTACTTCACTCTCTCTCCTTTAAAACTATGAACTCTTGGAAGACATATGTCATATCTTTCTTGGTGTCCTAAGATTTATTCTGTAGTTGAATCTCAGTATTAATCAAAGGATCCATAAAATATTTATTTCTACAAAATTACATTGTATAGTCATAGGTTATATTCATGGCAACTGTGTCATATTAGGTGCTCCTGAGACCAAATTCCAACAGCAGTGCTTGTGGAGGGACTTCACAAAAAAAAAAAAAAAAAAAAAAAAAATTCAGACACCAGCAGGATTTCCAAGAATTCATTTTAATTATGACTCTATCATCAGATTCTACAGGTTAAGAGTTCAGTCTCCTACGACCATCCTCCATGTCAGACAACACAGTTACCTGTGCTTCTGATCAACCAGTTACAAACCAGATGATTTCACAATCCTCTCTTGAAAATTCAGTGATAGCTGTAAAACCCCTTGTATTTCTCCTGGACTATCTACAAACCAGATGTCCCCAGGGCACCTCTTCAGGTTTGATTAAATTGCTAGGACAGCTCACAGAACTCAGTAAACCCATCTACTCACTAGATCACTGGTTTATTAGGAAGAATATAACTCAGGAAGAGCTACACAGCATGATTGATTCCCCTTGGCAATTAATTTTACTACTAGTCCCTATTTTGTCCCTGTTTGTTAAGGGTAGGACTGGAAGTCCTAATCCTCTAGTTGTGCTATTTTCCATGGCAACTAGCCCTCTTTAGACACAGTGTCAGCAATCACTCTATTAACGTAATAAGAGATCCTTTATAATTCTCAACATATAGGAAATTCCAGGATTTTCAGGGATCTGTGAGTCAGAAATTGTGTTGAAGATTAAATATATATGAGAAAGCTACTTTCATTATTTAATGACCAAATATATTTTCTTTATAAATCATAATATCGCAGTCATATATACATTTATCATCTATACTACACACTTTCATATATATTTCCTACATGCAATAGACTTAAATGTCTTGCTGATTTAACTGTTGTGCTCCTATAATTGTTTTATACTGAAAAATCAGAGTGGTCTTTTCAAAAACTAATTATTTCATTTTACTTCCCTGCTTAAATCCTTCAGTGGTTTCTCACTGTACTGTGAATGTAAATGATCCTTTAGCAGGGCTTCCTAGACCCTCCGCCAGGATTGTTTCCCTTTGTCAATAAACACTGGTGATATTGGTCCTCAGCTATTTCCTAGGAAAATACATCATAAAGTCTATCACACATCAAAACCTCAACATGTGTTTTCCTTAAACTTGAAATACTATTCTATTTGCCCTTCACCTGTCTCTTTCCTGCACTTCTCATTCATTTCAGTTAACAGTCCACCTTATCAAAGCTCTTCCCTAATTGCCATAGCTAAAGCGCTGCATCCCAGTTGCTTTCTCTAACAGCATTCTATTTTCTTCATTGCTTATAATATGCAGCTTATTTATTTGCTTGACAAAATGCTTTAGAACCCACCTAGAATACAGGATCTAAAAGAGCAATGAGGATACTGGTCATTATTGTAGATCCAGAGCCAAGCACAAAGCTTGTTACACAAGTGTCATTTTAAGCTACCTGAATGAATAAATGGACAACTCAAAATTAGCTACTAAGATTAACACTCAGGAAAAGTGTTCCTAAAAAAATTATGAGATTTCAGCAGACACAGGAAAAATTAAGTTGCACTTTTGGAGGAAATGTTTTTTAATACAAAACTAGATACAGTTGTCTAGGAAAATAGTACGCCACCTTTGTTCCACAGATATTTCAAATTGATAAAGTTTTCTGGAGGTCAAAACACCACCAATAAAAATTAGAAATAGTTGATGGCTCTGACAAGCTGGTTGCTAATTGATATAATCTTAACTTTTTATGTGTTGTCAAAGATAGTCATTTAGCCAACTCATCCTTCTTCTTCTCTCTCTCTTCCTTTCTCTATGTTAAAAATATAATTTAGTAGAGCATATAGTTTTTGGCTCTATGACCAGTACATTCAGCAAGGTCCCACAAATTTAGAAGAAATAGTATATGACAGGTTATATTTGAGAGAGTTTATAGTCCTCTTTTCATTGTGAGGAATCCAGTATTAGTGGTAAAGAGCTTTCCCTCTCTTTTGTGAATGAAGAGTTTCTTTACCCAAGTCAGATAGGGAAGCTAGGTGAATGAAAGAGAGGCTAAACTTCACTTTCTGCTGGATGTTCACTGATTAGTACAACGAACAGGCTATCCTCTGCTGCCATCAGAACACAGCAGGATTTGGTGAAAAAGTTCTTGTGAACATGAAGTATGGAGGGAAAAAGATCCCAGTAAAGTGAACCTCACTTCTGGTCTAGGGAATCCCGATGGCACTGGGTTTTAATGGGTAGCTTGTTGTAGCAGAATTGATAGGTCCTAAGATGCAATGACTTTAGGAGGGAGTGGTTTTGGAGACAATTGAAAAAGGCTTCAGTTTTTCCCAAACTCTATAGAACATGAAATATGGAAGGAAAAATGAGCTGTGGGACAAGCAATATGGCAGATCAGCAAGAACATTCGCTAATGAGAAAGGCAGCTGGTGATTCTGCTGGGTGAAGGAGAGAATAAGAGCTCCCTCTCTAAAATATCTTTGGATAACAGAGGGGTAGGGAATGAAGTTGAGAACACTGTTAAGAAAACAATGAACCAAGTGTAGAAGAGTAGAAGGATGTCAGTTATTTGTAACAAGTGGAACCACAGTAAGTCAATAACAGGCAGCCATCATAAAACATGATATCATAAAAGAACTGCCATATCTCTAAGCCTCCCATTTGATCTGATACACTGTAGAAACTCAGAAAATTCTGCCCTTTCCTATTCCAATAGCTTCTATCCACACAGTCCTGGGGAGAGAAGACAATGTAAGCTAGATAGTCCTTACAAAATGAAAGTTTTAAACTGAATTTAACATTACTAGTATGTTTGATATAAAGCTATAGAATCTATCCTAAAATACAAGAGTATTCTTTGGAGAAGAAAGCAGTGATTGGAGAAAAAATTACACAATTTTAGGTTTGTAATCCACTAAGATTAGACTATACAATAAATCTAATTGCGCATAAATGAGTGATGACAACTGTCCTCAAATTTTTGCAAATATAGTTAGCATCGCGGTTGTGCAAGTAACGGTGCTTTATTTCCACTCTGTCACTTATTGGTCCGATTCTAGTTTGTAGACTTACCGGTTCCATATCCTGAACCTATACATGGAAAGAGAACACCAAATAATTTGAAATTTTTTTAAAGTACAATTCCAGTGGTCTCCTTTATCTCCTAATAAACAAAGGAGGTTACATATGTGTGTGTGAAATCAAATTCTGGTTATCTGCTTAACTTATAAGATTTTGTAAGTACATGTATAAAAATAAGGCAGTAATTGTTATTGATTAACAAAGAAAGCAAATGTGTCCCTGACTTTGACTCTCACAGATGGAGGCAGCTCTTAAATATATTTAGGAGAGATAATAGAGGCAATGGTAATTGTTCCATAGCTCAGAGAATATTGCTTATGATCCATAGTCTACTGACTCCTGGAATAAAATGAGTACTTCTATTGCCATCTGTGCTCATAGAATGTATGGATAAATGCTCAATGCATTTCTAGGAAAGCCTCACTCCAAATTTTGCATGAAAATGAAAAAATCAAGGTAGAAATGTATAACATTATGCATTAATTAGAATGCTATATGGTCAGGAGAATACCCAGTTCATTCATATAAAAACACAATATGCAATTGGTCAAATATGAATCAGATAGCTTATTTGTACTTAGTAGACACTTGGGCAATGTGAAGAAATTAAAAAATAAAGTCTTCAGAAAACTGTATTGTTAAATATTAAAATGGAAAATGGAATCCCCAATGACTACCATGAAAATTTCCCTTGCAATATTTTGGAATAGAAGAAGAACAGAAGTAAAAATGAAGGAACCATTTGACAGTCATTAGGAAATTGGTCTTGATGCCCGCCCACCCGCTCACCCCTCATCCCCCACCCTGCAACCCCCTTCCCCTTAGCTCAGGCAGCTAAAGTGCAGGCAATGAAAGCTTTGGACCTGGGCTTGAGACAGAGTGTGTAAAACAAGAAAAAGACCACAAAACTACAACTTGGGCTTGGAAATAAGCAAATAGAATATTCTAGTGCCTCAAACACTTTGTATTCATGTACACTTGTTAGTCAGGGCACAGAGGGGGAAAAGAGAACAAAAGCAGTAAATCATAAAATAGTGCCAACCTGAAGTCCTGAAATCAGTTTAGAAGAGAACTACTAACAGACCAGTCAAAAACCTTATCTCATGCCAGAATGCCTCTGGGCAGGGATAAGGGCAGAGAATAAGCAACAAGATTTTCTTTAAAACTCAATGCCCAGAAACTGTCCAGGTTGCTTCCTTTCAGAAAGGTCCACCCTCACAACTATCTGGGAGTCACATTTTTTTTTTCCTTCCTAAATAAAAACAGTTTTTTTTTCCTCCTGTGCTCTAACTCTCCTTCCTACGCAAATTGAGCCTGTGTGAAATTTTCTCCCAAGCCCACAAGAACCCAATGAAGCTGCAGAACTTCCAGCAGTATCATACTTAAGAAAATTATTTAAGTCTCCAAGTTCTTAATTTTTTCATTGGAAAATAGTGATAAAAATAATTACCTAAGCACACCATAATGGAGCAGCAGTTAAGTCAATTGCCTCTGAAGGAGCAGGCCACATAACCCTGGGTTTGGGTCTGGGATTGGAGGGGTGGTGAGGCTAATTGATATAAGCAACTAAATAAAAATGAAATAAAATACTTATTCCTCCTCTTTCTGCCTGCTTGCCAGCTCCCCTTTATTCCTGCACCTTTTCTTTATAACAAAACAAAGTCTACCTCCTAAGGCCGTAATGAGATTGTATCTACCAAATACTGTATGCAATATTTCACACAGAAAGAAGTAAAAGGTTACCTGTATATTATTTAACTTTTATTGTTGGTAGTCAGGGAAATCAACATCTGTGAATTATAAGCTTATTATGACTTTTTAAAAAATATTTATTTAAATCTTGATGTGTTTTGCTTTTAATGAGAATACCAGTATCAATGTATAGGGGTTTAGGTACACGATAAGAGTTTAAAAGAATAGCCAGTCAGTTTCCAATTAGAATACAGCATTGTATTCTCTGAAATTATTTTACAGTATCTGAACAAACAGTTGAAATTGGATAAAGCATGAGGGCTCATCCACATGAATATATGATATACGAATTACTTTGTATCATCAAATTTACCTGATTATTGTTTTCTAGGCTTCCAACAGATTAATATTTGTGTATTAAATCTCTTCCAAGTAAATTTGACCATGTATAAAATAAAAAGTACCCTTTTATCCATAGAAGATTGAATCTAGTTATTTGTCTTTGCTCCCAGATATTTTTTGAGGGTCTTTTGATGATGTTATTAATCGAAATATAAAATGTCCATTGCTCATTTGATTATCTACTTGATTTTCTTCCTCCAGCTAAAAAACAATTAAGTAACACACATTATCCTTTTCATGTTTCTTGGCACCTACATCAGTGACATTTTAATTAAGGTTCATAAACTTCCTAAGCTCCAGTTTTGCAATCTCAGTGCTTATGCTACTATTATTTCTAACTTTACAGTTGGTGTGCCAAATTCATGCAGCTGCTTATGTTTATAATTTTATCTCCTCCAATCCACATACATTCTATGACACAGTCATTGTTAATATAAAATGTCAATATAAAACATCAGTATAAATGAAAATGTTATATTAATATGTTTTAATATAATGTCCAATATAAAACATTATTTAACAATAAAATCAATAACAGTAATATGCGTGGAGGTCAGATTACCCAACAGTTATGAGACTGTAGGTACTAGCTTCTGAGGTCATATACAGGCTCTGCCATTTACTACCAGAGTGAACTCAGTCATTGCCTCTTTTTGTGGTTTAGAATTCAGGTAATAACATGAGACTGAAAGAAGGGAATTAAAGTAAATTAACATACATCAAGATCCTTAGCCTTTCTGTGAAAAATGAATTGGAATGGAACAAATCAAAGAAATTTATTAAGGGGTTATTGCAATAATCTAAAAAAGACATGATAATGATTTTGACCTGGATTATGGCAATAGAATTAGAGAGCCATGTAATAACTTGGCATAATTTAGGGAGTTAAAATTAAGAATTAATGTGTTTCCCTTATTTATAATATCCTGAGAAATAACACCTTTAATCTAACTCTATCAACTCACCTCATTTAGCAATCAAATCTAGTTTATCATCATCTTAAATGTTCATACACCTGTGTGTGCATATATATGCATTTATATGACATGTATATGTATGTATACTTTTACTTAATCTCCCCACCACACTACTTACTTTACGATTTTGAGATAAATTTACATATAGTAAAAAAAAACAATTTAAATATACTATTAAATTAGTGTGTGAAGAATTTAAAAAATATTTAACTCATATTGGTTTTCTGTACATACCGAAAAATTGAGCTATACTCACAGCAGGAAATCTGGAAAATTACACAGTGCACACAAAAAATGTCTATCATAAAAAAAAAGTTAGGAAAAAAAGCTATTACTTTCGTCATTCCGGGAAAGAGTAAACTGAAGCTAGATACCAACCACTCAATTTCAAAATATTTCATTCTATACTCATTGTTCTTTCAGATAAATACTGTCAAGCACTTTAACTCTCCACATTGTTTACAAATGCTCAGTTAGAACGATGACAAATTCTTTAATTCTTACACTCGAAACAGTCATTAAGAGCCAGCATTGAGATCCTGAAGGCACTATAATTCTTGAGAAGTTGGTACAAATACAGAGGATTAGAAGTTATTATTCAAAGGGGTTGGCATAATGTATTTGGTAAGCATTTTTCTTCATTCTTGATATTCCACACAGTCATTTTGATTGTGGAAATTTCTACTTTAATTTGGTGTTCCACTATTGGCTTTGTTTTCAGATCACAGTACAATTGAAGAGATTTATGTGATCTCTAAGAGGTCTCTAGAGCTAGAGTCATAATATGGTATCAAAACATGTCAAGATGGAGACTCTTATACATTAAACTATGGCTTTTAAGTGTTCACCTGAGTTGCCAGAAATCACAGTTTAATTATGCCTGAGGAATCTCTCAGTATGTGATAATTTGACCCTTTTTTAAAATAAACAGAATTGCTACTTATTTGTATAAGAAAATGAAGAATTAGATTTGAAAATAGAAAACTGGATTCGAGTCTTGCCTTGTTCAGATAATGCCTAAGTAAAAGGGAAGGGAAGGTTAATAATGGGTAAGCTTTCTTCCAGATGTCTAAGATTCAGTTTAATTTCTATATAGAGTATGTGACCAATTTTAGAGATAACATTTATAAATAGAAATTATAGAACTCCCCAAAAATATGACTCAGAATTTCCCTACTAAGGCAAACTTACTTTAGATATATTAAAAGTACATGATAGTTCCAAATAAATTTCATATTTTTTTCTATTTATGTAGAGAAAAAAAGTGTGTTGATATTTTGATGGGTATTACATTAAGTATTTACATTGCTTTAGGTATATGATCATTTTAAGAATGTTAATTCCTCCAATTCATGACCATGAATACCACTCCATTTCTTTGCATCTTCTATTTCTTTTAACAATGTCTTGTAGCTTTCAGAGTACAGAACTTTCACTTCTTTAGTTAAATTTATTCCGAAGTATTTTATTCTTTTTGATGCAATTATAAAGAGAATTGTTTTCCTGAGTTCTCTTTTTGATACTTTGTTATCTGCATATAGAAAGATGACCATTTTAAGGTATTTTTGTATCCTTCCATTTTACTGTACTTGTTAATTATCTCTAACAGCTTTTTCTAAAATTGGACTTGGTGGTTCTCTATGTATATTTTCATGTCATCTGCAAATAGTGATAGCTCCAGTACTCCTTTCCAATTTGGATGCCTTTATCTCTTTTTCTGACTTTCAACACTATAAGGAATAGTAGTGAGAGTATACAACCTTATCTTATTCCTGATCATAGAGGAAAAGTTTTCAAGTTTCTCCAGTTCACCATGTTGTTAATTTTATTATGTTGCAGTATGTTCTGTCTATACCTGCTTTTCAGGGTATTTTAACATAAAAAGTATTGAATTTTATACAAAGTCCTCAAATAGCAAAAAAAAATTAACATTGTTAAAATGGTCATATAACTTAAAGTAATATGCAAAGTTAATTGCAATCCCCATCAATATCCCAATTACGTTCTTCACAGAAACAGAAGAAAAAAATCATGAAATGTATTTGGAATTGTAAAAGACCCTGAAAAGCAAAGCAATCTCAATGGTTCTGGGGAATGGAGGGTTCATGTCCCTCTCTTCTAACTCTACTGTAAAGCAGTAATAATCAAATCATCATGGCATTGTAATAAAAACATGCACACAAATGAATAGAACAGAATTTAAAGCCCAGAAATTAACTTACATATAAATGAACAATTCATTGATGACAAGAGCGCTAAGGTCATACACTGAGCCACGAACAGTCACTTCAATAAGTGGTGTTGGGAAAACTGGACAGC
This sequence comes from Solenodon paradoxus, assembly GCA_004363575.1. Lineage (NCBI taxonomy): Eukaryota > Metazoa > Chordata > Mammalia > Eulipotyphla > Solenodontidae > Solenodon > Solenodon paradoxus. The sequence continues at coordinate 1,454,090 of RJWH01000096.1, forward strand.
CACATGCAAACGTTTGAAACTAGATCACTACCTAACACCATACAAAAACATTAATTTAAAAGAGATTAAAGGCTTAGTTGTAACACCTGAAACCATAAAGTCCATAGAAGAAAACATAGGTGATACACTCCTTGACATTGGCCTAAGAGACACCTTTGGCAACTTGACTCCAATGGGAACAAAATTCAAAATAAGAAAATCAGACCACATAAAAATAAAATTTACAGTGAAAAAAAAATTACCAGAATGAAAAAAAAATGAAAAGACATCCTTTTTAATAAAGATATTTGCATATCATTCATCTGACAAGTGGTTAATAACAAATGTAATTAAAGAACTTATAAGACTCAGTAACAGAAAAACAAATCAATTAAAAAATGGTAAATCTGAATAGACACGTCTACAAAGAAGACAAATAAATAACTAACAGGCACATGAAAAGAAGTTCCACATTCCCTGGTATTAGGAAAATTCAAAACAACAAGGAGATACAACTTCACACCTATGAGATTGGCTATTATCCAAAAGAATGGAAACAAATTTTGATTAGGAAGTGGGAAAAAAAGAAAATTGTTAAACATTGTGTTTGGGAGTACAAACTGGATCAGGCATTATGTAAACAGTATTCAGAATCCTCAAAAATTAGAATGGTAATTCCATATGATCCAGTTATCACACTTTTGGATATTTATCCAGTAATACTAACTCAAAAAGATAAATGCATCTCCATGTTCATTGCAATATTATATACAAAACCAAGATCTAGAAACATCTTAAGTTTTCATTTCCAGATGAGTGGGTGAAAGGAGTTGCTCTATATTTGTAGCAACATTGATATAGGACCTAAAGGGAATTATGTTTAGTGAAATGTCAGAAGGAGAAAGATAAATATTTTATGATTTCACTTGTTTGTGATATATATATAAACTAAACAAGTGAACTGAAACAAGCAAAAATATATCTCTTTTCTTTAGAATAAAATCAGTGTATACCAGATGGGAAGGGTGGAAATAGGAAGACAGAGTAAAAGGGGTCAATTATAAAGTGAAAGCTAGAACCGCACCATTGGTGGCAAACTTTATTATGTACTAATGTTGATTTACACTGATGTAAACCTTACATAATCTACATGTTATGATGCAAAATTTCTTCAAAATAAGTGCGTAAAATAAAATAGTACAAAATAAAATGTTATTATCTGATCAAGAGAAGATATGAAAGAGATAACACTACAAATCTTATGAGACAATAAATGTTATTCCATTATATTTGAGTTTCCCTATTTTAGAAAGGTTGTAAATGTTATATGAACAAGGGAAACCATGATTATATTTATTTTCCAGGAAAGGGTTTTTAAGAAATAGCCATATACTAGATTAATTTGAACATTTTATTTTCATACTGACATTTAATGGAAACAATTGGGTTGACTAGATACCATTTCATATATCTCATCAACTTGCTTTTTAAACACCCAATTATCAAGTATTTTTCCTTACAAAGGACTTTCCATCTTAATTTTAAAATAAACCTCCCAAGAGTCCAATATTTATAATGGATCCTCTTATATTTTACTAATTTTTCAAAGGACTTAACCCATCAATCCTGAAATTGGTTTAAGGGAAGGCTCCCAGTACAGTTAATGTTTATACTTTACTAAAGATTTAGCAACTAACTCTTAGGGTGGGGATTTGGGGCTTACAAGAATTGGAGAAAAGAAGAAAATATAGCAGGGGCACAGAAAGGCCTGAAGTGGAGGCGCTGTTTTGAAACGGAACAGAGACAGTACTTGTATGAACAAACATGGTGAAATGGCTGTAGACAAGGATGGTGTCTTTTAAAGGTCCTCGCCAGCTCCTCCCAATGCAACATCTATTGTTAACAGGTGAAATGAAAAGTGGATAACTCGAACATACCAGTGTCAACATTCTATAATGTATATTCCTTCAGGTTTGTGTGTGTGTGTGTGTGTGTGTATCTTTGAATAACTCTCTGTCTTTGATGCTACCTGACCTTCAGAATTACCATGTTATTGCTACTGCATTTCCTGATGTTAGGAGAAATGTTACCTGTCATTATTCCACATCTTATTAGGATCACTGATACTGTGGAAAGTTTCCAATTTGTCTTTAGATCAACAGAGCAAGGCATAGTCTTGATTGTATTATACCAAATCTTCCATCTTCTGCTTAAATGACATGAATGAATATAGCAGACTACAAATGAAGAAAAAACAGCCTACCGGATATGAAAATCTTACGCAATGCAAGGTGGTTCTGCTTAAGAAAATTATTATCTAGTTTTTCATATTTACCAAAAAGTATTGCTTTTTATTAGCATAGATTGTCACAAGCAGATAATTCATGAAAAATTAAAGCAAGAATGATATTGTGATAGTCACACTTTTTCATATTTCAAAAATCAATCATCTTAAAATAAGAAAATAACTGGTCATTTGGGAGGGATTTTCAGTGCATTTAGTGGGAATATGAACTAAGACGAAATTAAGAATTATTGGAATTTGTGCTTTCTTTATACAACTAATCCTATGAATAAATATCAACTGTAAAAACATTAATAGATGACATTTTGTGAACAGGAGAGAATAGGTCTTTGATTTATTAAATGATTTTTGGGTCAGATAGTTTGCATTTTACATTGGTGCCCTCCCATGTTTGATGATCTGACTGCCTGTCATCTATCAGTAACATCTGCTGCTTCCAACCACTGAGCATCTCATGACAGCTGCATGATTCTGCCCTAGAATTCATGCCAGAATAGTCCCTTTTGAATTTCTGTGGACCACCTGGGTTCCCAGCTGTAGTGTATGACATCTCCTGCTCTTTTAAGAATGCCAGAAATACTTAAAAATAACTTACATAGGGTTGGGGAAGAAAACCTGTTACTTCAGAAAGAGTTATCCTTCAATTATTCAATTTCTTCATCTGTAAAGTGGCCTCCTCACCTGATTGCAGCTGTGGCATTTTCGTTTAAATGAAATTTCCTGTATAACTTATAAAGCAGTCAAGTGCTTTTGAAAAAGTAAGAGCCTGTTTTAAATTTGAGAAAAAAGGAATGACCTTTCTCCTCTCAAACATTTTCCCTTAGGACTCAAATGGCATCTATTCAGCAAATATACACTAGCCACTGACTTTTTGTCAAGCACTATGCTGGGCTCTAGGGCATAAAGAAAGAATAATAAACTATGGCTCTCTGTCTTCAGGTAGCAGCTCACAGGCCACTCTAGTTGTGTTACAACTGACCACATTAAAATCCAGTCATCAGTTTGCATCTGAAAATTGACTAATAGTCTCTCATCTACAAGAAAAGTACTGTTTCAAGAACTGTTTAAAGATAATCTTTTCATGGGAAGAATTTTATTTCATACTTTTTAATCAGCTAGAGACATTTTGCTTCTTGTCAAGGAACTGAGACATTTTTATGGGAAACTGTAAGTTTTACTTCAGATAGATATTTTCCCCTAGGGAGCTCATATAAATCTTGACTGATATCCATAGAAAACTATGATTCTCTCCAAAAATAATCTTACACGTGTATTTTTTTTTGTGTGTAAGATGTTTAGTGAGATAAATGTGAAACAAAAAAATATTCATACCAGTGGCACCTCAAGCACTCATTACAAATACCCACAAAACCCACTATGAAGGGAAGGAAAACTCTACATTGACAGTTTTTGTGTTTTTGAAAAATAAATCGGTACTAATCAATGGAGACTACTTTAGAAGAATAATGAAGTAACCATGAAATAGTAACATTTAGTGCTCTACCTAGCTCACCTATCAGTTACAAGGATATTGCAGTACAAAGTTTATTTCTCCAGATACATTTAAAATACAGTGAAGATAATTTCTTGGTCTCTGTTTCATTAGAATTTCAAGATGTCGTTCTCCTGACATTTAAAGGTTGTTCCATAGAGAACATCAATGCTTGTTCAAATGCCTGCTGAGGAATCTGTATTTGATCCAAAACTTTCCCTTCTTATCAAGATCCAACATCAATCTCATCTTCTCTGTAGATAATCTTTTGCTATCCTCTCCTCTTGAGCTCAAGAATAGTTGATCCAACTTTCTATTCATTTCTACCTTGAAATGCCTCAGATAGCCTTAGTTGGTTCTTTCTATTTTAAGAAAGAAAGTCAACCTTCTTTTCAAAGTCAAACCCTGCCTGCCCTAGCAATCTTGAACTCAGAAGAGGGGAGGACTAGATTTAATGCTTTTAATGCATTTAATGCTTAGTTCTGCAATTTCTAACCACATGACTTAATTTGATACTCAAAGCCCTTAGGTATTGAGTAAGATAATAACTCACACAGTGTTCTAATAGCGAAATAATGAGTGTAGAATGATGTTATAAACTAAAAAGCATTACAGAGATGTACTTTATTATCTCGAGAAAACACTTTCAGCAGTTGCAGGTTTTTGTATCATCAATTGTCCTTTCATTCCCCATCCCCAATAACACATAGACTTCTAAACCACTTCTATCAGCTTACAGTTTATGACCCCACAATGAATAACAGATAGTAATTACTTAGATCATATTTACCATTTAAGTCACTATGCTTTTTCTTTCCTATTTGCTGAAAAACTTGTTAAAGGGTTTTTTTTTTCCTATGTATTTTCAAAATCCAAATTTCTTAATATCTAATATTCTACTCTCTTGAGTCTATCAACTGAAACTGTTCATGAAGCCTGTTACGAACTTTTCTTATTCATGCTTTCTTACTTCTTTGCCACCTTTGACACTGTTGACAATCACCATAACTTTCTAAGTCTCTGTGATACATAGTTGTTCTTCCCTGACAGCTTTGACATAAGTCATTTTTTCCCCCTCATCCCTAAATGTAGGTGCTACGTAAGGACATGACTTGCTCTATTTTCTTTCTTGGGAAACTTATCCATTCTCATATGCTCATTTTAATTACAAATCTGTAGAGTTAACTCTCAAATCTGTCACTTTCCTTATACTTTGCCTTGGAGCTGCAATACATTTCCAACTTCTTCAGTACATCTTTAACTTTCCATGACCTTAAAGAGTGAAGAGTTCACTTCTGTTCCCCAATGGTGAACAGAAACCTTGTAATTCCAGGGTCTTGTAAGACCAGAAAATTGATCAAGGAGCATTTGTTTTTAATCATGTCTCATTAGTAGTCAAGTACAGTAAGTCTTCACTGAATGTCCTAATTGGGTTCTTTACCAAGACTTTAAGTGAAATGATAAATAATAAAAGCATGTCCTCCACTAAACATTGATCTGTTCAACATGAACTGGAGTTGTTCTTTTTCTCACTCACATTATAACGAAACAGTGTTGAATGCAACAGTGTTGGATGAAACATTATTGGAAGATCTGCTGTACATCAAGAAAAGATTAGTATGGAACACTTTATCCATAGCTATTTTATTTATAGTCTTATCTTAATTCAGAAATTCTAGCAGTTATAATAATTGCTCAAACTCAAATGACTTTGATCAGTTATAGAATATAAAGCTGGCTGAATATTTAAAATACTAAAATAAAAATATAAAGGTATTTCTTGATAAAGTAAAATAGAGAAAAATTAGAAGATTGGGTTTTATATTGCTGGACTATGAAGTAATGAAATGAATATAAAATTCAGTCAAAATTTTTGAAAATAAAGTATGTATGCAAAAACATTCAAGTATCCAGGCACATCATGGTGACAACAGAGAGCTGCTACAAACCACACAAATATTCTAATTTTCAATTTTAGCTTATTTTCAGTGTAAACTAATGATCAGTTTGATAACAAAAATATATTAAGAATTTAATATCTATCAAGTTTGGATTTTTGCAGATGTAATGAAAACAATAAATTTTATTTACCTTCAAAGGTAATTTTAAAATCTATTAAAATATAAATACCTTTCAAATGATAGTTGTTGGTACTTTTGGTAGTCTTGCTGGTACTTATTACTTAATTTTGAACAGCTGGATCAATATCTTCCTTCAACATTATCTCACACCCTCAAAAAATTCATTTCTAGTATTTAGAATCTGTTATTGCTGAAATCATTCATCCTTTTAAATAAATCTCATAGTCTGTTTCCTTTTTTAACTACATTTCTGGTTGACTAAAACAACAGTGAAAACGATTGGTAGTCATGTAGTTAAGACAGACATCACTAAGTGTGACAGTATAATCATAGCTTAAGATGTTGCAAATTTATTACAGTAGTTTCCATAGAGATTTAAATTTGGCTCTTTAATAAAAAGCTCATGAATTTGATTTTGAATACATTAATTTTGACTACCAAGGTGCACTAGATTTCCGATATGAATGCACACATATATAGAAAGAGCAGTTTTGGAATTTTGTCCTAGAAATTTTTGTGGGATCAAACGCAGGAATATTAAAAAAAAAAAAAAAATAGATTCAATTTCTTGAGTTTAATATTTCGTGAACTCTGCCACTTGAATCCAAGTTCTTCCATGGTGGATATGACAGATCAGATATCGCAAAATAAACCTAGCTGGAAGAGATGTAGATAATGGTTCAAATCTTTTGGTATTTTTTTCCCCACTGAGGCACAGATTTGTGATCAGCCTGACAAACTACCAGAGAAGCACCCCCACCCCGCAGCCCCGCCCCCGCCCCCGCCCCATAGGCACAATCTCTGTCACCTCTAATGTCTACAGAATTTCCCGAATACACATCCTTCCCTCAAGTTATCTCTTCCTGGTGTCTCTAAATGCCTCACTTTCCTCCGCTTTGCTCTCTCGATGTGTACTAGGTGTGTATACATCAAGGTGGTGGATCTGAGTTAGAGCAGGTCTCCCACTTCCTCCTTTGAGCTCATTATTTCTAGACTATTCTTCTGCCCTGCTGCGTCTACAAGACCCTTGGATTTGTAATTTATAAATTCTTTCCTTCCTAACAGAGATCACAGAAATATTTCCCTCCTTTCATCTTAATGTACTTTATGAGTGAACTTCAAGTGATACCTAGAACAGATTGTACTTTCCAGTTGAGATCAAGAGATACATCTTGTATATATATACATACAATCTACAGAACAGCATAGGTTTAGTTATATAACTATTGATTTCAATAAAGTAAATATTCTGATATCCCTTAGATACTGAGGTAATTTGAAGTGTATAATGCATACATTACAAAATGCATTAAAGATGAAAACCACGTTTTAGCGGGTGAATGGTGGAGCTGCTCAGTTCTGAAAATATGTGCAAAATATTTATTAAAGTGTTATTAAAATGCAAATCCTCATCAAAAAAATTAACTCCTAGAGAGTTTATGTCTGACTGTTTTGTTTATTTCTATATATCTTGTACTTAGCTTGGTGGATAGTAGGTTGATATTAACTACTTGCTAAGTAAATTAATCAACTAAACATTGTACCAGAAAATACGTTACTTTTTAGTTCCTGAATAGGTAAGCCTTCTCTCTCCAAAAGCTTTAGAATTTTTATGATCCTGTAGACTTGGGATGGAGAGCTTATCTCATTTTTTCATAGTTGCTTAAGGTGTTTTGCATTTACTCTGTTTGAATGTTTCCAACTGCAAATCTTTGTAGAGCTGGAGTCTTCATGTCAGTTTGTTCTCAGCTAAATTGCTTCCTTAGAGTTTTCCTATGACTGTTCTAAGAAAATGCAGTGCTCCGCCTCCTATTTTATTTTCTTAAAAGTGCCTGTGTTTATCTAAAATCAACAGTTAATTTCTTGTTTACTCACTTATTTTATTTCATTTCCCTCTAGCATATGCTCATGCGACCCTGCAGGGAGTATCTCAGTCTTCTATAACTTCTTTATGTGTAACTACTAGAAAATATTTTTTAATTATTAGTAAATTCTCTGACCTAAATTCATTTGCAACTTTATTTAAATTTAATAGCTGGCTTATTCATCAAACCTAGTATATATAAATGATTCTTAAAATTTCAAAACAAGAAATATTTTAGAAGTTACTTTATTTTTTCCTTTCCATAAATAGAAACTTAATTTGTGAAATATATAGTTCAAAGTCAATTTATGGAAGCATATATTTAGACAAAAAAAGAAAGTTACATATTTCCTTATCAGAAATTCTTAGGAACATTTCAAATGCAAATCAGCAGGATAATTAATTCTCAGCACCATTTAATCTGATTAAATATGCTTAATGGGAGACTTTAGTATAATCTATCAATTCAAATAGTTAAATTGAGATCTTTCATATTTAGAATAAGACGTACATATGAAGTATTTGTGCACATTTGCAAAGAGGGCTCAGAAACAAGTCATAGAATTTAACTGTGTTTCCAAAAGGTGACATTTTAGGTATTTGTCTCAAACATTGCTTTTAAATGTACTGAAATTTATTAAAAATAAATCCAGATAATAACTTATTACTATATAGGAAAATTCTGCTTGGGATGTTTAAAATATATCTGCATTTGCTAAAGAATAGCAGTGCCAAAAATATTATCATAGTTCAGAAATAGTCTATTTCTCTTTTATGTACCTAAATTTACGTGCATTCAATAATTTAATCCAAGACAGAACTAAAACTTAGTGTAATCTTCCAATAAAATTTATTTCAAATATGTACCATGCATAAAGCTCACAAAATTCACCTTTGCTTTATATGTTAATGGAAATAAAACAGTTTATTCTATATTTTAACATACTGACATATTTTTCATTCCATTTCTTGCTGTTTTATGTATTTAATTCATTTCTATTTCACAGGGTTTCATAATTCTATAATTCTCCTAATTAATTATCTGAACTCCAAATCCTTCAAGATGTCTGTGATTACCACTTAGCCCTCAATTGCACTAGAGAATATTTACACTCAAAACTCTTAATTCTTGTATTTATACTTACACTATATTCTTTATAATATCTACTACAGAAACATATTCTGGGTCTTCATAGATATTTATTAACACTCACATAGATGCACATACACAGAAATTTGAATTGATGATAGACAGATGGATGATAAAATAGAGTAGGCAAAATAGGTTAGATGCTCTATGAGTATATTTGCACTTTGATAAATATAGTATGTTTACATTCCGAAGAGAATCACTCACATAAAGATTTTGTGTCTTCATGAAAAGGAAATGACTATTACTAACTCAAGAAGGTACTGAATTGTACTGACAACTCAACAATTATTTTTCAGATAAAGATCTTTTTAAGAGATAATTACGTGAATATAAGAGAACCAGAAATTATTAAAAAGTTTCCAGTCTACTTATATTTTTTTAAATGTAAATTTGTTACATGTAGTATGTTTACAAGGTAAATCATCACATCAGTGACTATCTAATGCAACTCTATTGTCACATTCTAGTTTTGTGAACCAGGAAGTTTTAATGAAGTGGTATATTTATCAAAGTTACTAAGTCTTATGCTATTATCATTTTAAATGCAAAATAAGCTCTGTGTATTTTTGTCAGTTTTGTTTAAGTTTAACTGACGTTTTATTTACTGGTCGTTTACTTGTTTTTCCTAAGGGAACATACACAATTAGGTATTAGAAAAAACATTCTAAATAAAAATTGAAAGAAATTTATTGTGAAAAACCGGAGTCATTTATACACATCTTAATTACATATCACTATATAATTCCTATTGATTCAATGCTCTAAAATATTTTTATGATTGTAAAAGTCAGATACGTAATAGCACAGTCTTTGGAGAAATCCATGTATGAGTTGCCATTTACGGGAAATATTTATTTTATAATCTCAATTAAACAAGTTATTTTTTAGATAAAGAGATATGTCTAAACCATGAGATAAGGCAGAGTAGTGGCTCACATGCTGTAAAATCTAAGCAAAGAAACTAAATTTTTAAATAATTGCAGTGTATTTAAAGTTCACTCTGAACCAAATAGGTAGCCAATAAGAAGTTTATTAGACTGATCTATTAATTTTGCTTTATAATTTTTATGGAGTCACCTCATGAACAGGATTTCAGTTTACAAACCCCTTAGCTTTTCTGAGTCAATAAGATATAAACTTTCAATTATAAAATAAATATGCTGAGCTCTGGCATACAGTATACTGACTATACTTAATAATGCTGTATTATATATTTAAAATTCACAGATAATATGACTTATGCTCTCACCATACACAAAAATGTGACCAACTGAGGTAATGTATGTGTTAATTAGTTTACCTGCTATCACTTCATAATTTATATGTATATCAGGTTATCATTTTATAAGTCAAATATATACAAATTTTTTGTCAGTCAGACCTCAATAAAGTTAAAAAAAGAAGCTAATAAAATTTCTACGTAGTCACTAAAAGAGTGCTTTGTCATACAATTCAAACAAAATCTGTTCCACAAAACCATCTCCACCGAAATTGTGGACAACACATGAACTTAGATTCTTAGTTTACTTACTTAAAATATTACTTAAAATATTACTATTAGAGTCTAGTTTCTAGGACTGGACAATTAAAATAGAAATAGTCCAAGTTTTTGTATACTGACAGGCAATCCACTATACTCCAAATAATATGAATTCGAGTTTACAACAAAGCAAAGAGCTCTTATAGAAATAACTCAGCTAGACTTTTGTCTAAGTTGATTTCTGTCTAACAAATTATTATGACTGACATTTTCACTTGTCAAAATTTGAATTGTGTGGACATTTCTAAAAAAATTTTTACTTTACTTTAGTATTTTCAAAAGCCTGGATACTGCAATTCTCCAAAGTCTACAACCTTCTCTGCCTCATTTGCCATACTATTTTGTTCAGTGAGAACCTCTGCCTTTCACTTTTCTGTTATTTATTATGTCAGTTCTCATTTCTTTTCCACTTCATTGCTTGCACAATTTGGAAATAAATGAATTTCACAACACAAGACATTTCACTTGGTTATGTTCTTCATATAAACATACTGCTGTTTCTATTGTGACATGGAAAGAAAATAAAATTGGGGCATTTTAAAATAAATTCCATCTTATTAACTAAAATATTGTTATGGACAAAACAGCTTATTTATGATAATATAATTATCACACTATTTAATGATAATAATAAAATTAATATTCCTGTAGTACAGTACATTTAAAAAACTTCAATAAATATAGTCGCATTCAATCCATACAACTGTCCTGAGAGAGAGAATCAGATCAACGGGATTAAGATGAATCTAGCCTAAAGTATACAGGTCTATGGTTGATTAGATAAAGTCAATTAAATTTTACTTCATTGTTTCTTCAGAGAATGCTTATATATGCCTGCATGTGATAATACTTGAACAGTTTTATTGAAGCATAATTAGCATGCATTGTCGTATATAAATATAAATTGTACCATTTTATAAGTTTTGGCATTTGAAATCTGAGACCATTGTCACAGCTGAGATATTAGATATATCCATCACACCCCCTCCATTTTGTGTCACATGACCTTCATAATCCCTCCACCTAACTCTCCTCTTCCACCTCAAATCCTTTTCATTAGATAAGTTATCTGCTCTTCTGTCACTTATAGAGTAGCTTACATTTATTATAATTGTATAAATTTATATAATAGAATCATACTGTATGCAATTTTTGTTTGGCTTAATTTATTTAGCTTAGTTATCTCAAGATTCACAGTACTATAGGATATACCAATTATTTATTTTTCTAAGTAGTATTCTAAGTATGGGCAGACTACATATGAATAGTTTATTCACCTTTTGAAGAATGTTTGCATTATTTCTGGCTTTTAACTATTGTAAACAAAGCTGCTATGAATATTAGAGTGCACATTCTTATATGTACATATGCTTACCTTTCCCTTGGGTAAATACTGAGGAATTGTTTAAGAAATAATAAAACTGTTTTCCAGAGTTATTGTATTGTTTTATCTTCATTGTATGTACAGTTCTTCTACAGTATCACCAAAATTATCTTTTGTTACAATTTTAGCCATTCCAACTGATGTATAATTTTAATTTCATTTCTCTAAGAATTAATAATTTAACAATTTTATCATATACATATTTGCTCTCTTTATACCTTAGTGAAGTGTCTCCTCAAATCTTTGAAGCGTTTTTGTTGAGTTAATTGCTTGCCTTCTTTGTAGTGAGTTTTGAGAGTCTTATTTTTCTGTACACAAATTCATTATTAGATATTTATTTGCTGTTTCTTCTTGTAGTGGTTCATTTTTTCAATCCCTTAATAGTGTCTTTGTAGATCAAAAGGTTTTCATTTTGATAGTCATTTATAATCTCTATTATTATGGATTCCTTAAGTAAAGAACACTTAAGTTTTCTCCTGTTTTATTTTAGAAATTTTTAAGTTTCACATTTTGAAATAATACACACATATATAATGAGATATGATGAGATATTTTTGTTCATATAGAAATCCAGTTTTTCAATAACTTTTTATTGGTGATACTGTTATTTCTCACAGAATAGCCTTTGTATATTCCTTTAAAATCTGTTGTTCATATGTGTGTGACTGTACTTCTAAATTTTAAACTTTGTTCTATTGTCTTTATTCCACTGTCACACAGTCTTGATTATGGTAACTGTATAATACATTTTGAAATCACATACTGTGAGTTCTCTGATTTACTTATCAACAATTCTTGGTTATTCTATGTATTTGGCATTTACATGGACTTTAAAGTCAATCTGGCAATTTCAAGCAAAAGAGGCTCACTGAATTTTGATTATTATTGCATTGTTTCTTATTGATAGGGGGATAATTGACATCTTAACAATAGCATATTGAGTCTTCCAAACCATAAACATGTTTATCTAGCCCCTTCCAGTGACTCAGGCAACAAATACTCAGGCTCCAAAAGTGTGGACATGAATTTGAGACTCACAGCCAGGGTTGGGTAAATAATATAAAAAATATGTTTTCAGTACATCTATTTAGTTCTTTTAAGTTTTCCTAACAGCGTATTGTAGTTTTCACAATATGTCTTCACATATTTTTTATCAGATGTAGTCACAATGTACATGAAAATATATATCGTAAATATAAGTGTATGTACATACATAGGTAAATATATAAATATATATTAAAGAAAGGTATATGCAAGAATGAAGACAAATAGGTCAGCAGGCAGGAAGAGAGAGGAGGAAGAAGCACTTTATTTATTTCATTTAGTTCTTCATCTTGGTTTCTTGCCTTGGCACCGGACACGAATCCAAGTCCCTGGGATGCATGTGGATTATGCTCTCAGCGGAGGCAAGTGATCAAATCACTGCTACACCAGGGTGCACCCTATTTCATATTTTAAAATTCTATTTAAAATATCTTTTTTTGGTGGTGGAAAAATATTTAATCAATGCCAATAGCAAATTTAAAATTTGCAAATTACTGTAGGATTTCAATATAAAATAAGGAAAGGCATGGTTTAAATGCATCCACATAATGACCAATAAACTCACTAACTTATGCTCAAATAAGAAATATCAAATAGAATATGTGCCTCGATTGCCAACAAGTATTTATCTTGAAAGAGAAACAAAACTATTGATAATTAATGGAAAACAATGACAGTTTCCTCTTATAATATGACCTACTTTTCTCTATGAACACTTTTATTTCAGTTTTTATTGTTTGCTGCCAGTATATAAAAATAAAATTGATTTTCATATGGTATTCTGGTATTCTGGCATCCTGCAAACATGAAATATTATTTATTTTAGCAGCTTTTTCATAAATTCCTTTAATTTTCTAGAAAATCCACTATAATGCCACCATAATGTTAAGTTTAGTGGTAAGACTCAATGTCTTTATACTTCATGGCCTTAAGGGAAAATATCCAGTCTTTTAAAATTAAATATGGTGATACGATCTAGGTTTTGTTTGTTTGTTTTTAGGAAAGGTACAGGCAGGAATGTAGGTGAGCAGGCAGGCAAACAGGAAAAAAGAGGAGGAAAGAGCACTTTATCTTATTTTTATCTAGTTGTTCACACTGGTTGTTTCCCTCATGCCCCCTCCCACACCAAGCATATGTGGACTGTGCTCCTTTGGAAGCAAATGACCTAACTGCTACTCCATGCACCACTCTAGGCTTTTTTGTACAAGTCTTTATTGAGGAAAGATTAAAATCAATCATAGCAGAAACTCCTCACTGTCATTAGCTTGATCAGGGCTTTGTTCTTGCTTTCCTACTTTTTAATCAGGAGTAGAATTTAGGCTTTGTCAAATACTCTAGTTGCATCTATGTAAATGATAAGTTGATTTTCTGTTTATTTTTATATGTTTAACCAGTCTTACATTTCTGTGAAGAACCTCACTTAGTCAAGATGTGTATTCAACAAACTGAAAAGATTTATTTGCTAAAACTTTATTTAGAATTTTTGAATCTATGTTCACGGGGTACATTAATTTGCATTTTTCTATTTTTTATAATGTCTGCCAGTTTTGCCATTTGAGTAATACTAACCTTTATCTATGAGATTTTCTTTGTCAATTTTCTGGAATTTGAATAAAACTATTCTTATTTCTACCCAAAATGTGTGATAGAATCCACCAGTAAAGTCATCTGACAAAGGAGTGATCTTAGTGAAAAGCATTTTTTAAACAAGACGTTTAAATTGTTTACTAGCTATAGTACTATTTGGTTGATCTATAGATTCTTAGGAGTTTGTGTCCTTTAAGAAAACTGTCTATTCTATAAAATCTGTCCAATTTATTGGCATAATGCTATTGATAATGTTAAGAACTCATTTTATCATTCTCATTATTAGTAATTTGCATATTCTCTCCATTTTCCTATAATGTTTAGACAGAAATATATCAATTTTTTATTTTCTCAAGGAAACAACTTTTAGTTTCATTGCTGTCATTTAAACGTGTTCTCTTTATATTTCGTATTTTCTACTTTCATGTTTATAATTTCCTTTCTCTTACATGTTCTGGGTTATTCCTTTCCTTTTTTCTAGCTTCTGATGGCGAAACTAAAGTAATTGATTTTAAGTATTTTTCCCTATTTCTGACATAGATGTTTAGTGCTAAAAATTCCCTGTGCATATAGCTTTAGTAGCATCACAAAATTTTATAATTCTGTGTTCATTTTTATTGGGTCCAAAGCATTAAATTCATTCTGCATCTCTTATTTTATACATGAACTATTTAGAAATGTATTATGTAATTTCCCAATATTTACTCTATCTCATGCCCCATAAATCAATGTAGCTGAAAAATAATTACTATTACTAACCTATGTGAGTTCTGTGTAATGAGACCTCTAATTTTTCTGATGGTTCCTTCTGGAAATTGGGTTGTCTTCTCAAATATATGTGCTGATCAGTAGTCGACATTTTTTGAGTGCTCATCAAACTAACTGTCTTAGTCTCTCTAATCACTCCCATCTTCTCAATTCATGGAATTCCCTGGGATCTGCCTTGTGTTGCAAAAGGCTAGATATTTTCTCAAGGCAGTAAGCGAGACAATTATAGGGCTTTCCCATCTCTAAGAAAGCACTGTCCTTCATTACCTGTTGTTCAGTATCTTGGAACTCTTCTTTCATAAATTTTGTCTATTTCCAAACTATATTCAGGGGTGTGTGTGTGTGTGTGTGTGTGTGTGTGTAGTGCATGTATATGTGTTTTGGTGTAAATCTAGTGCTTTTCATGCCATGTCTATAAAATATGTTCTTTTTCAATTTTTAACTATTTTTTTAAATTTCTTTAAGAGTAAAGGAAAATAATTTACACATAGTTTTTTCATAAGTTAGTAGTGAGATCAAAAAGATGGTGCAGTATAAAAAGAAAACGTTTTTCTTTTCCTTTCTTAAAAGTAATTTCTTTTTTGAGCAGAGGTGTTTTTTAACAACTTCTTGACTAGTACTAAGAGCAGTAGTACTTTAACTATTCTACTGTCTGGCTTGAAAAGACTTTCCACGTACATATACTCTTCTGAGTGTCTATGGTCCAGGACCATATTAGTAAGTGAGGGTCATGAATGACATGACTTGCTCACAGTTGCACATTTTAAAACTACTGAACACTAGCTGCCATTTATGATACAGTTTATGTGCAGTAGTTAGGGTACTATAGACACAACTTTATTTAATCTCCCAGTATGTGTCAGGAAAATGTTATAATCTTTTATATGCTAAATATGAACAAACTAGAGTTTAGGATCCACCATATGTTACCCAAACACAAAGCTAATAAGTGCAAAAACTGAGTATTGAGGTAAGTTGCCTGAATGCCAGGTTTTTCTAGCAATTACTAGTCTTTCCTTCAGGACAATCAGGGCAGTTTATGAATCCTTTGCTTCCTTCTGACTATTTTTCCCATGATCGCAACTGGTTCAATAATAGCAGATGGTATAATTTATTTTGTTTTTCATTTATAAAATTTGATTGAAGTAACTGCATTATAATGCTTTGTAGGTTTAAGGTATACATCACTGTAAATCAACATCTGTCTACATTGTAGGTCTAAGGTGTACATCACTGTAAATCAATTATTTGTATATATTACATTAAGTTCTACATTAGCATTTCAATGAACAAAATAAGGTATACTTTTGGGAATATTGCTGCTGTGACATTGCTCGTGAAAGGCAAGGACATTTCATAGTGATCCATGCTAGGTAGCACTTATGCTGTCATCAGGGGTAGTATTTCAAGATAGATGATGCTTTTGTTGGTAAGTTTATACTATGCTAAACATATTTTGTCATCAATTATTTTACATGGATATTAATTTAGTTCTTACTATATATAATTTCAATCTCAGCACCCTCCAAATTATAAGATTTCCTACTCCTCTTCCCTTCCTTATTTCTCTCTTAAAGAGAGAAATACATTTGCTTCTCTTGTTTATTGTTTAATCTCCTTCCTTCATTAAATTATAAACTCCATAGGGACTCACAGATTTTTTTTGTTTTGTTCACTACAGAGTCTTCCATATCATTTGAGTAGGAACTCAGTAAATATTTGTTAAAGGAATTAACATTTATATTTAGGTACTTTTCCTAGGATTAATGCTATTTTGATGATTGCCGTGTTATAAGTACAGAACAATATATGAGAAAAGGTTTTAGGCACATTAAAATCTACCTGCATGTAGTCTCACTGCTTTGGATGAATAGTATCTATTATGAAAAGCTAAAGTTATATAAGGAAAAGATCACTGAGAGACAACCACTTTAGAATTTTGGATTGAGACTGAATTGTTCTGCTAGCTCCCCTCCTCTCTAGTATCTCATAGATAATACAATCAGCTGCAAAAATGTCATGTTATAAAGGGATAAAACAGTGTTTTGTTTAAAGAATTAAATTTAATATATTTGAAAAATTATCAATACAAAGTTAGTTATATTGTTGAGAATTGGCCCCAATTCTCAATATTTCACTACTGTTGCCAAAATTATTAGAATTCGCTATTTTATATCCAAAGGATTTTTATCCTGGTACTTCAAGAGATTCATCAATATTTTGAAATTATATTAATATATTCTGTGTGTAAGAGACATCTTCCTGGGGAGGTCTATATATGTTATCAAATTTTCAAATGTTTATCCGTACTTAATTTGGGCATCAAAAATCAAGTGATGATGTTAAAAATAAATGTAAAAAAATGGATTCCTTAGGACTGACTTAAGTTAGCTTAGGAGAGTCATAATTCTAATATTTTTCAAGTCCTTAAAATTTCTGTTTATTTTATTACCCTAGAACCTACATAGAACAGAGCTACAAAACCACAAATAGCTCCACTATCATTTTAATAATCTTTTCACAGTTGAGAATCATTTTTTAAAATAACATTTTATTGCCGATAATACTATGTATCTTTCCCACAGAAATTTGGGCCTGAGAGTAAAAGTGTCATTCCTTATTCATATTTTTAGTCTTAGTATCTGGGAAATATAAAGCACACATGATATTCTCAATATATACTTGTGTAAATGAGCTAGATATTAGACTCATGTCTTTTCATGAAATTAATCTAAGAAGGTATTCTCATTTTTTTGCTAATATACTGTTCCAGCATTTTCTCAAACTCAATATCTTCCTTAAGTGAGAGGTCTTACTATTAAACAAACATTTATATTCATGTTATGAAAAGGAAAGTCAACCATGAATAAAAATTGAAAACATATGGAAACTAAAACTAGTGTTTTAAAACTTCCCAAGACATTCACTTATGAACACTATTTTCATAAAAAATAATGAATTTTCAGTCATGGAAAATCTGTCATTTTTTAGAAACACAGTAAATAGGTGTATACACTCTGTCCTCTGGTTCCTGTATCAACCACAGTATTCACAAATCTTCCTTTTTAATACATGTATTCCTCTAATCAGCATTTCCTGATTATGTAATCCTGATTTATCATCTCATTCCACTAATTTCTTCCTTGACACATCTTTCAATCAGTTAGGTGACAAGCACCCATCTAGTCTGGGTAATATGGTGAAAGTAAGGAGAGCTTACTGGCAGAGACTCATCTTGAACAGATGGAGAGAAAAGAAGTGAATAAAAATCTGAGGAAAGAAGAAAAAAAGTGGGCAATAGAATCACAGAAAAACAGAAAGACTGTTATGCTGATTTTTTTCCTTGTAATGCCAGCATAACATCCAAGGAATACTGGTTAATGAATACATAAATATTCTCATCATTACATTGAAAGGCAAGAGAAAAACTTTTTAAGCTTCTAAATATACTGTACTTTCTTCTCCCCTCCCTCACCCTTTGCACCTTTTCTTATTGAGTTATTTGCATCACTTTGAGAACTACACCAAGGAACAACCCCAAAGGTTGTAAAAAGATTAATTATGTGCCTTGCATCATGGCAAGAAAACATTCCTCAATATAGTATTGAATACTGTGGGACCAAATTCTATCACACTCTAAATTTGTAAGCAAATATGGGAAAATAAAATTCCTTTAATTATAATCTCAGACTCCTAGCTATAATAAATGTTTATAGGCAAAAATTGTACAAGGTTATTCTAGTGCTTCTAAAATAATTCAGATTAGCCAAGATCCACTAAATCCAGTGTTGTATTAACTTAAAGTAATGCTTATTCTCAAATTTTGACATTTCCTTATATAGCATTAGATATATTTGTCAATGAAAACAAACTTAACCCTCTAAATGAGAAATTTAAAAAATGTAACTTTGA
This sequence comes from Solenodon paradoxus, assembly GCA_004363575.1. Lineage (NCBI taxonomy): Eukaryota > Metazoa > Chordata > Mammalia > Eulipotyphla > Solenodontidae > Solenodon > Solenodon paradoxus. The sequence goes on from RJWH01000096.1 coordinate 1,473,199, forward strand.
ATTTCATAGACAATATTTTTTATTTTATAAATAATTTTGGAAAAACAGTAGATCAATTGTAATATTTCATTTTTAATTCTAGGATGAAAACAATAATATTAACTTCATCTAAAAATTATATATGTGGTTAAAAAATGTAGATTAGCACTTATTTCTTAGCATGAAAGCACATTTATTATGCCTATTTTAAATTTTTGAATATAACAAAATACAAATATTACTAAAATTATGTTTTCTAGTATCATACATGTGAGGGATTAGTTCTTAATTTTCATTACTTGGAAAGTCATTTATAAGTGAATTTGCATTATACAAACTGATTCATCAAACAATAGTGTCTATGATTGTGAAAATAATAAGACTAAGAATTATCCAGAATTCCTTTAACAACAGTTCATTCTTAATGTTATTTGAAGATAACCTTAGAAAGCACTTTCATATTAGTATATCTATTAATGCAAATAATTACCATTTTGCAGTTCAAAACTTCAAATTGATTTTATAGGCTAATGCTTTCTTTTAAAATAAAACTTCTATATTTCAAAAGCTAGGAAGCCCTAATGTATCTGTATTATGAATAAAATATTTTTTTTAAACTTTAAAAATGCCAATAGTTTCCTATGAAACAGTGGTTATTGCATGCAAAAGGAATTTAGGAAAGCTAAATAAATATTAAATGATCAACTGATTAGTAATTTGAATCACTTAACACAAAAAAAGAATTGAGAGCAAATTACTGAATCTATATATGCATGCTATAGTATAGTATGTTCATCATCAAAAAATAAAGTAAAATTCATTTAATTACCCTAAAAGACATTTCAAGATTCTCTCCACCCCAGATATCCATTCCTGCATCGTAAGTTCCTATCTCTTCAAAGTAGTTTCTGTCAATAGAAAATAGGCCACCAGCCATAGTAGGGGTCCTAGGTGGAAAAAAAAAAACAAAAGAAAAGAATATTTTTTGAAAACAATGTTTGGAGTTTAATGAAAATGTAGCAAATATTTTGAGACATTATAAATAAAAAATAGTGCTAAATTTTCAAACTGGAAGCAAAGACAAGGTGCAAGAGGTTTTTAAATTAATCAATAGCATTTTATAGCACATTTTTATAGAACTAGATTAGTCTGTGTTTTTCTTCTCTTTGATCAAATAGGTACATGGAAGGAACGCTGGCCAGGAAAGAGGGGGCATCTTTATGCCTCTGAAAACCACAATGAAAAAAAGTTAGTGCTCTTAGTACTGTCTTTAAAAGATTAATTGCTCATGAAACTAACAGCTGCTATCTTTTATCACCTAATTACTAATCGTCTTAATATAAACTTTAGAAACCTGTAGGTATGGTTTCTTTATGAAAAGATCTGTGACTGATTTAAATACTAAAAATATTAAATGTGTAATATACTTATAGACAACAATATCTAATGATATTTACACAGGTATTTTTTGAATAAGAACATTATATTTAATTGTTTATTCTTTTTGCCTAATTAAAATGATAGAATTAATCATATAACTCTGTGGATAAAGAATCTCATAAAACTTTTTGTAGGAATAAATGCCTTTTGGTTCCTTCATTTGAAATCTTTCTTTAAGACTAAATCAGATATTAAGTTTTAAAAGGATTAATTTATTATTAATTAATTTTAAAGATTAATTTCAGTGGTTAATGTATGAACTATAGATGTCTTTTCTATATTAGCTGTATGAATTAAAAGTAAAAAAAGAAAATTAGAGTTGTTCACAAATGGTACTATCTATTTTGGCAATGATTATTTTTGAATGTTAATGTAATGAAATGATTTTCAACTTTCATGGCACATTAGCAGCACCTGAGCTACCTTGAAAAAATACTTCTCCATATTTGGTTATCACTTTCCACACCTGCCTGGGGAAGGTCAGATCTCTGGTACTGTGTAAAGTTCCCAGGGGAATCTAATGTACTACTAAAGATGAAAAATACAAATCTAGTAATTTAGATTTGGAATGCTCATCCAAGTAGCCTGAGATTGTTAAAAAAAGAAAATCCCAAACAACAAAAATCATTTTGCTTTTTTTGAAATTATATCCTCTTCTGCCACATGATATGCTCATATCTCTCATTGAAAAGTACAGTTCATTGAAAAACCACCAAATAATATTGGATAGTTACCATATTGCAAGTTCTCAATTTCTCCCAGTGCTCTCACTGTTTTATACTCAGGTAATTAACTGTCCATCAGTTGAAGTATCAGAAACTCACTTAGTCTCAGAGCTGTTTTATCACTTCTAGTCTTGCTAGGTTCATATTATGAACAGTATCATTGACCTTCTAAGTTATGAGAAACACTAACAAAACTAAACAGATGATAATTATGGAGTAGCCATGACCCTCACCTGATTGGGATTTTGTAAATCTACGGCAAAACTATATGAAGTATTACAGTGCTGGGTAGTCTATTTAATGAAATAAGAAACAAAAATTGCTGTAATTATCCTATCGTAATGCAACTAAGTGCTTAAGGATGCTAAATGATGAATTTTTAATGATCAGTCTACCCACTTATCTATTTACTAATAAGTACTAATGCATGTAACTTAAATATGTGTAATAAAATTCATATTACAGTTGATCATAATTCCTATAAATATTTGAGAAATGTATAATGAATGGCTAAGATAAATCACATATTTAGTGATGAGAAAGTTTCACATAAATTTTACTTATGCTTGAAAATAAATAAAAAATAGGGTGGTTAACTTAAAGTATTATATATAGATATTGATTTACAGTGATGTATATCTTAAACTGATATGATATTTTGATGCAAATTTCCTTCAATAAGATTTCAAAATATTACAAAAAACAACTTCAGCTTTTGTGAATAGTTCACTTTGGGGAATGAAAATAAATACAAATTCCTAAAAAACACTTTTTCAGGTTTTTTGGTCTTTTTTTTTGGTATTGGCTATGTCAGTGAGTTCTCTTAAGCAATTCAGAACTGTGACTTGAGTAATACCTACAGTTACAGCATATGTTATAAAGCATGTTCATTCTAAGTTTAATGCTCTTTAATATTTCTAATATACTATTTACATAGAACTTTGTGGATTATAATTAAAAGTTCAGGATGCCTAGAAAATTAAATATTTTGATAATACTTTAATTAACTGATATTATCTTATTTTTAAGGCTGTATCTATACAATGTCAAACCAGCCAACAAATTAAATTAGTTCTGTTGAGAAAATACAACCATACCTTTGATGCAGTGAGTAGGTAAAGATGAATTGAGTTAATAGAAGAAAAAATCTTAGCACAGTGTTAGCACATAGTAGTTAATCAGGTTAGGAGATATATCTTTATTTTTATGTTAGATGTACAAACAAAAGTCTTTGGTGTCTTACTTAATTTTAGCTCCCTATACACAAACCTTCATTTTGTATTTCAAAATCATTTGGAATCACTTCATATCCAAGATGTTAATTCTGAAATCCACCTCTGAATACAACATTTTCTAGCCCCTCCTATTTCAATCCTATGGAAGTTATTTTCATCTTTCATTGATGATCATGTTTCCTTAGCTACTCTATATCCTCACATAACAATGCTCTTCAGGAATCCTTTGTTTCCCTCTTCCTACCCCCACTAAAAGTTTTTAAAGTTATTGAAAAACTAGCAGGTCACCCTAGATTCTGTTCTTGCCTAAGCTGACCCAATTCACTTTTCACAAATTTATCCTTCACTTTGTTAAGCTGTACTCCTAAAATTCCAGGATTATTAAAAATATAACAAGATGAGTTTACCTGAGAATATTACAAGTCCATGCTATTGACACAGCTTAGTCTAGATTTAAAAACCTTTGTGTATGTATGTGTGTGTGTGTATATATATATATATAAAACTGCTCAATTAAGTACTATCCTAAGTCAAAATACATCTTCATTCTACTCTAGGGGACATGTATTTTCTATCCCCTTCACCAGTACCATATTGAAAAGATACTTTACATATACAAACTCAACTAATCTTTTGTGCTTTTTTTTTCCTTTTTCATTTTTTTATTATAGTAACTTATTCTACACATTAAAATAAACTCATATGTATAGGTTTCCCATTCTTAATATATATGCCAACACACCCTGCCCTCCACCAAATCACTAATGTTCTTCACCAATGCCCAATGGGCGCTGTCACCACTTGCCCCTGTCCTCAATCCAGTCCCATTCCCTATTGGTACCTCAATTCTTTTGCAAGTATCCAAGGGTTGGTTTTGTTTTATTTGTTCCTTTGTTTTGTTTATTCACATTCCACCTATGAGTGAAGTCATCTGGTATCTATTTTTCTTCTTTTGACTTACTTCATTTAGCATAATCCCCTCTAGATCCATCCATGTTGATTCAAATTGGAGGATTTCATCTCTTCTAAGGACTATGTAGTATTCTGTTGTATATACATGCCACATCTTTATCCATTCATGTGCTATTGGGCACTAAGGTAGTTTCCCATTTTAGCTATTGTGAATAAGGCTGCAGTAAACATGGGGGTGCATAAATCTCTGCAAATGAGAGGGTTTTTTTTTTTAATACCCAGAAGTGAGATGACTGGATCATATGGAACGTTTATCTTCAACTTTTTGAGGAATCTCTTCACTGTTTTCCATAGGGGTTGCATTAATTTACACTCACACCAACAGTGTAAAAATATTCCCTTTTCCCACATTATTCCCCACAGTATTCCAGTACTGTACTGTTTTGATCACTATCGCTTTGTAGTATAGTTCAGTCTCTGGGAGTGTAATACTTCCAGATTTGCTCTTTTTTCTTATAAATGCTTTGGTTACTTGAGATCTATTGTTGTTTCATACAGATTATAAGTTTTTTTTCTATTTCCTGGAAATAAACCCTTGGGATTTTAATGAGGATTACGTTAAATCTGTATATATTGCTTTAGGTAAGATTACCATTTTAATGATGTTGATTCTTCCCAACAATGAGTAAGGGTGTCTTTCCATCCTGTTGTATCCTCCTCTATTTCTTTTAAGAAGGCCTTGTCATTGTCATTGTATAGGTCTTTCACTTCCTTTATTAAGTATAATTCAAGATATTTGATTCTTTCTACTTCTATTTCAAATTGTGTGCTTTTCTTGATTTCACTTTCTTCTAGTGTGTTGTTTGCATGTAAGAATGTGTGGATTTTCATGCATTAATTTTGTACTCTACCACTTTACAGTATTTGTTGATTAATTCTAGTAGATTTGACAGAGTTTTTAAGGTTTTCAATATACATATAATTATGTCATCTGCAAATAATGAGACTTTTTACTTTCTCTTTTCCAACTTGGATTCCTTTTATTTATTTTTATTGCCTAATTCGTCTAGCTAAGACCACCAGTATGACATTAAATAACAGTGGTGAGAGTGGAGAACCTTGCCATTTTTCTGACCTTAGAGCTGATAGGTTTTGGAATCAGTGTGATGTTAGCCTCATAGAAAGAGTATAGAGTTATTAACAGTAATATCTTAGGATGTTTCGTATTTCTACGGCATCTCTTATGACTTATTCCCTTTCATTTCTGATTCTACTTATGAGTGTTTTCTTTTTATTTTGTGAGTATAGCCAATGTTTTGTCTATTTTGCTTATTTTTTCAAAGAAACAGCTTTTGGTTTCATTGATCTTCAGCATTGTTTCTTTGTTTGCTATTTCATTTATTTCTGCTTGAATTTTCATGATTTCATTTCTTCTGCTGAATTTTGGCATTAATTGTCTTTCTCTTTTATCGCTTTAGTGGTTTACGTGAGTGAAATCATCTACCTTACCTTCCAACTCACTGATTCTATTGGAGGTTTCGTCCATCCTATTCTTGAATCCCTCTATTGAATTCTTTAGGTCAGCTATTACGTTCTTTATCTTTGACATTTATTTTGAGCTGCTTCATTTATTCTCATTTTTTGTTCTCTTTTTATTCCTCGGTTGTTTTCTTGATTTCATGAGTATGTTTATCTCCATTACGCTAAATTCATCCTCTGTTAGTTTGCACAGGTCAGTTGTATTCATATTTTTCCTTGGATTTTTTATTGAATACAGCATTTCATGCTCTGTTTGGGATTCTGTTTATGTTTCTGTGGATTACATTTTCCCGCAGTGATGATCTTGTGTAGAGTATTGACTTGCTCTCGTAAACCTGAATCCCAGATTGGACACTAGGATTTTGAGTTTTGTGATGACACCTCTGGTTTGATTTTTGAAGTTCTTATGTGGACCTTCTGTTGTTTCCCCATAGTTCAGTCTACGGGGTTGAAGTTTGGTGGATGCAGATCCTTCCCGCAGTGTTCCAGCTCCTAATTGCAATGACCACCTTATTGGACCTCTATTGGCATCAGTCTGTAATTTCACAACACCCACAAGTTGGTGTTAGTGCATAGTACTGATAGTTTTTCCCTTTAGGAGACTCTCTTTTTCCTCTATACCCTGCACCTATACTTTCTTCCCTGGTCTTGTGTCCCTGTCTTGCTGGGCAGGATTTTTGCAGCTTTCTTGATTCCTGGAAGGACTGGTTCTTCCCACAGTTCTGCCCCCTCCACTGTAGCCAGAATCTCAAGTCTGAGTCTGAACCCAGAAGTTTATGCCTCCCTGTGTTGTAGTGTTTGTTGCTATGTCTCTACAGCCTCTCTGCCTGCTTTTACTCAGTACTAGCTTCTGGAAAATAGGTGAATTTTCAGTTGCTCTGTGGGGAAGATATGAGTCTCACTCTTACCAGGTTGCCATCTTGGCCAGAAGTCCCTCAACTCATCTTCGCCTTCTAAGTAGAATCTGGATTCTGCTCCCATCTCTACAATAACTTCCTTCTGAAAGGATTCCATTGATTCTGAACTTCAATAGCCTTTCCTTAACTTCTTCCCTTGAAAGCATTTAATACAATTCATCAGTTTCCCTTCTAGAAAGTCTTTTCACTTTTGACTCCCACTGAATTTTTCTAGTTTTCATTCTACCAACTTAACTATTTATTTCATGATTCTTGTGGATATTCTTTCTTCTTCTTTTTCCTTGATGGCTATCAGATCTTAGTCAAGTACATAGTTTCACATCTATGACATGAGTACAATCACGATTAAAATATTTTATTGTAGAACCATTATGTTAACAATCATCTTATTTTACCCCAAAAATATCTTCCTTCCTAGGGCCTCTCAGTGGCACTTTTTCTTTTGCCTACTCTTTATATAAGCTCATTCATCAAATACATACTTTAAATATCACCTCATGAGACTCACTCCTAATGCATTTTCTCACTTCTTTCTGTATTGATTGTGCTTTTCTTAATTCCCTAGTTTTCTTTAAAAAAAAGGGAAAAGGAGATCCTCGGACTGTTCAAGTATAGACTATCTAATGGGTATCTGCTAATCCTTTTATATCTGCTTCTGTTTCAATGTTCTCTATATCCTTTTAGAGTCAGTTACAATATAATTGATAAACATAAACTGATGCAACCACCTTTCAGCCTTTTTCTTTTTTTCCTCATCAAGTTATTTCCCAAATACTTTCTTTTCTCATGAAGTGTTTTGTTTGTTTGTTTGTTTTTTGTGTTTTGTTTTGTTTTGTTTTGAAGTCTTTTCTCTGTTCCCGTTATCATGGTCACTATCCAATGTTTTTCCTCTTATTTTTAATTGTTTAATGGTATTCCCTTGCTTCTAGACTCTGCTACTTCCAAAATTTAATCTATAAACAACAGATAAATTTCTCTAAAAAACAAATCCTCTAAAAATATTAAACAGATATTCAAAAACTTGTTTTAAAGTTCTTATCCTAGCATCAGTGAGTTCCTCTACTTTCTTTAACTATTTCACTATATTTAAAGTGTTTATCTGCTACCAACAAAGACTTTACATTTTCCCACCTTTGTAGTTTTGTGCCACCCATTTGACTCCTGGGTTTTCCTTTGTAAAATCCCCTTATGCATTCAAATTGAGAGGTAAATACATAGTTGTCTATTCCATACAGTCTGCCATCAGCACAACCCTCTCTCTCTAATATGAATGTTCCCTTTCTACTTTCTATATGTCTGTCTCTCTCAAGGTATTTTTGACTTCTACTTAAGTATTATATTTGTTTCTATATACATTTTACCACTTCTATATATATAATGAATATGTTTGTTTTTTAGTATTATATTATCAATATTTGTTGATTAAATAAATATAAAAATAAATCATGTGCCCTTAATGACCACAATCTATTTGAAATTAAAATTACCTGCAATTATATTTCTGAAATACACACATGAAAATCTTTGCTTACAGTGGCTAATTTGATGTGTAACAAAGATGTCTTACTGATTCCAGGATTTTGAATGTCTTATCTAGTAGAGTCTGATAGTATCTTAGAATTAAAAATATAAAGTTTTGTAATAAGATATCATAGTAAAGAACTCAAAAAAGTATGCACTTCGGCATGTCCTGGTGGAGCAGTAGTTAAGTCAATGCCTCTGAAGGAGCTTTGACCACAAAACTCTAGGTTTGAGTGCTGGGATCATGAGGATGCAACTAGTGTGAATAAATAAATGAATATAAAATGCTGCTTTCTCCTCTTTCTTCCTGCCTGTCTGCCTGCTCACCTCCATTCTTGCCTGTACTTTTTCTTAAAAAGAAAAAAAAAGGATGCATTTGGCATGGAAATATAGTGAAGCTTTCACCAGAAGTTGGTAAATCAAAAGAAATCATGATGGAATACATTTATTTTATCATTCAGCAATACTATAACACAGTACATGAATTTTCACTAAGAATACAATATATCCTGTATTTCATACTGGCATAGCCATCATGTGTGTGAAAAGCAAGTAGATAGTAAGGAAACTGGAAAGCAAGTTTATTTTTTAGGAGTATAGCTTTATATTGACTGACTTCAAAACTCAAATCCATAATGCGATTTTTAGTAAATCACTTAAATGCTGTGCCTCAATTTCATCATCTGTAAAATAGGGAGATACGTTGATGTTTATAGGTATATACAGATATATAATATTTACCTGTACAAAACACATTCTATATATTTTTAAATATAAATCTTAATAAGAGGAAAACACCTGTGTTTCCCAAAATTGTAATCAGTTTTATTTTTATAGTTTCTATAATCCAATTAATTTTAATAGAATTATAGTATTTTAGACCTTTAAAATCCCTACAGATTTAGTCAATCTAATTTAGTTCCAAGACTCCAAGTTGTTAGTGGTCCAGCTAAAAAGTCAATTTCTTCCTCTTTCCCTCCCTCCCTGTCTTTTTCCCATCCTTCCCTCCTATTTAATATGTAACAACCTATCATTTCTCAATTTATCCATATAAATTATACGGCAAAACATTTGAGATAATTAACTAGAGATGTGCTTTTCCTAATTTCAGTTTCCAAATTTTGCACCTTTTTTTCTGTGATTTTAACGTTGCTCTTCAAAGCAATTTGTTGTAAAGTTATTGAAGCATCATTTCTTCTCCCTATTTTTTCTCATTGAAATATCAAGATTTTATTTAATAATACTTGGAAAATAACAAACTCTCTGGAGGAAAAAAAACTAAAGGTGACTTGAGACACTATACCTCAGCTTTTAGTTTGTGATTTGCAAAAGTCAAATAACACAATATATAGACAGTGCTTAGCTCAGTATTAATTATATTTCTTCTTTCTATATTATAAATAGAAATGATAAAAATGTTACTATTTACCAAAATATGAATTATGAATAACTCATATATTCTTGGAATTTTGATTTTTTAAATAGTCATTTTGCAGGTTTAGAAATCAAAGAAAATTAGATGCTGTGATTTTTATCTCCTTCCTTCTTTATTCAATCCACTATACCAGTGTAGAAAGCATGAGAGAAAGACAGAAAAGCCATGAATACTTTCTTATTAAAAGAAGAATAATCAAATGTGATTAAAGTTTTTACAGAGAAAAATGGGAATTTTAGTAGAATACTACATACTGTAAGACTCATTTGAATGTGGTTGGGTAAGAACATGCAGCTTTCTCTAGGGAAGAGACTGCTATTTAAGGAGTTTATGCTGGCTTAGGCTCTAAGCAAGGAAGCTTACTCAAATCCTGTAGAGTATAAAGAACACAAAACACTTTCAAAGTTATTTTCAAAAGATGAGAAAATAAATAAAGCTCTGCTTGCATGGGCAAATGGTTTGTTTTTCTGCCAAAGAACCCATATACCAGTAAGTACTGGACTCAAATACCTTTACCTGTGCTTAAATAACTAATATTTTTAAACAGCATAGTTATTTTTCCCTTAATCCTTTTACATAATCTTTACAACCTGATAAAACCTTAAGCTTCCAAAAGAAGATACAGTAATTGGTACAAATATTTTAATAATTCCTTTCAGTTTAGTTTTATATTTAAGAGGGGTCAAAATAAATAATGGGTTCCAGCTGGAATAAGATTTTTAAAAATACTTTGGTTAACATAAACATTATTCAGTATACAAATGTGATTTGTTTCCCTGAAGACTTTCCATCCTTCCCCAATTTTCTACTCATCTCAATAGACTGCTGGGAAAGCTGTAAATAACTCCCCAAACTATTAAAAAGTAATAAAATACAAATGTTCTATTTTCTTCCAAAGAATATAGATTCTCAGATTTCATCTGTGGAGGGTTTTTTTTTTTTTTGGTCACAAAATAAACATATCATATTTTAAAAGGAGTAGGCAAGAAAGTTGAACAGTTGAACATTTTAATGTTCAGAACATTCTAAGTCTTTGTTCTGCTCACAGAGTTGACCTTTGCAGTTGTTCTAGTATCTCCTCTTATAAAGAACTAGTCCAAAAGCTTTGAGAGTATCTATTTCTGCTTATATCCTTCTATTTGAAAGTATATTTTCATTGAGCTGAGGAAAACCTAATAGAGAATATCTGGCATAATAATTAGGAAATTTTTACTAGTTGCTATCAAATGATAAGAAAAATTCTGAGTCGTATAATATTTTACAGAGTAAATAGTGCTTTTTCTTTCATATTTACTAGAGGAACAACAAATTAGACTCAGTGATGATTATTGGAGGGATATAAAATTAGCAGCGAGCATCAAATATGAAAACATTTCAGTTTGCATAATTCTAAACTGACTGTAATATAGGCAAAAACTTTAAACATATAATTAGCAAAAATAAAAGTGCAAGCAAACTCGACTTTGGATTGTAAAAATAGAGAAGGACTAACTAAATAATTGAGACTTTAACAATCATTAAAATTTCTATTGAAATATGGTTTAGGAAAATACCCATGATACATCAATTTATAGTTGTGGAAAAGTAAACCTGGAAAGTAATAAATAAAATACTAAAAGACGTGACTCTTTGATATTGTTTCTTTATGGTTTTAGGTAATGTCATTTATTTTGCAATGCATATATGTTACCTACATTATCAAAAAATTTAAATATCTCCTTTCAAAAACATTTGTCATTTAGTAATTTTTAGCAATTCACAAGTTAAAGAAGGGAAAGAGAATAATTTTCCATTTTATAGTTAAAAAGACTGGCAAATTGCCCAATTAGAAGAATTTGAAATAAAACCCACTTCCTGAAGGTCAGCTTCAATATTTTTTCTATGATGTCATACTAAAAAGATATAGAAAATAATTTATGTGGACATTCTATGAGTTTTTCACAATAAAGACATCATAGTTGTAATCTGAGGTGTTCTCATAAATGTATGAGATCAGGTCTTGTTAAGAAAATGTACATAAAAGTAATTAAAATGTGTCAGGAATAAAAACTCATGATTTCATATATGTTTGATTTATTACAATAATAAAGACAAAAGAAAATCTAAATTCCTTTGTTTTACTTTAGAGAGACAGTGAAAATAACACTTCAAATAAAAATACAATCGTTAAGAATATTAGTCATAACTAAATATAAAAAAATCCATATGCCACAATGATGAAGAAAGTTAAATAGAATGGATAAGTAGCCTAAACAGTAGGTTTTTTAATAAAGAAATTGATTTTAACAAGTGAGAAATTAAAATGGAAACTAATATCTTCATAATTATTTATTGAGAGTGACTTACTTAGCATTATTAAAAGGCTAAAGCAGTCAGTAAGATTAAGACCAGGTGTTTTTTTATTCTATCAGTTGACAGAGTTTAATTATTGTGAAGTTGCAATGTGGTCGTTTGAATGGGATTCTTTCCCTTGCCCAGCATACATATAGCCAGAGTTAAACGGTGAGCAGCTTTAGAGCATTTGATTGCTTTATTCATCATACATGTGTTGAACCTAGCAGAAAGCGTGAATGTTCATTTTCATATAGAATCAAACACTTTCAATAAACTGCAGGCACGAGAACATGCATACATGTGTGTGAGGGCATGCGTATTAGAACTACCTGATAGACCCTAAATTGATTAAATGGTTTAGGAGATTATCTGCATTATCAGATAATTTAGTTGCCTGATCCCTTAGGTAACATATATGCATATTCAGACAGGGCTAACATATTTAAAATGAACCATTTCCTAGATAGTAACCTCTAGGTCAAGGGTAATACATTTTGGAGATTATAGTTAGATAATATTAATATGTGATTCTGATTTGTTGCAATAAGAAAAGTTATCTCACCTTTGAATGAGCAACAGTTACAGAGATTTATTTCTCCAAATGTAAAAATGATAACAAATGGCAAATGGTTCTCAGCCAGGCATACACAAAAAAAATAAGTTGTTGTGAGACTAGGCTAAATTTTCATGACACTTCTATATGAGCAGCAACTATTCAACTCCACCTGATGGTGCCAAGGAGAAATAACGAAACATTGTATTAAGATCTGATTCCTCAAAAATAACTAGAGATCCAGATTTTTATTTAAAGCATTTCAGTGTTTAAATCTTCTTCTTGTTGTTTTTAATGCCAGAGACTATGTAGATGTAGATCAGATAAAACACATTTAGAGAGCATATATGACACAAATTCGGTGTATGACCTTTGGTTCAACATTTTGATTATTGTTGTATATGTAATTTAGAGATGCCTGAAAAGTCATACAATTGATTACTAAAATGTCAAGGATATTTCCTGATTAAAGAAAACTATATATTTAAGACAATGTATGCTATTATTTCAGACATAATTTCACAATTACCAAGTATTTTACAAACTCTGTTATGAAAATAAAAATATCAAATTCCAGAGATAACCAATAGAATAAGTATAACCAGTATAAACTTTTCTTTAAATGTTGTATAACTAAGGTTAGGTCACAAGTTCAAATTGTTTCTCAGTCTATGCATATGCATGATTGTATTTCTGAATGATGACTAACTGGCCTATTATAGTCACTAGAAAGTTCTGTCATAACTGACATTTTAAATCTACTAAAAAACCGAAATTTCACCCTCAATTTAATCACTAGTTATTCAGAATTTTGTTAATCAAGTAGAAAAAAATATTGTCTTCAACACCTAGAATGATTTATCTGTTTGTACAAATGTGAGAAAAATGATCACATCTTGAAGTAACAGATTACAAGTACAAAGAAAGTTCACATTACAGCTATGCTGATGAAAATTACCTGCAGGCAGTTACAACACAACCAGTGAATTAATTAACCTTTTGCCATAAAATTCTAGAAACTTCAGCAAAGACTAAGATTTCTCTGCTTCTCTTGCTCCAGCTCCCTCAACATTTTGGAAGGTGAAATACTATGCAGTAACTGAGGCACACAAATAAAATATTCTTAGATGCTATCAGTTCTTTGTGTGACTATAATAAAACCATATAAATTGTGGTTAAAATATAACCAGTTGGATGTTTCATGTTTTGATGAGAAGTAACAGCCAGTTTCTGTGTAGGTCTTTACTTTTATGAATAAGATTAGAAACTGCTTATCATGAACATCAGATACCTCTAAATTATCTGTTGACTTTGCAAGATGATGAAGTCAAATTAAGCATTTCTTTTACCTACTGTTTTTTTTTAAAAATGAGTATAAACACATATTCTTTTAAATTTCATTTGATGAGTAACTAAATTATCTATATTTGAGTATATTGTTTAAATATTTTGATAGTTCTTAACTGGGATCTGGCGGTTAAAAATCAGTTACTACTAAATGAAGCCATGATATGGGAAAACAAGATTCTTAATAAATAATAGCAATATGAGTCACTATAATTCCTCAGGTTGTTGCAGGAAATAAGAATTGGTGAATATTTATATGGCAACACTTCATATATCGACACCATAAATCCACGTGTCTTTATGGAAATGTTTGGAGTCACATTATGCATATATTTTTGATGCAATAATATCTCCTTAAGTAATTTTAAATTGTTCAGCAACAAATAGAGTTGTTCTCTTTCTTAACCAAATTTTAGAGTTAGTTTTATTTAATTCATTCTACTATTTTGCACACAATGGGTAAGTCATTCCCTTGGATGGTTAGTCAATTGATTTTTTTTGATAATGGGATGTCATAGTGTAGATAGAAGAATAGATATAGATTTAGATATATATACAGATATAGACATAGTTTTAAAATATTAAGAAATACATTGTTTGAACTAAATGATGAATTGTCAAATTAATCTTTAAAGAGCTAAACTAGTTAATCAGATTCCCAAGGTGTTATTCAAGTTATCAACTTTTGTTTCCAGTCAAGAGGTACATAATAATAAATTAACAGAAGAAAAAAATGATAATTTAATGTCAATAAATAAATAATGCTTATTTAGATAATTATAAATGCATATAATAGTTCTTTTATTAAGGGCAAACGTATTTGCTGAATAAATATTTCAAATTAAGTAGCTATTTCAGTAATTTTTAAAAATAAATATTTCATAATTTTAAATACATTCAAATATTCCAAATTACTGCTTCTTGTATCTATAAGGGAGAAAGTTCTTTGATGTTGATAACTTCAGGATATTTACCAAAACAATTTGCTAAAGCATTACATTTAGGTAAGGTACAGTTTCATATATACATACATACATATATATGCATATGCACATATATTTATATAATTAAAAGTTGAGTCTAGCACATACCTGTCACATAGAAAATTTACAATAAAAGTATTTTGAATATAAGAATACACAAAGTTTCTATGGAAATTAGGTACCATGTCAATACTTCCACTCGTCTGTGTTAATTTAAACTAGATTTAAGATTTCCATTGATTCAAATAATTGTGTAAAAAGTGATAATATATATAGATAGGTAAGTTAAGAAGTATATGACTTTAAAAGACAGATGAGAATACAAATGTATCATATTCCCTAATTATTATAGAAGACAAATGTTATCCTTTGGAAGACATGATCTACCTACCTGACGGGCAGTGTTCTGTCTCCTTTCCTCCTGTCCATTTCTCTTTGGGGAACGGGATACCAACGAAAATTCAATTTCCAATTAAAACCCCCATAAGTCATGTCTGAACCAGCCATATATTCAAAGGTATCATCACTAATGACATCAATGATTGGGCAAACAACTGTTTTTCTGTAGAAAAATTAAACCAGTTTACACATAAATAATAATTTAAATGTTACGTTAGTTTTCTTAAATGCAAAATAGTTGAGATGTTGAATTTTAATTACTTTGTGATTTAATGTGCCTTTTTTTCATTTATCCTTTTTCTCTGTGGAATTATTTTCTTTCATTACATCTTCCATAAGGTCTACTTTACACTACTATGTCTAACCCAACCAAATATACTAATTGATTTCCAAATGCAGTTTAAGAGCTAACTCAGCAAGATGAGTATGATATATTTTTCATACAACCTTTATCCACAGCATAATTAGTAGAGCAGCACTGAGATTATGCATCATTTTAACTGCAGCCCATTGAAAAGCAATAGCAAGCAGGAAACAGAGAATGGACAGTGGCAAATTAGGTCTGATCGTGTTCATCTCAAATGGGATATATCAGTGTAAAGAGATAGTTCAGAGAAAATCTTCATGGAAAAATACATATTATGAATAAACAAAAAACAAATACAAAGCAGCACACAGAAGTAATTGCAGAAATCATGGTCATTCATATAATGAACACTTCCTACGAAAGATATTAGGGTCATGGCATGGCAATTTCTGAGTGAGTTTTCCTAGATTTAAGAGTTTAAAATAATAACCTTTAGATTTCAACATAGGGAAAGAATGACAATTTCAAATTCTGGTGTTTTATCCCCTGACTCTTTTCCTTAAAGGAAGTAGAAGAACCAATATATCTGGTGTTCTCGGTGGCTTTTTAGGGCAAGAAATATTCATCATGGGAGATCATTAAGTACCCTCCTTTGATATCTAAGGAAGTTATTTTTTTCAGTTAAATGAAATAAGTCAGATACGGAGAGAAAGATTTAACTCATATCCAGAAGATAAAGAATCAAAGCAAACAAAACAAAACAAAAGCAAACTCTCAGATTCAAAGAACAGATTAATGGTTACCAGTGGGAAAGGGAAAGTGTCAAAATATAATGATGTACATGGGTAGGTGTGTTTTTTTGTTTGTTTGTTTTTAAGGAAAGGTGAAAGCAGGATTAAAGACAAGACAGACAGGAAGGAAGAGAGAGGAGGAAGAAGCATTTTATTTTTATTTAGTTGTTCATCTCGGTTTTCACCCTGGCCCCAGGTCTTGAACCCTGGTCCTTGGGGTATGTGGTCCTTGTTCTTGCCCGAAGGCCGCTGACCAAACAGCTACTCCACCAGGACATACCTCATAGGTCCATTTTTAAATACATGCTATGACTTTTCCAGTTTTTTTCCTACTCTTGGCTTATGTATTTGATTCTGGGATCAACTTTCTGTCATTTTCAGAATAAATGTTCAGGTCTGCTCAAGTTTGCAATGGTTGAAGCTAATTCCAAAAAAGCAGATCTTGTTTTTCATATTTGGTAGAAGGTAAATTTACAAATACATTTTTTAATCACTCATAGATGTGGAAAAAAATAAAGCCATCCATTCTTTATCATGGTTTGGTAACATTAGTATCACAATGCTCATTTTCATTTGGGTCTTATATTACAATTTAATGCAAATCGACAATTGTTTTTTCCTTCTCTTTACAGTGCAAGTGCATCCATGAAGAAGATGCCTGTGAGGACTAAACAGATTTTCAGTCACAAGACAAGATAAAAAGTCAGTCTCTTTTCTTCCTGAGTCACCTTTGTTTTAGTTATATGCTAATTTCAATGAGTATTTGGGCCACTTGTGCTTCTCTTTCAACTTTTAAATTCCTATTCTTAGGTTTTTAAAATCACCAATAAGCAGTAAATCTGGGAACACCTAGACTCTACTCTTGACTTCAACAAAAGGAGATTATAAAGTCCATCCTTTCCTCTCCTCTCCTTCTCTCCCCGCCCTCCCGTCTCCTCCCCTCTCTTCTCTCTGTGACCTTGCTGTGTAGCCCTAAGTGTGCTGTGCAATTTCCAGGCCTTCTGTAAGTAAGAAACATGTTGCCCTCTGAAGTTCTTGATGGTTATCGCTGAAGGGCAACTTACAATTTTGCAATAACATTAAGAACCATAAGGACTGGTTCAGCCTCGAAATTGGTGATTGATAGGCTTAGATGGGCATAAATAGCCACACAATTGGCTAAAGCCAAGAATTCCATAAAATCAATAGGATGCAGCCAGCCTTGGAAAAGCTTCTTGGTAAACTCTGGTAACAACAAAATCAATATATTTTCCTCTTTCAATCATTAAATTTAATGTTTCAATTTGTAGAGCAATAAAATCAGATCTAATAACCCTGAAAGGACTTTATTGTCTGGTTATGTCAGCTTTAGAACTTAGAACCAGAACAAGACACTAGACTGTTTTATATGCAAATATAATCTAAATATCTTGTTAGATTAAAAAATAAATGACCTATGCATGACTATTGAAACAACACTGTTTTAAACTCTCACTAAGTTGAAAATGCAATACATGTTTTCAAAAGCTTCATAATGTATGAAAACTTGCTAAGAAATGCATTTAAGATATTCCAAGTTCATTTTGATTTGTTGGTGTTACCCTCCTGTGGGTACTACCAGAGTGAAAAGATGTTATTAGCCTTGTACTACACTCAGTTGACTAAAAGATTCCTACTGCTTTCTTCACCTGCTATGGTTCATTTTACTGACAGCCTCCATCCATCTTCCTGGCAAGTACCAAATCCTGCCGTTTATATGATTTAGCTGAATTAGCTCACATTAAGCAGCCCTTGTCTTAGATGCTTAATGAAAAGCTTCAATTCTGGAAAGAGAGCGCTACTGCAATTGAAATGACTATACAAGTAAGTTGTTATAAAACACTTTGTTATTTTATCAGATAACATTCTTCTGGTTGTCTTTGGTGCATAGGAGTTACACTCAACACCAGTGTTTGTGAGTACGTGAAAAAACTCAAGCAAACCTGTACTTCATAGCATCATCATCAGAAATAATTGTGGGTATGTAAGAAGATTTCTAATTTATAGGAAGTATTTTCAGATATCACAATTTGTATGTGAAACATGAAAATACTACTTAAAAATAATTAAATATTCTTGTGCTTTGTTCTGTTTTTTTTTTTTTTATATCATGACTTCATCTGCCAGGGGTATACAAGTGTGTATGTTTCTTTTTAAGATCCTCAGAGTGGATTTGAATTAGACTTTAAAAAGGCAATGATCTAGTAAAGAGAAGACTAGTCTGGGAATAAGAACAGAATTGTTCTATTTCCAATAATGAAGCAATCTACTTCTTTGTTTCTCCCTATTATTAGTTATAGATAAGAATACTACATTACTTACCCCACAGGGTGTTTGTGAGGCTACTTAGGAGCTGTGAAAATATATTTTATAATATATCGCATCTTTCAGATTGGAACAATTTCACTTACCTACAAAATAAATATTCAATGCATTTTTGTTTTTGCTTTTTACTATTTGAATTGTTTTTGCTATTTTTAATCAAATATTCATGTTCAGCTGAATACTCTATGTTCTTTATTATATGAGGTGGAAGAACTACTTTTTTAAAGCCAAGAAATAAACCTGTTAATAACAGCAAGTTAGAAGAGAATTTTCGATGGGAAACTGAATTGTCCTAGCAGGATCATTCATAACCCAAGCAGACATAGCACATGAATTCTTACCTGTCTTCCTTTATTCTAGCCAACAAGGGCTCCAGCCATCCTAATGTGCATTCACAGTGTGCATCAAGAAAAGTGATGACCTGTCCCTTTGAAGCAGCTGCTCCTCGAAGCCGGGCACGAATTAACCCAGAGCGTTCTTCCATTCTAATAATTTTTACCGGCACTTCTAAATTTTTCACGTAGTTCTCTAATGTCAACTTGAGAAAATCTGTAATGTGTAATAAGACTTTCTAAGAAAGTTTTGAAACTGTGTTAAGACAGTACAGATACTACTGCCCAGAGAGAAATTCAACACACAGAAATGATGGCCAATTCCTATCAACATCTTTTTGTCATTAGGTGAAATAAAGCTATAGAAATTTCATCTGAAAATTAATTATCAATTGTGACTCTGTTACTGGGCTGACAAAATTAAGAATAAATAAGAAGTTAATACACTAATGGTTTGAGAAACTGGACCACACCAGTAAATGCAGGCTCCTTAATTGTAACTTATTTTGTGATTATCTGGACTAAAAGAAAAATAATACAAGTATCCACAATGTCAAATAATATTCAATCATATGATCAAATGAATTTGGAATAAAGAAACTTTTTGGAGTCATGTTATATTGGATAGTAACAATCAAATAAATCGTGAGAAAAACTGAAAGAATTAGTTACATATTCCTGGGATTGGCACTGATTAGGTACATTGATGAAAATATGCTATAGTTATATGGAAAACACAGATCACTGCCTTGCTATATTATTTTTACCATAGCAAAGTGTTCTAATTCAATGTACAAGGAAATATTTATACCTCTTTCACTGGCATCATCTACCAGGATGACCTCAGAGAGTAGATAATGTGGGGAACGATTTATAACACTGTAAACAGTTCTAAGGAGTGTGCTCCAAGCTTCATTATGAAATACAATAACTACACTTGTGTTTGGAAGTTCATCAGGGTAGACCTTTGTCTTGCATCTAGAAAACAGGAAAGAAGGTGGACATGTTAATAAATTCAAATTTTATTCTAATCATTGTAGCACAAAAATCCACAATAATACAATTTTAGATTTGAAAGCCCCTTTCTAAGGAAACATTTCATGAATATATATATATATAAATATTTTCCTTTTTAGAAATTCTGTGAGTAACCACTTGACATTTTGAGAATTAAATATGCATAATTACTAATATTTTCTTTTAAATCCTGCAGGGTTAAAAGCAGCATGATTTCTGCAAATCTTAAGAAAGCTAAAATAACATTCTGACACTATCAGTAGAAGACCAGCTACAACAGGGACAAATGAATTCTTTTACTGAATATAATTTTATTCTTTGCTTAGAAAAAAAGGAATTATTATATAAACTCAAATAGTTCTAAAAAGATAAAAATACATGTTCATATTTGAAGACGATAACAGAGATTATTTTTCTATTTTAAAATCTAGTCATGTATGATTTCCATGCTGTTTGAGCAGGCTATAAATCACTTCTACTTTGAAGGAAAGGTTTAGGGAACGATTACACATTTTTACAGGTTCTCAATTAGTGTTATACAAACAAATAGAAGATTAGAAAGAGAATAGGCTACCAGCACATCTCAAACTTGAATGTGTATAGATATCACCTAGAGATTTGTTAAAATGTAGATTATGACTCAGGAAGTCTGGGTGAAGCCTGAGATTGTGACTTTTTAAAAAAGCTTCCAGTTGATTCAGGTATTGCTGGTCCCTGGAACAAATGATTAGTAAGGGACTACACCATACTTATTTTTATTTGTTTATTTACATATTTCATGTGTTTATGTATTTATTAATATAGCTCAATCTATATTTCACAGCACACCCTTCATCAGAGTTCCAGGGTCCTTTACCACCACCTTTTCCCCTCTTTTCATCCCTCCCTCTCGCCACCCCTCCACTCCCACAGCACTCATCACATCCTGTCCTGAGAGTTTTTGCTGGGGTTTCTCTAATTACTTCTAGAATTTGATGCGTTCGGAAAAACTTTTAACTTTGTTTATAAATCCAAGAATCCCAGATTTTACTTTTTAATGAAATTAATCCAAAGCAAATACATTTGGATAAGTAATATGCATATTGCTCTAGGTGGTCATTCCAAGTTTTAACATGCAGATGGTCCTTACTCCCACCAACTTGTCAACATTCAGACATTTCTGTCATGTAATTTTAAATCATTGTGGCTGAAAAAAAAATTTAAAAATGGCACTGGGCATCTGGAACAAGATTAGAAGCTTATTAGTTTTTGTTTTTTAATGTAAAATATTTTGAAGAACTGAAGAATTAAAATCATTCCATAAAATAAGCCGGATACTTTCTGCCACTCACAAACTAATACATAAAAGCACTTTTAAATTAGTCTCTTGCTGGTATACCCTGGTAGAGCAGGGGTATGTCAATCACCTCCCATCACTTCTGAAGGAGCAAGTCACATACCCCTGGGTTCCAGTTCCCAGTCCCCACGGAGGCAACTAGTGTGAACAACAAAATAAAAAATAAAATTCAGATGATTCTTCCTCCTCTCTCTTCATACCTGCCTACTTGTCTTAATTCCTGCCTGCACCTTTCCTTAAAAAAAAAAATTACTCTCCTTCACAGGTAAGTAAAAAAAAAAAATCTAACAAAATGTGCATAGTAAAACAGACATTGATTGTATGTCTTCTTAAATGTTAATAACCCTTTTTAAAAATCTAAAACATCACTAAGTTAAGTCTTCTGCAATATAAACAGGCAGGAATATCTGTGTGTGTATATATACGTTTCAGAAAAACTTTTAACTTTGTTTATAAATCCAAGAATCCCAGATTTTACTTTTTAATGAAATTAATCCAAAGCATATACATTTGCATAAGTAATATGCATATTGTTCTAGGTGTGCTTAACATGTTAAGTTATGTTAACATGTTCTGCTATGCTTAGTCATGTGTCAATCACATTGATTTCTTATATGTACACATATATGTGTATTATATGTATATATATATATGAAGTATAACATCTTTCCAACATATACTAATCTGAAAAATATCCATTAAGCATCCACAGTGTATAATATTGTATATATAAGAACATATGGGTGAAAGTGGTCTGATTAATATGCATCTCTTCCCATTCTGCTGGCAATATTCAAATGGTTTCTATGTGCTTCATTTTCATTTGACTTGCATGTGACTCCAGGCAGCTCATGATTAAGTGAACTTAGAAAGCCTTCTTAAAAGTCAGACAGGTTCTCGCCTCAATTTTTCTCAACCTTTCATTCTTCTGCCTCATCAAAAACTCTCTCACTTTAATGTTATGTTAAGAACAAAATATGATAAAGAACATGATCATCAGTAAAGAATTAAATCTAGAAACACAGCCAAAAGCAGTTCAACAGTCAACAACTACTGGTTTAATCAGAAGAATCTTCTACAAAGGTTACTTAGAATCCTTTGGGCAAAGTGATTGTTTTATTCATTTTTAAGTAATTTTTTATTGAAGTAACATTGAATTATAACATTACATGTGCTTCAGGTATGCATCGCTATAAATCAACACCTGTATACACCATACTTTATACTGATACACTGAGCTGGTATGAATGTATTTCATCAAAGCTATCATTTCACCTATGATAAGATACAGAATGATTTTATTTACCATTATGAAAGGAAAGAAAGCTGACAAACTATAGCATAATGTTTTTGTATCACTAGATTCCATTTAATACTTAAATAAAGCCTATAGAAGCTTTTGAACTTAAATATAGATTTCTATCAATACTGCTATGCTTATTCGTGTTTCAATCATATCAGTTTCTTATTACTTTGAAGTTTCTTTATTCTAAGAGATTCTCTCTGACATGAGAAGCATATATTTAACACATATCTTAGTAAAATATACAAAATGTCATCTTTTGGGCATATTACTTGGTAATATAAAGTTATATTTTCAAACAATAAGGTACAAAGACATTTTATGAGGATCTTGATAAAATGCAGTTTGTGATTCAGTAGGTCCTCAATAAACCCAAGACTCTGCATTTCTAATAAGATTCCTGATGATGTCAACACTGCTGGTTCCTAGCTGACATAAGATGCAAGACTATATAAATCAGTCAGCTATTGATTGGCCGTAAATTATAAAATCATAGTAATTTCTCCAACAATAAATATTTGCTTCATCATGAACTTTCACTCTTGCCACTACGTCCTTGCCACCCTCACCTTGTGTGTGTGTGAGAGTGATATTACATTATAACTATATATAAGCTTAAGGTGTATATCATTACAAATCAATACTCATATACACTACATTAAGTTCACCATTCACAGTTCAATTCTTTCCTTTCTCTTATATTTGAACCCTTCAGCTTTATTTTCCAAACCCTATTCCTTTTCACTTTTCTCTGGTAACCACTAACTTGGTGTCATAGCTAATGCATTCTTGCCTTTCTTTTCAGACAATAGATTTTTGTTCCAATATTGAACTATGCTATAATGTTTTAAGAAATACGAAATCACAATTAAATTCTACATATGTATAAGTAGCACATAACTTAGTTGAATTTGAATATGATATGAACAGCCATGACCGCATTTAGACAAGCTTAAGAAACACTGCTTACACAGCGACTGTCAGCTAGTAGAAAATGGTCGTAATTAACCATTGTAAAAAATCCTGGTTTCAGACACAAAATATAAATAAGCACATCTTAGAATACATAAATATAATATTTTTTTTGTTTAGCAAAGAAAAATTACCTTGTGTTTAGTTTGTTATTTTTTTAATGTCTTTTGTATCTAAGTGGGTGGTGTTTTTAACTCACTGATATTTCCAGGCATAATTAAAATCAAACAAAACAAGGAACCTACATTATGGAGGTGGGGTAATGACTCGAAATTTAAAAAATGGATTTCACTACTAATCTCCTGTTCCTGACAACTTGGTCTTTGTGAATAGTACAAGAATAATTCATCATTGTCCACTTCAAATTTTATGTCTTTTACGTACTGTTTAAAATCCACAATCTGGAATGTGTGGTAGACACTGATTGGTCAACATAGCAGAGTAAAGCTTGGAATCTCCAAATGATAGAAATGAAAGGAATTTCAATTTTGACTAGTTTGAATCTCATTTCACAGAATACAAGTCTCAAGTGTCAGAGCTAGTTTATTTCTCTATATAATACAATAGCAGATGCAAAATAATTTTATTTAATAATATTAATGACAGAAATGAGTTCTCCCTCATATTATTTGTTATATCGTTTTATATGCATTTCAATGAGTAATAAAGTGGAAAAAATTAAATTATTTAAAAATATGCCGTAATCTTACATTCCATTGTGTATATTTAAATAGAGAAATGGCCATTCTTTTAGGGTCATTTCATTAGAACTAAGCATAGAAAGTCAACTTTCATTGAAATTATGTATATGTAGGTCAAATGCATTTTAGCATCCTGTCTTATAAAGATATTATTTAATATATTCAATATCCAAATGAATTTGACAAAAGTTGTCATTATTGTGAGAGCATCAGTGTATATGTAATTAACTTGAGAGTAAAAGTAGTAGACTATAATAAAAATTATCAACAATTTGAAAGGTTTATTGGCCCATTACTCAAATTAAGTTCCTGAAATTTGGTATACCAGTAAAATGATAGGTTTTATAAGAGTAATATTTCATATTTGCACTGTATTATAATGTGTGAAAACTTAGTACTTGAAGTGAAATTTTATTTCCTTTTAATTCTGTAGGAATATATCTATCATTAATCATGGTTGCATATTGAAATTATCCCATAAGAAAAATACTGGTGCGTGAATATCAGTCACAGAGATTCCAATTTAGGGGTGTGAAGTGTGGTCATTGATAATGAGATTTAAAAAAATCTCCCTTGGAAACTGAACCATACTGTCAAATTCTGAATCATTACCTAAAGGTCTTTAACAGAAACATGCTTTGTTTTTGCTTACATTGACATCTTAAAATAAGATCTTTTAGTGTTTATATCAAACAAAATTAATAAAACATAATTTCCTGTCATTATAAAGACTACAGTCAGAATGTCATTTCCACTTAATTTACAATTTCATCTGTCCTCCAAATGTACACTAATGTTGATCCAGTTTTCAGGGTATCATGTGTTGATTTATAAATATATGAGAAATAAATCCACCTGCTCTACTCTGGAGTTGGGAGTAGTATCGTGTTTCCAGTGTCTGGAACATAGAAATACAGTGAGATAGTCTACCTATTTTCAACTTTCCCCTTGGCTACGCACACATTATGTGAACACAAACTGTTACAATTTGATTTTATCCTTTTCAAAACCATATTGATGTTTTCAGATAAGGTGCTGAATGCAACATGCCACATCAAAGAAAGAAAAATTGACTGTAAGATGAGAATGTAAAATCACAAAGGATCCACTATTACACAGTGATTTAGTCAGACATAATCCATTTAGGAGTCCAAACAAAAGCTGTCAACACTAGTTTCCATGACTTGTTGGATTGTTGCTCACTGAACCAATGGTTAACTTGTACTGCCTTAATCAAAGAAAATTAATAACAGTAATTAAAAGTAAAGACTTACAAATCACATATGTATTATTCTAAAAGTTATAGTAATTGCATCAAACCTTTCAAAATCGCATGTGGTTTCTATAGTCTTCAACTATTAACATTCATATCTACAGAGAGTAATTTAATCATTTTCTAATGCAACCATACAAAAAGATTTGGGCAACAGGAAAATGATTATTTCATAATTTAACAGCTGGGGGTCTCAAGCAAAATAAAACAACTTTTTTTGTAGGTGTGTGTCTATTGTTTGCTTTTATTGAGTTACACTGATTTACAACACAAACACTAGATGTGCAGGTTCACTCTTGATCACATATGTGATATCACACCACACCTGCTACCAAATTTCTAATAGTCACCCACCACTATCTATCCTTTGCTACCATCCCCAATTCCTTTCCTTCCATTAATCTCAGTTTGGTTCTCAAAGTCCAATGTTAACTTAAATTTTGTCTTTCTGTTTGTTTTGTTTTGTTATATTCCACATGAGTGAAATCATCTGCTATTTCTGACTTATTCCACTTAGTGTAAGCCCCTCTAGTTCTACTGATGTTATTACACCTGCCACTATTTTATCTTTATTGATAGCAGAATAGTATTCCATTGTTTATACACATCACATTTTCTTTGTCCAGTCATTTGCAGATAGTCACTTAATTGTTCTATTTCTTGGTTGTTTTAAACAGTACTGCATTGAACACTGGGTGCGTATCTCATTTTATATTAATATATTCATATTCTTTTGATAGACATCTAGAAATGAATGAAGGATCACGTGTTAGTTTTCAATTTTTAAATTTTTGAAGTTTCCATACAATTTTCCAAAGGAGCAGCACCAATTTACATTCTCACCAACAGTGTACATTTTCTCCACATCCATGTCAACACTTGTTTATACTGTTTTTGAAGCAGATATGAGGGGTTCTCTCATTCTAACTTTGATTTGTATTTCCCTAAAAATAAGTGATGGTAAACTCTTCTTCATGTGGCTATTGGCTGATGCATGTCTTCACTGAAGAAGTTTCTAGACCGATCATATGTCCACTTTGTTATTGTGTTATTTTGTTGTTGCTGTTGAGTGTGATAGTTCTTTATATATCTTAAGATATTAACTCCTTGTCATATGTATACTATGCAAGTATCTTCTTTTACTCAACTGGATGTCATTTTGTTCTGATGGTAGTACTTTTGCTATGAAGAGGTTGAGGTGCTCCCATCCATTTATTTTTGTTGCCCCTGTCACTGGAATGAAGTCCCAAAGAGATTTCTAAGGATGCATTTGCCTGTTTTCTTCTGTGTATTTTGTAGTTTCTGGTCTTAAATATGTACCTCTAATCAATTTTTTATTCATTTTGCTTGTGGTGTTAGATGGTGATAGTTTTCATTCTTCTGTATGTCCAATTTTCCCAGCACCATTTGTGGAATAGACTTTTGTTTCTCTATTATATGCTCTTGTCTCCTTTTGTCATAAATTAACAGACGCCATATGTGTGAGTTTTTTTCTGGGCTCTCAATTCTATTCCACTGATCTGTTGTCATATTTTTATTTTTTTAGGAAAGATGCAGGCAAGGATAAAGAAAAGTAGGCAGGCAGGCAAGGAGGAAGAGAGAGGAAGAGGAAGCATTTATGAATTTTATTTAGTTGCTCATCTTGGTTGTTCCCCAGGCTCGAGGTTGTTCACTTGGGATGTATGTGGACTATGCTGGCTGAAGATTGCTAAGTCAGCAGTGTGTGCCAGTACCATACTGTTTTGATTACTGTTGCTCTGTAGTATAGTTTGAAATATAGGCATATGATACTTCCACGTTTTTTTCTTTTTTTCTCATGGATTTAAGCACTGATTTTGTGTGACTTTCTACATGCTCATTTATATTTACATTGTGCTACATCTTCCAAAAGTGAGCTTCTATTAGTTATAATTACTTTAATATTTCAAGTTTTTAAAAACAGATTTTTATTTTTCTGCCCCTAGCAACTTTGTTTCAAATCCAGGTCGACCATATGCTCACATTCAACCTTCTGCTATCAGAATCACTCCTTTTTTCTCCCTGTTCTCTTCTAAATATTGAGATTGGTGGGATGAGAGGATTTGGGGGCAATATCCACTTCTAAGACTACTTTGCTGTTGGTTTCTGTTTCAATTTTGCCAAATGAACCTCTGGGCTGACAATGCCCTGCTGAAGGAAACAAGAATAAAAGCCAGGAAACATCTTTGTCTAGCTGCCTGTAAACCTATGGAAGAATATTTAACCCCTTTTCTTTCTTGTACCTTGTATGTGCCTTGATTTTTTACTTATTGTATTTTCCCACAATTAATATATCAAATCCAATAGATAAGGGAATTCCAAAAAAGATAAGGAAGTTTCATCTTATTTTCTTTTCCTCTCCAGACTTTAGCATTTTGCACGTCACAAATACATTTAAAAGTAGTTGATGAATGAAAATTCACAATGAGGAAGGCTATTATATGAAATATCATATCAACTTTCAAATCATATCTCTGCCTTTTTATAATATGAACTAGAGGTACAGAAATACCAATTTCTCTACATGTTTTTTCAGTGTCTTCTGTTGATTTTTTGAGATTCTAAAACCTGGCCAGATAAATGAGCCAGGGATAGGGAAGATAAAGTATATAAGAAAACTAGCCATCAAGACATTCTGTTATAAGATGTTCCCCTCAAACTTAAGTAACATCATTCTTATTTGAATATACTGAAGAAAGCTTTGCATCTGGAAAACATATGTTTTCCACCTCATTCTACTATTTAGGATCTGTAAGCAAACCCTTTACATTCAGTTTTGTCATGCTCTAAATTGGAGTAAAACTGCTGCCATTAATATATTTCAGGTCTTTTGAGGACAGTAAATGAACTATAAATGACTTAATTTATAAGAGTGCAATCTATTGTTATACTGTTCTTATGTTAAGAAGCATTGTATATAATACTTTAGATAAAGTCTCCATAAATATTTGGGTCAATCTTGCTCCTCGTAGGAGGCTGATCATTTTTGTGTTCTGATAATTTGTCTTTTATCTTTCATTCCTGTGGCCAATCTTCCAATGTCTCCCCTAATTCCAATGCAGTTTCAATAATAGATCTAGTATCTAGACCATCCTGACTTAAGAACTGAGACCTGGTTTGTCCAGTGCAGAAGTGTGGAATGAGAATCCTGCCTTTTTCACTTTAAGTCCTCCTAAAAAATTTACTTCCCTAATTTGCAATTTCTCTGGCTGATGTGATGACCACTACTATGCATTTCCTCTCACCTTAATTTCTGCTTATTATTTTCTGCTGGAAGAACTCAGAAGGTCATATCTACCTGCCAAGATCTATGCTTCTTCCTTGGTCTTGAATAATCTATGAACTAACTATCTGCCAACATGTTCTCCCTCCTACTAACCAACCCTGTGAGCTGATCTGATCATCAAATCTTGCATTCCTCAGCAAGATTAGGTCATCTCCTCTTGCAGTTAAACACTGATTTAAAAAACTTCATGATATGAAAGTTAATACTAAGTGATGAACATTTATTGACCTCTTAATTATGTAGCAGCCATTGTACTATATGTTCCATACAAATCACCTCATATGGCCTTGAGAACTGAGTCCTTCTGCAATCACATAGGCTAACTATCAGGATACGGCTGTTAATTCATATATAGCTTCATTGCATGTTTCAAAAACTTCCAGAAAATAAATTCATTCAAATAACAAATTGCTCAAACAATTGTTTTTAAGAATAAATCTTAACTAGAAAGTCATCTTGCTTATCAAATTATATCGATATTGTTTCCTTATTATATCTCCACCAATCCTTAACTATTATATCATGTATCTGACCAAAACCAGCAAGATTCCTGCATTGAAAGACTAGTCTCAATCCCTTTAAGCACAGACCACCAATTTATATAAATATACTCCTTGGAGTCCTCTTTCTAAGATCACGCAGACTATTGGCAAAGGTGGTAGGTACTCTACTAGTCTTTTGTAGACTCAGCCTGCTGGCAAATCATGTAATATTCAATATGATACAGTTAAACTTTTAACTAGTTATACAGTCTCATATGGTAAGTAAAGAATCTGATATTCATATCAGTTAAATAACCTGTTTCTAAGTGGCAGATACGGATTTCAAACCCTAGGAATCTGACTTCTAATGGTGTTAATCTTACCTGATGATCTTTTAGTAACAAGGCAAGTATTTTTATTAACAATGTTGACTAAATAACCATTTTAATTAAGTTACATAGAAAATAAAGAGCAAATAATTTTGGTTTCAATACTCTTTGATGATCCTTCCTCAGTGGTATGAAAGCTGGAGAATAATTTAAAGCTGATTTACATCTAAAGTTCATGTTTGATTACAATATTGTAATACGACATCATGTCCATTAAATTTACTCAAGTCATAAATGCTCTACATTACTGGTTACATGGTTATGACTCTAACTTGAGAAAGAAAGCAAATTTAATATCTAGATTGTGCTGTGAAGAACAGAAAAAGCCCTCACAAAAGCAATCACATAATAGTAAGATCACCAGGGAATTGCATAAATCTTGACCATGGTCATGGACTGCCATTAATAATTATTTGGGGGTTTAAGCTGAACTTATTTGATTTTAACAAGCCAGGTACATGACATCTGGTTTATATTAAATAATAAATACTATCATATATCAAATTTCTACTAAAAATGACTATCAGACTCTCCCATTGAGGATGTTATTAAATAGTCTTATTTTTTCATGACACAACAATGAATATTGTGCTAAGAAGTTTTATATCTTTTTCTATTTTGAACAAATTCCAGAATTTTGCAAATAAACTATCATTTATCTACACAGTTTAAAGGTAGAGAATACTATTCAAGTATGAGGTTGTTCCTTTTCTATGTTCTGTGACCTTTCAGTAAAACTCTTTTGTACTATAGAAAATATTTAACAATGGGGTCTCTAAAATAAATGTTATATTGAATGAGATAACTATAGTTAAAGTAGCTTTGCAGCAAAATTACCTCTTACATTAAGCTAATATTCTTATTTTTTTTAGTGAAAATAAAACTGAGTTTGTATTAATAGACCTGTAGTCTGGACCAGGATTTTATCCTACCCCAATTTATGGTCTAATCAAGGCAACTTCATTACTCTGGATTTTAGGTTTTGTCCTTCTCTGTGACAATGAAGATGTTAGCTATCTCATATCAAAGCAAGAAATTATGTTGACATTATGATGTTGATGGTGACATAATGAGACACCAAATTCTGATATTCCTCTCTCAATATCTTATTTTTTCTTTCCTGATACCAAATTATCTCTGTAGGTCATCACTTCTTCTTTAAGTTATTATATAGAGTCAGTATGGTGCATTTGTGAAACATTCTTAATACTCAAAATACATCTTCTGCATTGTAAGCCAACATGCAGGTCAAGTAGCTACTTCCTTATGAAAATTCTTTTGATAACTTCATTTCTGTTAAAATCTACAGGCTTCTCTTGATCTGGCTCAGCCCTACTCATGTTATCTACTCTTCTCGCTACCACATTTAACTCTTCAGCAATATGCTTATTATCCTTTCCTTCTCATATAAATAAGGTTGTAGGTAATTCAGCACATTGAGAGAATAGAGTCTTGCTAACATGTGTTGAAAATCTATCATGCTGTAGCTCTTATTTTCCAAAAAAAAATATGAAAAAGGAGCACTTTCTTCTTCGTATTCTTCGAATGAGAATTTTCAGTTATATAATTATTTAAATAGAAAACTATATATTTATATGTAAACCACTTCAGAATTTTATATATACTAAATATCATGTTGGTTATAAGCCATACATCCTGGAGGAAAGATGAGGATATAGACACTGAAAGAGTTCAATTGTTCAAGCGAAGCTGTATATACAGAGTTAATTTTGATAGTAGATGATGTTTCAGAGTAAAAATCTGTCAAGAACAGTCTGGTGCAAGAGCATTGACATTAGGTGCCTACCAACAAGCAAAATGAAGATATAAAACAGATAAATTGGTGTAACATGTGTGACTTCATAATCGGTCATAGGAATCAAATTCAGGGGACAAATTCAGGAACAGAAGACCATAGTCCTTGAAAGGTCAGAAAATGGAAAGATTCACTCATGGAGATATTGGGGTTCTGCTTTTATGAGATTGAAGGTATTGATATTGCATGTTCAGAACATGCAATCAGTTCACAGAACAGGATGAAATCTGAGAATTAGCTCAAGAATCAAAGAGATACACAGTATCAAGTATAAAAATGGGCTTATTGAAATGGAATCTGAGTTCCAAACAGTCCAAACTGATCTGTGTATGATTAGAAAAATATACCCCTTCTGAACAGTGGAATTCTATCACTAAAGATCTATAGATTAGGCCTTTGTGCTCAAAGAAGGCACTCTTCCTTCCAACAAGACACAGTCTCCACCAAAGGGCACAGCATTATAAGATCTCGTCAACATACACTTTCAGTTGCATGTCTTTGTGCAGTACACACAGAAGACAGCTCAAAAGGAATGTCCTAAGCCTAGAATTTAATTAGACTATGGAGAAAATTAGTTCTGCTTCCAGAGGTAGAGTTGCCTCTTTAGATTAAGTACTGCGAATAGAATAAACAGTGGGGAAAAAAGATCAGGCAGGTCATTGTACTTATTTAAATTGAGTCACAGATCTTGAGCATACATTACTTAAGATTTTATAAATGCATGGATCTGTGTAACCCAAACTCCTATCAAGATACGAAACACTGTCATTACTAGAGGCAATGTCTTCAAAAGCAATAACTTGCCCCCAAATCAACCACTTACCTTCTTTTTCAAAGCCATAATTATTTTACATGATATATAGTTTGTGTTCTTTTATATGACTTATTTTGCATTCTCTCTGTTCCTCTCTTTAAACACACACACAAAGAGTAAAAAAAATCAATGTAAAATTACCCTTTAACCTAAAGAAAATCCTTATTACTGAGCATTTTCTGAATTGTAATGAATAACTGAACTCAAAGCAATCGCCATATATCAATTCTTCCTTCCCATCATTAACATCTCATAAATGTCCTTAAGCTTCACTTTTATTGCTAAATGTAACATAAAATATCATGCCTCAGTGACTGCAAGCAATATCAAAATGTCAAATATATCTATTCTTAATTTCAATGTAATGTTAGTTAAGAGCAGCCATTACGATTAAAGAATGAGAATCTTTGGTGACAAATAGTTTTACCTCTAATAAGATAATTTCCAAGTGATTTATTAAAAATGAAGTAATGAATTCCAGCAAAGTAGACTAGCCATTCATCTGCAGTTACATAGTGAAGGAAAATAGTGAATATAATTACTGCCAAATAGATTTGATATCTGTTCTGCAGCCTTTATATGTTGCTAATATCTATTTTATTGGGCCATCTAAAATATGGTATGTGTTTATTTATTATCTTTTTAAAAAAAATCTTATCTGTATTCTTGAATATCAGCTAAATAGGTTTATTTTTAATCATATTTGAGATCCAAGACCACCTGATTAAGTACTAAATATGGATAATTTTAAAGTTTTATGTGCTAAAGAAATTCTAGGTGTTATCTTCAAATACATTAACCAGGAGCTATAGATTTATTAAAAAAAAAAAAAAAAAAAAACAACTTCTTAACTAAATATTTCTCCTTTGCTCCATATAACCTCTGAAATAGACCTGAAAATATCTCTTCTTTATGATTTATTTAGCCAATAGCTCTTTTCCTTTGCCCTTTTATTTTGTGGAATAAAATGAAATAACAATAATTTTAAAAACCCACAACTACTATCTCTCTCTGTTCATACCCCTTGTTCCTAACACTTTAATGAAGCTCCTTTGTGAATGAAACATACTCCAAGAATTCACACTTGCTCAATCAGTCCCTGTTTGATGAGACAAGTAGATGGTCTCTTTCCTAAATTCTATTCTGAGAGATAACCACTGCGGGTATATTTAGTTTCCATTTTCACACTGAAATCCCATTTTATTAGTTTCCAGTTGGCTTAAACTTATGATACCAGCAATGGTATTTACTCTCTGAGACGCTAATCCAATTTTTCTGGATAATCATGTCCGTGGAAGCATATGGCTGTATGACATGGAGCAGAGACATGAAAGCTGGAAAAAGAAGAAGAGTGCGAAATGACTGATAATAATTTAAGACATACCAACACCCTTAAGAAACTATGCTTATTGCCACCATGAGCAAATTTCTGTGTGAGTGTGTACTTCCTATTACCCCATTTTACATTATTATACATACATACACATGCGTGCATGCACACACAGACACAGAGAGATAATGGTATCCATTTTGTCATAGAAATGAAAGATACTTCACAGACCATTCAATAACTATTTGTGGATGGGCACCTAATGACAGATTAAAAAAAGCAAGCTGACAAGTCTTAAAAATACCTGATGGCTGTGTTATCATCAGAACACAGGAATTTGAACTGCCTGAATAGTGACCTTGCCTCTTCAGTGCGTCCAAGAGCTGTTGACCGAAACTTCGCAATAAGTACGAAAGTTTAACATATTTCACCACTCATGAAGCATATTGCAACACATTAAAAACAAAAAGAATAGGATGGGTCAAAGTTCACTCAAAAGTTCACTGAAAACCATTTTAGGGATTAATATAAAGTACTTTTATTTTTCACATATACTTAACTGGTTTTTTTTATTATTAAATAATAAACATTATTCTTTATGTTTCACGATATTCACTGTTAAAAGATACAGTTTCACTGAAACCACTTATCACCAAGGAGGAAAATCAGTGAAATATTTCTAAGTCCTTTTTCATTGATCAATTATTTACACATAGTGAATGTATGAAGGAATAATAAAGTCCATTTCACATTTACTACATTTCTTTTAGAATGTAAATTTTAAATACATTATTTCTTTAAAAATTTTACCTAGGATATATAGATAAAATATCCAATGCTTTCTTCTGTAGGGAGAGTGATATCAAATTAAATTATACAAAGGGAACAGGCAGTAATTAAATAAAACTATGTAGAGTATAAATGGTGAAAAGAAAATTAAAAATGGTTGATGTTCCTCTTATGTTATGAAAAGGTAGTTACACATAGCATTTTTATTTCTTCCCAATGAACAAACAAACCTTGAATTGAGAATGGCATGAAATATCTGAAAATTATTAAGGACAATTGTTGGGGTGATTCCATCTCGTGGAGGGCTTCACTAGTGCGGTCTTTTAGAAAAAGAAAAGGTCACTCTATATGCCCTTCAAACACTCTTAGAAAATGAAACATGAATTTTTTATAATAAAAGAAAAAAGAAATATTTATACCAGAAAAGTTAGAAACATCATTTTAATGTCAATCTTTGTGTTCTGAAAAAGAATATTCTCATGTCATCCAAAAGACTTCAAGAATAGTGAATAGAATTAGTGTCTGAGATCTAATTACATTTTTCACACACTGCAGGAAGGAATGAGTTATTGGAATATGTTACAAGATGTCTCAAATAGAATTACTTTTCATTCTCCAAGGAGAAATTACTACTTCAGTTATGAAGACAAATCATTACATACTCAGGTCATTCCTCTCTCAGATCTCAAATAGTATATCACAGATTCCAATTTTAGGGAATAAAATCAACCACAAGCCAACACTCAAAAAATAAACAAGGAGAAATAAAATGTACACATATGTAAAAAATAAATAAGAAAATAAAGTTCAATTAGGTAAGGTATTAAGTCAAGGATTGGTTTTCTTCTTATTCTGTTCATTTTTGCTTGTTTATATTGCTATATGTCTTTTAGGATAGTAATGTCATGTCTCAGTTTGTGTGTCTTTCACATCACACCCACTACCAGGGTTCTAGTGCCCTTTGCCAACACTTTGGGAACTCCTTCATTCTTCCCTCCCACCCCAGACTTGGTGCTATAGACTCGGAGCTTGTAATTTTGTAATTTTATTGAGCTTTATCTGTTCATTTATTGTGTTGTTTCATTATATTCCATACATAAGTGAAACTATACTATACTTTTCTTTTTCTTTCTAGCTTATTTATCTTAGCACAATTACTTCCAGTTCAATCAAATTGCTTCAAAAGGCACAATTTCATCATTATTAAAAGCTACACATCCAGTCATCCGTTGATGGGCCTTTAGATTGTCTCCATGTCTTGGCTGTTGTGAACAGTGTTGCTGTGAACATAAGGGTGCAGATTTTTTTTTTTCTGATTCTAGCTTTTATGTTCTCTGGATATGTATATCTAGAAGTGGGATTGTTGGATTGAATGGAAGGTTCATCTTTATTTGAAGAATCTCCATACTGTTTTCCATAGAAATTGTTCTAATTCACATTCCCACCAACAGTTAAGAGGATTCTTTTTGCTACCATACTTGTTTCTAGTCTTTTTGATATAGGCCATTCTCACTGGAGTAAGGTGATATCTTACTGTGGTTTTTATTTGTATTTCTCTGATGGAGTTTGTCGTAGAACATTTTTTTTTAATGTGCCTATATGCCATCTGTGTGTCATCTCTTGAAAAGTGTCTAACCAGCTTCTCTGAACGTGTTTCTAAGAGGGTTGTTGGTTTTTTGCTGTTGAAGTGTATGAGCCCTTTCTGTATTTTGGATATCATACCTCTCATCTGATACATTTTGTGCAAATATCTTCTCCCATTCAGAGTGCTCCCTTTTTGTTTTACTGGTTGCTTCTTTCCCTGAATGAAAACATTTTATTTCATGTAGTCCCAATAGTTCCAAGAGTTTTACTTAAGATTCTTTTACTGCAGGTGTCACTTCCCACAGGCATCTCTGAGGTTAATGTCATGGAGAATTTCTCCTGCATGTTCTTCTACTTATTAGATGGTTTTGGGTTTAGCATTCAAGTCTTTAATCTGAGTTTGTTTTTGTTTTTGCTGACTCTTTTTTATATGATGATGACAAGTCATCCAATTTCATATTTTGCAGTGACTGTTCCCTTTCCCTGGCACCATTTGTTCCATAGACTTTCCTTTATCCATTATATAATCGTGGCTCCTTTATCATAGATTAACTGCCAATATAGTTAGGGCTTTATTTTTGGCTCTCAATTTATTTCACTGCTCTGTTCTCTTTTTTTGTTCCAATATTACTATATTGTTTTAATGACACTGTAGCAAATTTTGAAGTCAAGAGGTATAATTACTCAACTGTTCTTTTTTCTAAAGATAGCTTTGGCTATTCAAATCTTCTGTGTTTCCATACAAACTTTATTATTGTTTGTTCAATTTCCATAAGAAATGGTACCAGAATTTTGATAGGAAATGCATCAAATATGCATGTAGTTTTAAGATGGCTATTTTATCTGCTAGTTATTAAGATTTATGAGCATGTACTATTCTCCCATATCTTTGCATCTTCTGTTTAACTGTCAATGTACTATAGTTTTCAATGTATAGGTCTTTTGCCTCCTATGTTAAATTTATTCCCAAATATTTTATTTATTTCTTTCTTTTGATGCTGCTGTGAAGGAGATTTCTTTTTTGATGCAACTTTCTTTTATTTTATTGCTTGAACAGAGAAATGATGTTAAATTTTGTGTATTGATTTCGTAACGTGTGACTATGCTGTACTCATTTATTTATTTTTTTAAAGGAAAGGTGCAGGCAGCAATGAAGGCAAGCAAGCAGGCTGGCAGGAAGATAAAAAAGGAAGAAGCATCTTTATTTTATTCTATTTTATTTTAGCTGCTCACACTGGTTGCTTTCCCCCAGTCCCGGGACTTGAACCCAGGGGTATATGGCTTCCTCCTTCAGAGGTGACTGATCTAACCTCTGCTTCACCAGAACGTACCTTATTTATTGTTTTGAATGCTTTTTGGGTG
The DNA here is from genome assembly GCA_004363575.1 of Solenodon paradoxus. NCBI lineage: Eukaryota > Metazoa > Chordata > Mammalia > Eulipotyphla > Solenodontidae > Solenodon > Solenodon paradoxus. The sequence goes on from RJWH01000096.1 coordinate 1,510,763, forward strand.
GAGTCTTAGAGTTTCTAGGTATATATATATTCTGCAAATTATAGTTTTCTTTCTTCTTTTCCAGTTTGGATTCTGTAAGATCCGCACAGGTCACCAGGGGAGCTTGAAACCCCAAGAGGGAAGACTTGAAACAGCAACGGGACTTTCCGATTGCTGGAGGATTCCAGGAACTAGACCTGACACACCAGCCAGTTAAACAATAAACCATTCCGTGTCGCTTATCCCTCCAGTGAACACAAGACAAGACAATGAACCGTTCCGTGCCCTCCCTCCCGCTCCTAACCCCTGAAAAACCCATAAAAATGCACCCCTTCTTCCCAGTGGGCGTGACTTCACTGGCCTCCATTTTGAGACCCCCGGGAGCGCGCCCCCAATAAACGCTGCTTGTGTGCTGCTTCGTCTATATTTTCTTTGAGTCTCGCTGCAGCCTTGGTTGTAACCTGACAGATTCCTTTAATGTCCATGTTTGTCTTATTGCTCTGGCTTGGACTTCCAGAATTATGGTGAATAGTACTGGTGAGATTGAGTATCCTTGTCTTATTCCAGATCTTAGGGAGAAAAGCTATCAGGGTTTTTTTTTTTTTACTTTGCTTTGTTTTGTTTTTGCCACTGAGTATGATATTATCTGTGTATTTGTCAATATGAAGCTTTTATTATGCTGATGTACGTGGCTCTTCACTAGAGTTTAATGATGAATGTGTGTTGATTTTTATTTATTTATTTATTTATTTTTTAAGGAAAGTTACAGGCAGTAATGAAGGTGAGCAGGCAGACAGGCAGGAAGAGAAAGGAAGAAGTATTTTTATTTTATCTATATTTAGTTGTTGACGCTTGCTGCTTCACCCTGAACATGAACCCAGAGGGATGTGGCCCGCACTCTTTCTGGGGTAATTGACCTAACTGCTACACCACCAGGGTGTGCTGAGTTTTGAATTCTGAGAATGGTTTTTCTTCATCTATTGACAAAACCATATGATTTTTTATTTTCCTTTTGTTTATGTGGTATATGACAATGATTGATTTACATATGCTGAACCATCCCTGCTTCCTTTGAATAAATGCCAGTTGGTCATGATGCATAATGTCTAAATGTGTTGTTGAGTCAGACTGCTAATTTTTTTGAGGAATTTTGCTTTTATATGCATTACCAATATTGGTGTATCATTTTCTTCTTGGTGTTTCTTCACTTTTCCTCGCCCTGTTTCTCTCCTCTTCCAACAAGTCCATCTCAGTATTTTTAATATTTCGTTTCTGATTCTTGTTATTATGGTTGCGTGTGTATGTATGAGACTGGCTAAAGTTCCTACAATTTTGTTTGTTTTTTTCAAAGAACCAGTTCTTGGTGTCATTGATCTTCTGAACTTCTTGTTTTTAATTTCATTTATATCTTCTCTTATTATTTCCCTCCTTCTACTGATTTTTGGTTTAAATTGTTCTTTTTCTAGTTTCTCCAGGTGTATAATTATTTAATTTGAGATGACTCTTGGTTTTTAATGTGTGGAGGTATCACTGTACACTTTTCTTTAACTGCTTTTGCTGCTTACCACATGTTCTGGTAGCTTCTCTCTTCATGTTCATGTTTTCAGATAATATTTAATTTTGTCTTTAATTTCCTAATTGATCCAGAAATTCTTTAGAAACATGTTGCTGAATCTCAACAACTTCAGTTTTGTCTTTTGCCTATTTCATTTCTAGTTTTTTACCCTTGTGATAAGAGAAGCAACTTCCTAAAATTTCAATCCTGCTAAATATGAAGACTTGTTTTATTGCTGCATGTGCAATTGAACAGAACGTAAACTTTTTTTTAAATTAGAATAGAAAGTCCTTTATATATGCATTACTTGATTCAGGATCTTTATTCCTTGATTGATGTTCTGCCTGGATGATCTATCCATTGATGTTAGTAGAGTATTAAAGTTCCTACTATTATGTCAATGTCTCCTTTTAGATCTTTTAATCTGTTTTAGATACTAGGTGGTTCAGCATCGGGTGCATATATATTAATGACAGTAATTTTTCTTGATGAATTAGGTGCTTGAACTTGATGTAGTGCCCATGTTTTCCTCAGGTTACACTTTTTTGGGTGGAAGTCTATTTCATCTGTTATAAATAATGTAGTTCCAGATTTATTTTCATCACTGTTGTTTTGATATATTTTCCTATAACCTTTCACTTTCAAACCATTTGTCCTTGAATCTCCTGTGGAGATTGTTATCAGTATAATATTGATCAATCCTGCTTTTTCGTCCATCCAGCCACTTTGTGTCTTTTGGTGAGTTCATAACAACTACATTACAGTGGTAGTTATTGATATGCAGGGCTTTAATGTTGTTAATTGAGCATTTGTTTTTCTCTTTGTTCTTTACTTCCGTTACTTTTCACATTTATTTCTGTTTACCTTTTCCTGCAGATTTGGTCTTTGTTGAATGCCCCTTGTGTTTCTATTTCTCCCCAGCAATGTGTCTATAAGGTTAGGTTTTGTGGCTTTTTGTTTTGTCTCTAAGTTAAACCATTTATTATATTATTTTCTGAGTTGACATTTCATCTTTGTTTTGTTTCTTTCTCTTTCCCCATTTAGTGTTTTTTCGTTGCTGTTGTTCTCTCTATTAAGTCCTGTCTTTGCTACTGATTCTATTTTACTGTTTGACACCATTCTCAGGGTTTTTGGTTCTTTGCTTTTATTTTTCCTATTACAGACATATTCTAACATTTCTCAGAAGACAGGTTTGATTATGGATAAATCCTTTGACTTCTGTTTATTGTTAAAAAACATTTCTCTGTCATATCTGAATAATAATTTTGCAGGGTAGAATATTTCTAGCTAGTATATATATATATATTTTTTTTTTTTTTTGCATTTTATTATTTTAAATACACTGCTCCACTCTCTATGGGTCTGTATGTTTTCTGAGAACTAGTCTGATAATAGCCTGGTGGATGTTCCTTTGTAGGTTATATTTCTTTTTTCTTTATAGCTGTCAGTAGTTTTTCTTTATTGTTTGTTTTTGCTAGTTTTACTATGATGTGACTTGGGTGTACGTCTTTTTCCATTTAGTAATCAGAATTTTCTATTGAGCTTTTAAATTTGCAATATTAGTTTCTGTGATATATGTTTTCTGCTATACCTTAAGTAAGTTTCCTGGTCTTTTCTCACGTTTTAGCATACCCATTATCCTTAAGTTTATTCTTCTTGTGGTATTTGGTATTTCTCAGAGAGTTTCTTCACTTCTCCTCACTCTACTTCTCTCTTCTTCCAACAAATTCACCTCTGTGTTTTTAATCTTCAAGTTCTAATATCTGTTAGATTAAACCTGTGTATTGTGTTTCACTTTTTTGTCTTCAATTCATTGACTATTTTTCCTATCTAGCAGTTCTGTTTGGACTTTATAACTTCATTCTCTAAGAGGAAGCAGCATTTCTTTTCTGAGATCAAATTTGCTTTTGATAATTAATAATGTATCCAGCAAATTAATAATGTATCCTGCAAATTGTTCATTTTTTTAAACTTTAAAAAAAACTGTATCTCTGAATTCTTTATCTGTTAGATTGTACTATTCAGTGTCAGTTCATTCCTTCTCTGAGAAGGAACTCCTGGTATTTTTTTCTCTTGGAGTTATTCATGCTTTGTTCTTGAATGATTTTAATTTTGGCACGGCTTGTCTTCCCCACTCTGTGTTTGGTACAATGGCTTTCTTTTTCACTTCCTCTTTTGTTTACTTCCTAGGTTGTGGTGGCTGTGGGTGATTGTGAATTATGTGGTCTCACTGTGTAGGATTCCCCCTCTCTGATGAGTTAGGCAGTTCAGCTCTACTATAGGCAAGCTCCCTCATGAAGGGGTGTGTATGGTCATTCAAGTCTGAGAAGAGCAGGGTCACCTTTGTGTACAAACTGGCTGGCTTTCTGACTGGGCTCAAATAATTTATACCTTCTCTAAAGAGGCAGGCTATTAAAGTGGCTTCTGTGCCAAAGGGTAGCATGAGGGATCCGAGTCCTACCCCTTCTCCCAGTGCAGCCAGTGTCAGCAGCACCTGCAAGAATTGCTTTCCATAAGAATACAAATTACAATAGATACTGGCTTTGAGTACAGTTAAATGAATGATTCATTCTTGACCATTATATTGCAACTTGCTTAATTTGCATAATTAACAACAAAAGAGTAGAATTTATAATAAATACAATTGCAGAATAAAACATTTTATTGTTTTTTAAAGGAAGGTTATAGGCAAGAATTAAGTTGAGCAGATATAGGCTGATAGGAAGAGAGAGGAGGAAGAAGTATTTTATTTATTTTATTAGTTCTAGGTGTTTTTCCATCCCTGGGTCCTTGGGATGTATGTGGAATGCACCTAGGAAACTTAACCATTGAATCATCAGGAAGCATGAAGAACAACATTTAAGAACTGCTATCACAAATTCATAATGTAAATATTCAAGCTACAATAACATTTGAATCTTTACAAATACATATGTGTAGATGCACATGTGAGAACATAAAAAACAGTTAATTTAAGAGTTTGATAGCTAGAAAAAAAATTTAGAATTGTTGAAAGACTGCAAATACTGCAAATAGATCATTTCTTTCTTTGGTGTCTTATTAAGTATCTACTTCTCAGTTGTTAGAGCTTCAAGTTTTTTACTAATCAAAATACTTATTTTTAATTCTTTATTCAACTTAGTAATCAATAAATTACTTCTACTTTCCTTTTTTACTCTACATTCAAACTTTTCATTTATGCCTAATGAATAAAATGTATGCTTTCAACATTTGGGAGCATTCACTCAACTGTTGAGTCAACATGATTCTAGAACTTAATGATGTGGATAAAGGCAGATGTACCATAAAACGCTTAAGCATCAGTCCATTCAGCACACTTTGTCCAATTTTATCACCACAATATTTGCTACTTTTCTTAAAGAAGACCACAAGTTAGTTTCAAACCACACAAATATAGATCTGTCCAGGAAATTGGATGTAATATATAAAAGATTCTTCATTTCTCACTTAGTAGAAATTAGTTTGCTGCTTACTGAGGACTTTTCTGTCTCAGTATACTAGTAATTTATCCTACGTGCATACAGACTGAAGCTTTCAGCACTAAAGTTCACAGCAAACCACAAGCTCTGCTATAAAGCCTGCTTAGCTGTCAAGTGTCATTCTTCTACCTCACCAAGGAAGGAAACTTGCACGTGGCACATTTGGGACCAGAAACCACAAAGTTGTGTGGGCACTTTGATAGTTCCAGTTCCCAAAAAGCACTCAAGGTCATCTGAAGGCAGCTTAACAAGGGGCAGAACTAGGTTGTTGAATTGTAACTTTATTGTAAGCAGAAGCAAAAATGGCAAGAGAACTTTGAATTGATAAAACTGAACTTAAAGCATGCTAATGGGGCACCACATATTGTTAATGCATATTCCCAAACAGTAATGCCTAAAAAAAATTAATAGAAATATTAATGTGGGTTTATACTTGCATTTGGGAAGTGGTTAAGATTGGAAAGATGGAGCAGGTAAAGTCATTAAGAAGCAAACTTTGACATCAAAGTGCTTACACAAATTTTGACTCCATCATTTATTTGGGATAGGACCTTGGTAAAGTGACTTACTGTCACCTGAATTTCCTCGTTTTAAAGATGGAATTAGTTACAACAAATGTCTCACAAGGATATTTAAAGAATCAAATAAATTGTTATTTTTAAAGTTCTTGACACAGGGCTTACATCATTGCAAGCTCTCAGTAAAATTTAGCTTTTGTTTATTATTATCATAATTATCACCTTTATTAAAATAGGCCTGGAAAAAGATAGCATTTAAAACTACACTTAAGAGATATTTGAGTTTTAAAATTGATTTTAATGAATGGAGATAGATCTCAAGGAATTTGAGATGAATCCAGATTTTCAAGTACCACTAAGAGAGAGAGACATAATACCCAAAAAAGAACTGATATGGAAGAGAAAGCATTTTAGGTTTTATGTTGACCTTAACAGGGGCAAAAAAGATATGGAAAGCAAAAAAGATTAATTAAATATTTTAATTTGGAGCTCTAAGGCTACTTAAATGTTGAAATATAATGGGAGATCATCATTGGTCACAAATAATAATGGATAAATAAAATGTCAACAGCAGATATTAATGTTGAAGAGGCAAAATAATTCATGGAGTTACCTTGGAAAAAATTTTGAGATAACGTGAATAACATTCGATATAAAATGATTTCATGAAAGCATTGTCAGTAATATATAGTAAAAGATTGAAGTCTCTACTGGATTTCTCAATACAGAGGACTTCTGTGATGCTAGTGAGATGAATTTCAATAGTCTTTGGAGGACAGGCACCAGAAAACACTGAATGGATAAACTGGAGGTAAGAAAAGATAGTCAGTGAAGACTACTTTCTCTAGAATAGTGTCTGCCAAAAAAAGTGAGAAATAGTATAGGAGTCTAGAGAAGAAAATGGGGACAAAACAGGCATAGTTTCCCATTTGTAGGTTTGTTAAATTTGCTATTTATGTGACTGAAGTATTTATAGACTGAGGAAAGAGTCAGTGGGAAAAGAGGGTTTGAAGTCTGAAGAAGGAAATGTGGTTACTGTCACATCTCTGATTATGGCTGATACCAGAATATATAGAGAATCAGATATCCACATACTTTTTATAAACCAAGTAAACATAACCTTTGCTAAATGCCAATGATCCAGGCTGACTACCTACATTTAAATGATGAAAGTCAGACTATTCTCTATTTAGGTTCATTGGTCTATGTATTTTGCTTTTACTGACCAGCTCCTTTGCAAAAATTTCATTGTCCTTCCCTACCTTCTAAAATCTGATATCTAATTCATATCTGATGCAATATCCTGATCTCCTGAAAACTGAAATGTCCTCATGACCTCATAGGATGATTCTATTAGATGCTTCCTGTTTTAGTAGCTTTTCTTGGTCTTTCCTTACAATACATATTTCATAGTCTCCTTTAGCCTGTCTAGGGTCTTATTCTGGATAATATTCTATATTATCAACAAGTCCAGAAGTGATTAAATACACATAAATTATGTTCACTTAAAATCTTCTGAAAAAAATTCTCAAAATACTTTTCTGAGGAAGATGTCATCTTTCTATTTTCTGATTTAAATACCTCAATAATTTAAATTTATTATTATTGGGTTGTTTTTGTTCTTGTTTTTCACCCCTGACTCCAGATCCAAACTTAGTTCTGTAGGCTTTGAACAAGCATGTACCTTAGCTGCCTGAGTTACAGGGGTGTGCCTTTTCTGTTTTCTTTTTAAAAAGCCATAATCATGTATTTCTCTTAGAGTCATTAAAAAAAGGAAAATTGCTTTAATCTTAACATTGAAAAATTCTCATGTTAAAGGAATGCCATTTCCTCAGTAAGGGATTGTTTTTTGATAGATATTTGTAAATCTTTTTATACCTAAGGGGAACATTGGAGTCAGCATGGTCTATAAAATTCATGAGATTAACAATTAACACACTCTAGAATATGTGCCTAATACCACTTAATGCGATTGAAGTCAAGAGGTATATGAGTACAACATATGATACATAAAATTAAAATATAAACTTAAAAATGTTGTTAACCTTTCTTCCCACTAATTTATACAATTATATTTCCCCATCAAATATATTAGGATGATTTCCAAATGTATGTCCAGATGTAAGCCCTCCAGAAATAAAACTTTGCTCAATATTATAGTTCAAAATAAGATGTTAAAAGTGAGTTATGTACCAAATAGTGAGAATATCACCACTGGAAACTAAAATTTACATTTTATTTATTATTTTTCATGCTCTTTAGGGATGGAATTCACAAGAGGTAAGGCAAATGATAGTATTTTTTATCTTCAATAATACAATTACATAAACTTTAGGAAGACAAAAGTAACTTGAATACATTAAAAAGAGAAGTAGAAATAAATAGAAGGTGTTTGAAATAGCTGCCATTTTAAGAAACATTAAAGAAAAGGAAACAAACTATTTTTTATTTACTTCTTAATAAGCATACTCAAATCCATGATTAACAACCTATGGAAAGTGGCTATCTTAGCCCTAGCTATACAAAATTGCAATGAATTGAAAAATTAAAAAGAAAGAAAACTTAAATCTAATTATATTAATTGTGTCATCATGGTTTAATTTTATTTTAATCAAGACAAAAATAATATTTGGAGCAATTTTTAAAATAGAAGTTATTTACATTTCAAATGAATAATTTATCATCAGGAAAACAACATAAAACTTGCCTCATATGGAGGAATTAGGATCTCAAAACAACTAGATCTTTATTACTTTATTTTACTGTTAGTATATTAGTATATTCAGTCTTTCATATCCAGAATTTTTCAATGCACACTCAATATAAAAATTAATGAGGCAATTCATTTCTTTGTGTACTGTTTTTGAAATCCATGTTTATTTTACATGTATAATACAGCACATTAAGCCTAGTAACATTTCAGGTGTCTGAAACCCTCTTGTAGACAATGGCTATTCTATTTCACTATCTTCTTGAATTTTATTGAGTAAAAATACCCCAAATCAATCGATTTGTATATCTAGAAAATGATCAATCTATAAAAATGTAAGAAAAATTATTGTCTGTGTTCCATCATGCAATATAAATAAGTTTTTAGTCTGTAAGAACGAATATCCTTCACCCACACCCTCAGTTACCATAGTTCATCATGATGTCATACATTGAATCTAATCTTGAATATAAAATTATAAAGAAAACACCACTTGGTCTCCTCTAATACTGGATTTCACTTTGTCATTGCTGATCACCATCTATTAATATACTTTATTCACAAATCAAGAAGTTTTGGATACAACAGGATATACTATAAGCTAACTCAAATTCTGACATTGTTTACCTGGAGGCAACATCAGGTTCTACATGTTAAGGGCTCAACTCCACAAAAATGCTGGAATGCCAATTGCAAGTGAATGTTGTTACCTGTGCTTCTGATTCATTTCTCTAAATCAGATATTGCCACAAAGACCTCTTCAGATTTGATTGATTTGCTACAGAAACTCACAGAACTTGGATGACAGTTTACTTACTGATTACCAGCTTATTATAGAAGAATATAATTTAGGAACAACCAGATGATAGCAATATATAGGACAAATTTTGGGGGAAAAGGCATGGAGTTTCTATACTCTCTCTAGATGTGCTTATCTCTATGACCTGGAAAGCTATACAAACACAGTTGTTGTTTTCTTTGGGGGGCAGGCGGTTTGGTGAGGGGGATTATAAAGTCTTCGTTACATAAGAACCATTGATTAAATCATTAACTATTTGTGATTCAATTCAATATCTAGCCCATCTCCGCTCAATGGAGGTCAGGGATGGTACTAGAAATTGCAACCTTCTCCTTCATCTAGGTTCACTTTTCCTCTATTGTTATCTGCATGAGTGAGAAAAATTAGTCATCAGAATTAGTCATCAGAAACTTCTGGCTTATAAAAATTACCTCTGAAAAATACAGTTTTCTCTGCATTGACCAAATTAAAGCTGAATGAGTGATCTCTGTATTTATGTGCCATTCCCGAATCCAATACTGTAATGAGAGTAACAGATTACTCTTCACAGCATTCCAGCAAAAGCCAACTCTCAATGTAGGAAGGCGAAAATAATTCCACCCTACAAACTAAAGGCTTATATTATGGAAGGACAGTTCCCCTAATTATGAATAAAAATTTTTAATAAGATGGGAGTGAGGAGGTGAGGCAAAAACACTAGCATGACAGGCAGGGTCTACATGTTGAAACACTAGGTATAATATTTTAGTAAGCCATGTAATAAATTATGAGGTTAGTTTAAACTAAGGAGATGGAAATTTAGGTTTGGATTCAAGACAATTTTAGGATATGGTAAAGACTGGAGAGTGTATGACAAAGGATTGGGTTTTAGTTGTATGAGAAAGGGAAGAAAATGAATTCCTAGTGCTTGATGTTACTAAATAGCCTGGCCAGATACTAAGAAAGAATATCCTTGTGGATTTTTAGGAGAATCATACAGTGGTTATAATCTTCAGATGATAAATTTTGTGATGGTGTCAGTAGAATATTCTAATATACAGGTAGTATTCAAAAGAGAGATCTGTAAGTCAAAGTGGAAGTAACATGAATGTCAAAATTATTCAACTGAATGAGAAAATAAAGAAAAATTTGTGCAGTGAAAAAAGAAATGCATTGAGGAACAGAACAGATGGAAAGAAGAATGTTATATATGATAACTTATTCTAACTCTTTTAAAATAATTAAGAACAAATTGGGACATACAAATAATTTTCGATAACTGTAAAATAAACACTAATGGATATTCTTATTTCATATATCTTGTTATTTTAAAATACTATGTCTTGTTATAAAAACATGATTTTCTACTCGCTTTTTTCATAAAAAAGTTCTCAGTTTGGTTTTAGACTCATTTCCTCTTGGTATATCACATCCAAATACTCATTTTATGACAACTCTCTTTTGTCCCACTTAGGCAAAATCTCGTTCTCTCATTCCCGATAACTCACCTAAATATTCCTTTCTCTGTTTTCTAGTCTGATATACCTTATTAACTGGAATCTAGCTTCATGAATAGTTTGTAAATTTATATCCTTAATTTCTCTTTCTTTTAGTCTGCAGCATTTATATTCAAACTCAGTTATTTGATTCTCAATCTCAACATGAAGAAAGCTGTCTCCTCACCCTTAATATATAGAAAATTATATTTTCATCTAAATCCAAACTTCTTAACCTTTTTGGAAAGTACGATTTGTTTTCCTCTCTAAGCAAAATTCTAACATCAATCTATTATTGGTGCAGTCCTTTGATTTCTACATCCAAAATGATAAATACTCATTTTTTTGTGTATTTTAGAAGGCCATATATTTGAGGTTTTTTATTATTGTTTTTCTATTATTGTGATTCATTGAAAGTATGTATCTTAGTGGAAAAAAATCTGAAAAGAAATATAGACAACTCTGAAAAATATTTGTATTATGTTGAAAGGATTATATTACCGTCATCTGTAACTCCCACTTATCTACTCTGTTGTATTTATTTTTCTTGGTATTTAAACTTGTTCTGGTAGTATCTATTGATTTATTTACAAATTGAAGAAAAAGACAGTTAAGGAGAGGCAGTTCGTAGCTTATTTAATTTTTATGCCTAGAAAAATGCCAGTCATATATAAGATGAGCATCATATATTTCATTCCTCATATATGCTCTAGTATCATATGTTTCATAATCACTTATGTTTCAACATCCTAATCTCTTTGAAACCATATATAAAAATACAAGTTCTATGAGAATACATTTTATAATGATATCCATGAATGTTTTACCCACATTGATACACAAAGAAGTAGAAATTCTATTTTAATAACTTTGACTCTATTGTGCTGCAAAGGTTACCCATAACAGCACTTAAGAATTTGATGAGCAAGCCCATATATTCCCTCTATATTTTCTTCGTGACTTTATAAACACTGTTCTAATCTCTTCAACCTGTCCCAATTCCTTATTAGAGTCAGACCTTTCTGTGTGATCAGGTTAAACAACAAAACTGGGAAGAATTTTGTTTTCTAAAGGAAACAGAAAGAAAAGAAAAAGGATTTGTGAAATTCAGGGGAAAATAAAAGATAACAATACATGATAGCAAATGGAGGTTCCAATTGGATAAAATGAGAATACCAATCCTTCATAAAAGCCAATTTAATTAAATCTTAGGATACATGAAGTTTCTATTGTTGTGGTGGTTGCTGACCTATTTTTAATTCACAAACCTCAGTGGAGAATTTAATGAAGCTAAGATTCTTTGCTCACAAGTAAAATGCATGTTTGCAAATAAATACAAACTTTTTAAAGAAAAGTAAAATTTCAGGGAATAGGACCCAAAGGATGAACCTTAGGTTAGTAACTTCTGACCTAATCTATAAATTAGTATTCACTTGACTGATTTGCACTCATTTTCTACTATCCTCTTTTAAAAGATTCTTTTCATCCAATCTATAACATTGTCTACAGCTGTAAGGCTTGATAGAGCCCGCCTACCAACATTTACATAATGTGAATCTAGTATCTCCAACTCTGCTAGAAAGCTTGTTTCCACTAAAAAAGTTTTAGTAAAAAAAACTAATCTTTCTAAAAGTGTCCTACATGACTAATACATGATTTGGACATTGTCTCAGAGTGATGGTTGCATTTTTCTGGATTCCGACTCGCATGTGTAAAGAGCCTTAGTGATAAAATCGGTAAATTTAAATTTTGCAAAGCAATTTTGCTAAAGTGCTAGGTTCAGAAGCCAAACAGAATTGAACTGAAAAGAAAGTGAGTACTGAGGAACTGGGGAAAGCATGTATAAGACAACTTTTCAATAACTTTGCCTCCAAATGTGTTTGGAGATATGCAAACGAGTGCAATTTATGTACACATAATTAAAACAGCATAGAGCAGTACTTAAGGTATCAGAATCTAGGGTCAAACAGATCTAGGTCAATTATTGTGGGTCTTTTACTTCATGTTGCCAGAAAACATACTTAACGTTAACCCCATATTATTGGAAGGATTAAATATGAAAGCATCATAAGTGTTCAATAAACATCATATAATATTGTTAGATTCCACACATTTAGATTTACAACAGTATGTACCAAATAATTTTATATTCATTTATATAAAAATGCAACTTACCAAGTAAGTTCCTAACATCTGATTTTCTCATAATAAACATTCAAAATTTCAGGAATTAGGTTTATCCATAAGGGAACATACTGTGTTTACTGAACATTATCATGAATACCAAACATAAAGAAATAATTATTGATATGAAACTATTCTTACTCTTTTATAATTATTTCTGGAATAATCTCTGGGTTATTGTTTTTTTCAGAAACTTCAAGATATATTGCCTCTTTCAACTAATTAGACATTTACTAAAAATTAGTAGCATCCTATGGGTTGTTGAAAAGTAAAGAAAAATAAACAACAAAATATCCTTGTTATTTATTAAGTCAAAAATTCCAAAATAGTAGTACAGAAAAGTAGCACACAAATCAGGATCTAATGTTGTAAGGTACAGTGAAAACTTTTATTTCAACAATAGATATGCTTCCTTAGATCTATTCAACATCGACTAATACTAGGGTCTCTAAGGGACCTTAGAATGATTATGGGAAAACTGACTCCGCAGTGATCAAGATAAGACCAGGGTGAAGGTATCACCAGTTTCCGAGGGAGATTTCTTGGTCTCAAGATTTCTTTTTCAGTTTTGTCCTTAAATCAGTGTAATCCTCTTCTCATACCTTATTTCCAGGTTACTCAATGTAGCTGATTATCTGATCTTTATTCTATATATTTACTGAGTGCCCACTATTTGACAACAATGTGACAATAACGAACCACTGCTATTATTGATAACAATCAAAATAACAGCAATCATGATAAACTAACACTTAATGAGCATTAATTGTTTGCCAGGCATGTGTATCACCTACAAAGTAGGTAATGTGTCATTTTCACTTTTCTGACTGGAAAACAATCCTCAGGAAAAAAAGAACAAGATCTCCAGCGTACAGGCCAAACATCTAGTGGAGATATTAATAATATATAGATTCACAATAAAATTGGAAATAATAAATAAACCAGCAAATTATTAAGGGGAAGGCAATGAAAGGATTCAGCAAAAGCAAACAGGAGTAGCAGAGGGTGGAGATAAGAAAGAAAAAGATAAGATCAGTGTTGTAAGAAAATAAGACAGGAAGTGGGAGTAGCAAGAAAGATACAATGTCCAAGAGACAAGCTGAAATCCAATTACACAGGGGCCATGTATGACCTATCAAAGGGTTTAGACTTTACCTCGTATTAATAGCAAAGATTCTTAGTTATACCCTTAACTATTTAGGAATCTTTCTGATAGCTTCGTGGGGAATGGATTTGATGAAAAGACAATAGATGAAAGAATACTAGTTAAGGTATTATTGAAGTCATACAGGTTAAAAAAGAGATAACACCCTCTCTCTAACATTGTATAAGATATAAGTAGATGAAAAAATTTGATAAATACATCCAGATGGCTGATTCCATATGTTAAAGTTGCCTCTTTGTTATTGACCCTTGATTTAATTCTATAACTCTAAAATACTCATGTCTTACCCCACCAGAAAAAAGGGATCCTAAACGTAAGATGCCTAGTAGAAGATACCTGAGTAAGCGACTTATTTGGAAATACAATTCTGACTCAATAAAAAAGAGTTTCAAATGCATTTCAAAACCCAAATTTGCTTAACACTAAATAAGCAGCAAAATACAAAAATCATAAATACCTTAAACCATATAAGGAATAGTTTCTATAAAACACAATGTAAAATAAGACATTTAAATATAAAGCTAAGTGAAAATAAATAAAGAAAACATATATATTTCTGTGACTAAAGTTGGACATATTCCCAAAATTTGAAAATAAAATATCTCTAGATTTTTCAGGTAGGGAAGTGGAGATTTAAAAAAAAAAGCAGCTAAGTTTCTTGATTGTTATGCTCTAAGAGAGTTACTAAAAAAAGACACAAAAGGCTATGGGCATAGTACTTAACTTTTTTAATATAGCAAAAAATCAAAGTGATAAAAAGAAAAGAGTAGCATTAATGTGTACAAATATTTTCTGAATTAAAAGTGACTTCTGTTAACGAATAATAGACATGTTGACAATCAGGCAAGTACAATTGAAATAAAACAGAAATAAAATAAAAATGATGCGTGTGATTCTACATTTTCTAGCTGCCAGATCATAGAAGTGAAAAGAAACAGGTGAATTAATGCTGATTATATATTTATGTTACTTAATATATCCAAAATATTAACATTTTAATTTGCAATCTATTAAAATTGCTAACTAGATAATTCACACACCCCTTTTCCTGTAAGTCTATGTATGTATTTTATACGTAAAGCACGTTTCAGCTTGGATCAATTACATTATAACTGTTTAAATGTCTCAAGTCACTAGTGTATATTAGAGAACAGAAGTATAGCACATAGGAAAGTTATACTTTTTGAGGAGCAACTTTCTTCAGAAAAGTACAGATACTATTATTTTAGTCACGTATTTAAGAAGTACTTAGTCATTTTACTCACTATTTAATAAATAATGTTAAGCCCTTAACATGATAAAATCCTGTATCAAGGAAAAACTCAGATTATTTAGCAAGGATTCTGCCTACCTGATTACTATGGATTAGTAAGAAGATATGTTCCATTCATCCATTCATCTATCTACATACCTACCCTTCTTTCAATTTATACATGTGGGACATATATACTTATTTTCAGGGCTAGAAGAGCATACAAAAATAATTAATGAATTGTATAATAAATGCTAGACAGATTTGTGCAAGCCACTAACTGCTCATAAAGTGGGTAGTACTGACACAGCTTCAATCTCCATTGGAATAATGCACTTACATGGACAAATGCATGGATCACAAAATACATGATAAGTGTCATTATCCATAGTTTTATATGATTGGATTATAGTGTTTTCAAAGAGGAAGTAGTATACAATAAGATAGACATAAGGATGGAGAGTAAAATATAAAATTTCTTCAGGTCTTGTTCAGGATTCAACATTTTCTTGGGAATTTGGGGAACTATAAAATGTCATCAAATTTTTGGTTTAAAAATGTAGCTTTGGCAACTATGAAAGATGGATTTTAGTGAGATCAAAACTAGAGAAAGGAGAATGGTTATATTATTATAATCAAAGATTTTTTTTTAAAATAAAACACACTAAAGTCTTCTCATACTTCAACAACTTTTAGAATGGAGAAAAATCAGTAAGTCTAATTTGGGTCATTATGCTTTGGAAAATGTTAACTTATTTAGTCAATACATATTGTGTAAGGTAGTTTTCCAGAATGATGGTTATGGCAATAATAAAACACAAAATCTTGCATTTAATTTTAATTAAATCAACAAAATTTGTTTTTTAAATTCCATGAAACAATTAAATGAGATGAAGGAGAAAATGGAGTGATGGAACTACAGTTAAGCTAATTAGAAAAGGTCTATCTGAGCTAGTTGATGTTTGAAGGTAGAATTGATGAACAAGCAATTAGTCTGGAGTAAAGTGCCTCAGATGATAGCAAAGGGCAATGATCTCGATAGTATGTGTTTGAATATTCAAAGAATGTAATTATGACCTGAGTGTCTGAATAAAAATTTACTTGCACAAATGAGATACTATAAATCTGGTGAAAAGGTGGGCAGAAGTTATATTATAGATGGCTTAGTAGATAAAATAATGACTTTGAATTTCATTTAATGCAATCAGTATCTACTTAGAAGTCACTACTAAGGTAGTGATACTATCATACTTAGTTTTAATGGAGTCCCCTTGGGCTATTCCATGGGTAATACATTGGAGGTCCAACACTGGAAACTCAGGTAATGGCAATGATCTAGAGTGGCAACCTAGGAGTTGGAGAGAAGTGAGTTGATTCAGAAATTGGATGAATAAGTATTTCAGAAAGTTAAAATTGTGGGTGGGTTAAAATGAAAAGGAGCAAAGACTTCTGGATTTCTCTCTAAAACGCTGGGTTAAAGTGCTGTCTGCCACTCGCTCATGCAGGGAAGATTAGAACAGGAACAGATGAAGAGGTTCCCCTGGGAATCAGGAGTTACAAGAAGCCTCCAGGCTTCACTTGTGAATGACTTTGAAGGGAACTACAGACTAGGAGCAGGTTTTATAGAAAAGGAAAATTACTATTAATGTGACATGAGACATATCAAAGAAAAGACAAATAGTTACAACTGGGATGCCAATCTTGGTAGCTTGACAGTAAGGCTTTCAACCTTGACAAATTGAGAGCCTCTTATTGCAGAATATTAATAAGTTATTAATCATCCAGATGTTTAACATGAAAACAAAATTGGAAGTGAACAAGGAGGAATATAAAACATTCACATTTATTCCCTCATCATCTCTGCCAGGGCTGCTCAAGGCAAAAAATGGCTGACTGATTGTGAGTGCTTACAAAAAATTTTATTATGATATATACCCCAATCCCAATTAGGTTCCAATAAGTTTTATATTCTGGAATACTTTTGCTCAGGGGACAACTACATCACCTAATAAAGAAAGCACAGACTAGAAAATTCAAAAAATGTATATTTCCACTAACTGATAATAAAAAGTTTAAATCAAAGGCTTCCAGGCCTCATTTTGAAGACTGACAAACAGAATCACCTAAATAACACATTAAAAGACCTTATTTTATTTTTCTTCCCAAGACAAAACATGCAAAGTTAGCTTTATGTTTCTGCATTTTTATTAATTTTTCTTGGATAAATCTAATACAATGTTAAATCGAAACCACTGAGAATAAACAATTGGAATTACATATATCTTGAAGTGCTAAGGGATACAATATTAGCCTACTTGGAATATCAAAAATGACTAGGCTCTAAACAGAAACAAAACTTTTTAATATATCTTAATAGACTACCCTGATGGTGAAAAAGGAATATAATTATGGAGAGATTGGTAAATATTTCCATTCATGAAATCTTCATAGTGATTGTAGCTTGAAACTTCATGTTGGTCATCAGGTACCCAGTAACACATGCATAGTTTTTCAGGCTACTCAAATATACTTTATGGTGTAATTTAGTCTAGTCTCTTTGATTGAATAAAAAGGATGCTGGTAGTCATAATCTTAATCCATGAAGAGTCTACCACACCTGAAGGATATATATATACAAAACAATGATAACTCCATTCATATTTATACTAAACCAAAAGCTGGAATTTGCTATTAAGGACATTCAGAGAGGTATTATTATCTTAAGAGAGAGAGAGAGAGATTAAGAAGGGAACATGCAATACTTACCATATACAGTCAAAAATATCTAACTTAAATATTACCTTACTAGCATTTCCCAATCCCATGAAAGATACAATTTCCATTTTATCCATTAATGATACTTAATGAATACTTAATACATGTATGCATTATTATCCTGTCCTTTTTTTCTCTGTCTTCTCTGCTACACTCAAAGTAATTTTTTCTGCAATCAGAAAGAATAAGCACTTCATAAAAGTATTTTCCATTGAATTTAATCTAAGAATAAGTAGTAAGGGTTGTGTAAATGTCAGTAGTTTACTTTCATCAGTGCAACTTGATTGTGAAAATATGATTATTGAGTCAAATTATAAGTAAAAATAATAAAGTCAGGTGACTCAGTCTCTGGAATGTCAAGGATGAATCAGTATCCATCAATAAGAGTCACTCCAATTGAACAAGAATGTAGGTGAATGGAAAACACTGCCACACAAATCATTCTTTTTAGACTTATCTGTTCAAATAGATGCCAATTCTGCAAGTGAAAAATTAAGAATGCTCAAGTTTATATACTTATGGCAAAATATACTTAGAATTGACTCTTACCATTATCAGAACATAAAGAAGATAAAGGAAGTCTTTGAAAAAGTAGATAATGAAGGATGTTTTTAAAAATATAGTCTAAATAACATTTTATGTTCTAAGATCTAGATTGTCTCTGCATGGTTGAGTGAAAAATTTTTCTAATCCTATTTGGAAAAGTTATCTGAGAAACTCAATCCCATGTCATTCAAATAATGTTAGACAGTGAGGATACACTAGTGTGCCATCATCATTAATGTTGTCTCGTCATGATGGCTAATAGGTATGAGACAGTTTTCAATGTCATGCTTCACAAAGCAGGTAACAGATGTGTTGGTCTCAGGGATTCCTTTCTAAATTGAATTTCTGTCAAGAAATCAAGAGCAACAAATCAGACAAAGCTTCTATAACATACCAGGACTTCAAAGAGCACCCAGAGAGAATTATAATCCCACACTGTCATGAATATACATATATGCAAGACTTTATTTTGTCTTTATTATCTATCAACACTGTAATTTCATCACTGTTCAGTCATTCAGATTCTATTTTTAATACTATGACAACTCTTCATATGGTGACCATGATTCCTTCAATTAGTAAACTGAACTTGATAATTTCTCTCAGAAACTAATAGAAAGCATTTACACATACACCATAAATATGATTGCACACACACACACACACACACACACATCTCAAGTTTTTAAGAATAATATCCCAAAACTTCAATGTAAAAGATCATTTAATTGTGGCATACCTCAGTGGAGTGGGGATTGCATGATTGTGTGAAGTCCACATATATCCCAAGATCTGGGTTCACATCCCAGGACTGGCGGGAACAACTAAGATGAAAACTAAATAAAATAAATAAAGTGCTTCTTCCTCCTTTCTCTTCCTGCCTATTATCCTTTATTCCTGTCTGCACCCTTCTTTCAAAAAAATCATTTAGTTGCAAATGGAATTATGTGTTCCTAGAAAACAAAATTATATAAGAAGTTATATTTTATAGATTAACATCTAAGACATCTTTAGCATATGATAATATAGACAAAAAGATTAACAGCATCCTCAGATTTTAGCAAAGTTTTAGAGCATAGTTTCCATAGAAAATGTATTGAAAAGTAGTATAGTAGCATTCCCTCCATCTCTCCTATTGTATACTCACCAGATCACAAATTTCTTTGGAGGGATTCACTGCTATCCTTTACCCCAATTTTGAGGTTATAATAGCACAAGGGCTTATGATTGGAAAAAAAGAAATAAGAAAATGTATGCTTCCTGCATAACTTGAATAATGATACCTAAATAATTAACTTCAACATAAAATAACATTTAATTCTACATTTACTGACCAATATATTATGCTTCCTAAAATAAAAACTTAGAAAGGCAACATTTAAAGCAACTTTAATGCCTTAATATTTAAGTTTTTCTTCTGAGGAGATCATTCCAAGATGGTAGACTATTAAGATCTCACTCTCACTTCCTCCCTACGGACACAAAAAACTATACCCACTTAATAATTAGTCTTTGAAAAAGACCAAGGAGCACATCGCCATAGAGAGAAATGACACATATCTTTATACATGGTAGGAGATATCAGTTTTGGTGCAAATACTGTCTTATGTGGATACCCTAGGGTTTGTTGGGAGGGATCACTGATACAGACTCTTATATGAAAATGAAATGCTTGTTCCTCAGCGGGTGTCTCCATCCCTGGAAACTGATCCACTGGCACCTACAACCTGGTGTGGAAGGTATTTTGCTTTGGAGAATACAATAGGATTCTAGGAAGCAAAGAACAGAGGACAGAATGATGGGGAGCATATAGATAAAGCACACATAGACTTGAATATAGCACTTTCTGTTGTGTAACCCAAAACTTTAGTGTGGGGAATAAGAATGAGGGACTCCATGTGAAACAAGACGCTGATGGGCAGCAGGTGCTCTCTCGTATGTGTAGCACTGGAGACCAGCCTATTGCATCAAGGCTCTAGGGACAAAACCCATCCTTCAGTGCTCAGCACATTGTGGTAAAGGAGGGACAGTAATAAACACATCGGGAGGAGAACATACACTCAGGTTTGCAATACTAATACAGTTAGCTAAGCCATTTCCTGGAAAAAGGATTCCATAACACTCTCAAGGAGGATCGATGGATGAGCTCCAGAAAAAATAGCAGCAGCATACCAACCTGGGGCTACTACTAAACATCTTTGCATGTCTGCCTACTACTTACTAGAGCTCCTATCTCCAGGTCTGTGGACTTATAAGTTGTTGCCCAGCTAGAGGACTAAGAGACTTTCACAGAGGGAGTGTGATTTGCTGTGACCTGCTCCCAAGAACTATAGAAGACAAAACTCCCTCTCTCTACTGGCCTCTTTTGTGACTGAATTACTTGTGACCTGACCTTGCACCTCCTGAATATCTCTCTTATTGTATTGTTATTCATGTCTGTGACTCTGACAGAAACCTATGCATTTCCAGTTCAAACTCCAAAACAAAGGTTGGACACTGGAGTCTCAACAAAGTGAGTGCCATCAATTCTGACAGGTACAAAGATTACATAATGAATAAAGCCAAGCATTTTAGGTCAACACCACAGACCTATACTCTGAATCTAATAAACTAACACAAGGTCATTACATCAGAGCAGAGAAGATAAGTCATGTAGCTTAACCTAAAGAAATAAAAATATGGTATTAAACAAAAAAGATGAGACAATTAGGTATACCCCAAATGATGGAACAAAACAAAACCCAGGGGAAAATCTGTATGAAACAGCATTAAGCAAACGACCTGCAGAAGATTTCAAAGAAAAATTTAACTGATGCTCAGGGAAATCAGAAGGACAATGGAGAATCAAAAAGAACAAAAACAAAGAAAGAAAAAAATATGAAACAGTTCTAAACAGAATTCATAGAGTTAAAGAACACAATAGTTGAGCTAAGGAACACAACAAAGGGGGTCAGCTGTATGCTGGAAGAAGTCTCTAATCAAATGAATAAACTAGAAGACAGGTCAGTGGAATCAACCCAATCAGAAAAGCAAAAAGAAAAATAATGAAGAGTAGTGAAGCCAGCATATGAGACTTATGGGATAACATCAAATAGGAAGAAGATTTGCATCACAGGGATCCCATTAAGAGAAGAAAAGGGTGGAAACCATATCTGAATAAGTAATAGCTGAGAATTTCCCTAACCTGGGAAGGAAGAAGACCTCAGAATCAGGAAGCTCAAAGAGTTTCAAACAACATAAATTCAAAGAAATATACAAGAAACATTATAATTAAAACACAAAAATCAAATATAAACAAAATCTTTAAAGCAACTAAATAAAAGTGAGTTGTATATAATGGAGTCCCTATAAGTCTGCTGATTTCTCAGCACAAACTTTAAGGGCAGAAGAGTATAGCATGTGCTAAAATAAAATGATTTCCAACCAAGAATATGCTGTTCTGCTAGATTATCACTTAAAATCAAGAGACTAATAAAGATCTGTTTAAAAAATTACAGAAATTCATTACAACTAAACCATTCTTAAAGAAATACTAAAAAAAATCTGCAAAATGAAAAGAAGTACCACTAAGAAGCAGAGACAATCATAGATTTACAATGTGGGAAGCAGAGAAAAAATGTGGACTACTAGAATGAGTTTAAGACTAACTTGCTTTCAAGTTAAAACAGGTAATATGCATATAGACTTTGACGTTGACTCTAGGTAACCTCAAAATAGGAAAAGAAAAAATTGAAAAAGGAAATGAGACACAACATAAATGCTTTCAACATAAATTCACCTAAGAAAAGAATATGAACACAGATAATGTCTGTGATAATACCTAGAAAATAATTTTTAAAAAGGCAGTAAATATTCATATCAATAATCATCCTAAAAAAGAATGGATTGGATCAGCAGTTAAAGGCTTAAAGTGACCTAATGTAGTAAAAAACAAAGCCCAACTTTCTGTTTCTTAAAGAAAATTCATACACATTCTAAAGACAAACAGATCAAAGCCAGAGGTTAGAGGCCAACCTTAGAATCAAATGGTAATGTAAAACAAGCAGGGAAACCATCCTTATATATTATGAAATAGACTTCCAGGTAAAGAATGCAACAAAAGACAAAGATTACAAAATATTTAAGAATTTAGTTCAGGAGGAAGACATAATACCTAATATATATGCAGCAAATGAGAGAATCAAAATAAATAAAGTGATTATTAAAAGAGAGACACTTAACAGTAATACAATAATAGTAGACTTCAAAGCCCACTTACAAAAAAGTACAGATAAGCAGGCAGAAAATTAACAGGGAGACAACAGTCAACAGCCTTAAATTACAAATTAGAACATATGTATTTAATAGACATTTATAGAAAACTTTACCCAAAACTTCAGATTTGATTTTTTCTCAAGTGCTTGTAGGACAGTCTAAAGGATAGGTCATATATACAGAAACAAAACAAGTATCAAAAAATTTACAAGAATTTAAATAATATAGAGTATCTTCTCTAATCCCAGTGGTATAACTCTAGATTTAACTACAAAGAGAAATCTGGAAAATTATTAAATATATAGAGACTAAACAAAATGCTCTCAATGACTAGTGGGTATAAGATAAAATCAAAGGAGAAATTGAAAAAAAAAAAACATACTTGCAGACTATTGATAATGAAAACACAAGAGATCAGAACCTAAGAAATACAGCAAAAGCAATATTAAGAGGGTAATGTCTAGCTATTAATCTTCCTCAAGAAACAAAAGAATCTCAAACAATCTAACATCTAGAGAAATAAGAACACTTGAAATAAAAAAATAAGTAGGAGATAATGAAAATATGAGCAGAAATAAATTAAATAGAAATAAAAAAGATTGATTTGGTTTGTTGAAAAACTAAACAAAGATTGGTTTGCTGAAAAACTAAACAAAATTCATAAACCTTCACCTAGCTTCATTCAGACAAAGGGAGAAAACTCCAATAGCTACAATAAGAAATGAAAGGGGAACAGTTAAATCCGATACTTTAAAAAGAGAGACCATCATAAGAAATAACTATGAATCACTCTATGTCAATAAATTGGACAACTTAGAGGACATGCAAAAATTCTAAGAATCATACAGCCTACCAATACTTAATCAGGAAGAAATAGAAACCTTGACCAGACTGATAACAAGCGAGGAAATTAAAACAGTAATCAACATGTAAAAATAAAAGCGCAGGACCAAGTGGCTTTACCAATGTGTTTTGCCAGCCCTTCAGAGAAGAATTAATACTTATTATTCTAAAACTTTTCTCAAATAAACTGAGGATTATGTATATTTAAAAATTCTTTCTATGAATCCAACATTACACTAATGTCAAAAGCAGACAAATAAATTACCCAAAGAAAATTAGAGACCAATATCTCTTTTGAACACAGATGCAAAAATCCCCAACCAATTAACAGTTAAACAAATTGAACACCACATCATGATCAAGTAGAATTTATTCTTGGGATGAAAGGATGGTTAAACATAAACAATTGATTCATGTAACACACATCATCAACAGAAAGTAAGGGGGAAACATACAAGCAGATAATAAATGCAGAAAAATATTTGAAAAGACTTAGCACCCATTTATAACAAAAACTCTGTAAAATAGGGACGAAAGGAATATACCTCAACAAAATAAAGCTCATATATTGTAAACCCACAGACCAAATCATACTTAATAGTGAAAAGTTGACAGCCTTTCTCTTGAGATGAGGAACGACAAAAATGCCAAATCTCACAGTAATTGCTAAAAGAAAAAGAAGATTTAAAAGGATAGAAAGATATTGCATGTTGATATTTGGAAAGAATTAACATTGTTGAAATGGACATTTTACCTAAAGCAACATGCAGATTTAATAAGTCCCTACCAAAATTCTACTGGTATTTTTCAAGGAAATAGAACAAAAATACATTAGTTCTAATGCATATTGAATCACAAATGATCTCAAGTATTCAAATAAATCATGAGATAAAAGAATGAAATTGGGACTACTACAGACCTAGATTTTTGAACTATACTACAAAGCAATGGTAATCAAAACTGTATGGTACTGGAATAAAAACAGATACATAGAGTCATGAAATAGAATTAAATTCCCAGAAATAAAATGACATATGTATGTCAATTTATGACAAAGAAGTCAAGAGCAAAAGCTGAATAAAGGGATGTCTTTTCAATTAATGGTTTTTGGGAAAATGGAACTAAATCACTCTCTTAGCATCCTACCAAAAAATCATTCAAAATGGAATAGAAATTTGAATTTAAGACAAGAAACCACAAAATACATAGAAGAAAACATAAGCAATGAATTTCATGGCATTGTTCTTAGAGAACACTTTGGAGACTCAACTCCAGGGGCAAGGGAAATAAAAGTAAAAATAAACTAATGGGCTACATCAACTGAAAATCTTTGTCACAGAAAAGAGAAACTATCATCAAAATGAAAAAAAAATCTGAACGTGAGATTTTACACATCAAATATCTAACAAATTGTTGATAACCAAAATAAGAAAGTCATAAACTTAACAGAAGAAAAACAACAATCTAATTAAAAAGTGGGCTACTCTGAGTATTTCTCCAAAGAAGACAAACAGATGGCTAACTGGAAAAACATGGCCAACAACATGAAAAAATGTTTTTATCTCATGTTATTAGAGAAATGGAAATAAACAAAAACAATGAGATGCCACCTCTCTCTGAGAATGTTCATTATCAAAAGACTGTAAGCAACAAGCGTTGGTGAGGACATAAAGAAAAATGAAACCTTTGACACCACTGGTTAAAGTGTAAATGGCTGCAACTATTACGGGAAGCAGTATGGAGATTTGAGAATCTCAAAAGATTTGAGAATGGAAATTCCATATTAACCTATTATCCCACACCTCAGTATTTACCCAAAAGCACAAGAATGCAATTTGAGGAGATATGGAAGTCTCATGTTTATTACAGCATCATTTACATTAGTTCATAAATGGATCATCTAAGTGTCCATTGACATATAGAAGGATAAAGAAGATGAGGTATCTATACACAATGGATTGGTACCCAGCCCTAAAAGAGATGAAATCCTGCCAGTTGCTACAACATGGATGGAATTAAAGGAGATTTTGCTATGTGAAATATGTGAAAAGGAAAAAAGACAAATACTGGACACTATTACTCATATGTGGAATATAAAGAAATAATTCAAATGAACAGATGAAATGAAAACTAAGTCTTGAATGTTGACAACATAATGAGATTACCAGAGTGAAAATGAGGTGAGTGGGAGAATGGTGGTAGGGATAGAATAAATCATATTGGAGTACTATAAGATATCTGGTGGTTGGAATGGTATGTATTATATATCTGATGAATATTGAACATGCACATCTAAACATACATTATTTGGTAAAACAAAGTTAACCCAATCAAAAAATTAAGTTTCTTTGGGTAATCCCTCCTTCCTGTCCTGACAAAAAAGATTTCCTAAAAGAAGCAATTTTATATATGTTGAAGATATAATTTCTGAGGAGTCTCTGTGGAATATGAAAACTACGCATATGTCTGGGATTCTTGTTCTGCAATTACAAGATAAAAGACATAATGCATATGTGAAAAGTTTATCATGCTTTCAATCCAAGACTTGATTATTACAAGTTTTAGAAAATTCAAGGCAGTTCAAATAAAAGATTTCTAAGCCTAGGGCAAAAATTCCTTCTTTGGAATCCAAGAGATATATTTCAAAATTAGATTTGAAATATTCTGCAGAGTCTCTGCACTCTAATAATATTATAATCTCCCATTTTATAACCTTAATTAAATTTGTGATAAAATTATGAAACTCATTATTTTTGAATAAAAAATTCTAACATACTCATAAGCAAAACTTACTCCACTCAGACATGCCTTGTTTAGATAAACAACTGTAAAACCTTCTCATTAGTTAACTTGTATTAGACGATGCATAAAAATAAAAACTTGAATTAATGCACAACTGTGAACTTGGATAATGTTTTAAGGAAGGGAAATGATTAAATTTCAAGTTGCCTTAAGTTTACTGTGTTCACTCTGTGCCTGGGTTTGATTATACAGAAAGCATAATGCAGTTTTCAACCTTGATTTTAGGACAGATTAATTCTATTTCAAGTAATATTTACCCCAAAACAATTATTTGCAATGTATTTTACTGTACTTCTTAGGTTAAAAGTACTTCCCCTTTTTTCTGGCATTCCATTCTTTACACTAATCTTTTAAAAGGAATATTATTCCACTAAAATTTAGGTATAACACAAATTTTAAAATACATTAGTGACAGAACATAACCAGTTTTATGAAGTTAACAGGATAATTTTGTTTAATAAAAACACGAATGCAAATTATTAAAAACAGAGAGCTGAAAAATAAAATCAACAATCTGTTGAACAACCTTCTGTTCGTAGTCTGGCTTCTCAGATTCATGAACTTGGAATCCTTTCTGTTATTACTTCTTCATAATGGCAAATAATAAATAATTATATATTAAAATTTGAACTTATATGCTCTTTTTTATTGAGTTATTTAGCATTAAACATCGAAACCCTGCTTTCTATGCTAACATATTTAGTTCATTTATATCATACTTCTCTTTCCAATACAACTGTAAATATATTATCAATTACTCTATTCATTATATATATATTTAAACAACATATCAAAATCTGTTTTTCTTATTACATCAAACACAAGTAGCATATCCTGATTTTCTACTTTTGAAGTTAAACACATTAACTCTCCATGCCCTTAACTCCTCACCTTCCATCATCTAACTTGTGTTAAATTAGTTTGCTTTTTATGTTTATCAAGGTTAGTCACATTTATATTCTATGCTATAATTTGTTTAAATAGCTATATGCTTGGAATTCCAGGAATTAGACCCTAAAAAAGGAGGAACTTGAAATCTCTTTCAGTACTTTCCCTACCCTAATTTTCTAAATTTCAAGATGATAGTCTCATCTTTAAGGGGAAAATACTATTTTTCTGTATTGAAACACATAATCGGATAACTTGAGGATATTGATGGAATTTGTCCTGAAGAATATGCTGGAGATTTAAAAGAATTATTAAGCATAGTTTTAAATTTCTCAAAGACAATTACACACAAATTGAATTTCTATACAGAACTCAGAGAATGGGATAGAACCAGAATGATTCTTGTGTCTGATGTATGAAGCAGGAAATAACAGAACTGATTAAATTAGAATCCATAGACTTAAACACAGGCTGAATGACCACTTAGAAAATACGTAGCCAAAAGGCATTGAACAGAAATTCTGTTAAATGATGGCTTTAAGAAAACATAATTATTCAAAATTGGAATATAAAGAACATCAAGACAATAACTTTTATTGTCAAAGTTCACATCTAAAATTTCAACGCAACTTTTAATATATGTTTTATTTGTAGCTAATATAGTTTGTATCATTACAAGTAAACTTATTATCAATATCTAGTAGTGCTTCCTATTAGTATTACTATTGTTATCCAGTACGCATTGCTCTGTATGTTCATTGGATCAATACGTTTAAACTAAATTCAAATTGAATTTTATTATAGGTTGTTTGGTCCTGTCTTTATGTTACCTCTAATTATAATCATCTAAAGGATTCACTTCTCTACACATTTCAATTAATACAATGATTAAAAATACAAATTAAAAAAACTAATGTCAAAGTTTATAATTCAAGTATAAATACTAAGCTTTTATCCTATATGTAATCAAAACCCCAGGCAACACATTTTTAGCCATGAAAAAGAGTTGATAGTTTACGGTTCTCTGACTACACCTATGGTTCCATATGAATTATCACAATGACATTAGGGAGTTTTTTCCATGTCATATCCTTTCAAAGATTTTTTTTTCTCTTTCTCTTAGAAACAGCTGCAATGGTGATATGGTTTACAATTTTAAATACTAATGTCAAGAACAAAATAGACAGTATTTCCCCATAGAGGAAACAAAGGTTTTTATTCAGAAAACAACGGCAAACATTTGCAATATCCCATTTATTCAAACTGACTCACAGGTTCGGGCCTGAAGAAATTAAGGGGAGAAGAATGGATTCCATTCACCCGTCTGAGATGATATTGTATTACCAAGCTGTGGACACAAGAATAGGAGAGGTACTGGTCTTCAGAGTGAAGTGTGGCTCTTGAACCATAAAGGGAGTGAGGAGCAATAGGAGATAGGATGTCCAGTGCCACAAAATCACTTCACTATAAAAATTAGTTTTGCAATTGTTTTGCACATGTAACTACCCACGGGTTTCAGAGTTGAGGCAGAGAAATCAATTCAATAAGCCCATCGTTGCTACTTTTTTTATTCAGAATTTGAATGGGATCATGTGTAATAACCATTAAGAAGAAATTATTGAGTTATATCCACCATATGTGTGAAAGGCACTAAACGAAGGATAGATAAAACAATCTTTGTCAGACAAAAGGGTTAAGAAATCGGAGAAGTACCAAGAGCGGAGAAGATCAGGATGACATAATTAAAGTTGAATTCAAGGTGAAGTGTTTTTCTGAACAATTTGAACTTTATGGAAATTACGGTTTCTTAGGAATTCTCTTTCATCTGGTTGAGTGCATTTATTGATATGGATAATTTAATCATATCTAAATGAAGGAACCCTGGAGGAGAAATGGTTGCATTTCTCCTATGGTAAAATTTTAGGAAAAGGAAAAACAGCTCTTAAAAAAGCATTCAAACTTGAAATGCTAAGAACAGCAATTTTATCTAATAATGTATGGTACCAGCTAAGTCAGGATACTAAAGACTAAAGTCAGCAGAGGGAAAGAACAGCCAAGGTGAGAATATTTCTTTTTCCCAGAGACAATAGTCTACATAAAAAGATGCGTTTATTTCTAAAGGATCTGGTTGAAGAAGTGTAGATGTGAGAAGTAGCAGAGAGCAGTCCTTAAGAATGTAGTTCTGGAGTTGACTCTTGAGTTAAAAAGCTTATAATCCTGACTGTTAAATCCTCTATAAATTGCCTGCCTTTCAGCAAGTTGCATAATCTCTTTGATCAGAGATCCTTGATAGACAAAATAGTAAAATTAATAGTAAGTTCCATGTTCACTGCAATGATGAAGTATCATGAAAAGCCCATAGAGGACTTTTTGATTTCCAAGGGACTTCAATATATCTTAGATAAGAAAAATCCTGGGGATAACCTGAAAAGTTGTATCATGAGTAGAATACTGCTGTGCTCTGGATGAAGCTGTGGAAATCGTAGGGAAAATTAAAACATGAAGACAATCAGATGTACCTGGTTCAAATAGATTCAACCATTTCATCACCAGTACTCAGAAAAATGAGTCTTTATTCTGAGGGGCATAGCAAATTGACTTATCTCTTGGGTTTTTTTTTTATTTATTTACAGAGATAAACCCTTTGTGGGGCTCTTTCCAACTCAACTTTTTCAGTATATGTATAGAGCATGGAAAAAACTTAAACTCTCGATTGAGTACTTCATGTAAACACTGCAGTGAATATTGTCTACTGGAATCACAACACAGCATGACCACTGTTAGTATCTGATTAGTGTGCAGATAATCAAAACTGGACACCAGTTAGATTGATAAAATATTCCTGTATCATTAGTCTCAAATTTAGCTGCATATCAGAAACAATTATAAACATTTTTTTATTTAGGAACACATGATGATGATTCTCTCTCAAGATTCTAATTTAGTAAATCAAGGTTAGAACTAAAGTTTACTCTTTTTAGAAAAAAATGTTGGGGAGTTCTGATGTGCAATCTTAAACTACTGACTGTAAAAAGATACTTTCCTACAGTGATAATATTAACTGCTGTTATTGTTGGCTCAGCTAATGCCAGGCACTAGCCGATGTGATTTATAAGAATTATTATAACAGCCTCAAGTCATCTGCTCCTTAAGGTATCCTACAAGGTAAGTTAATTTTATTATTCCTGTTTCACAGATGAAGAAGCTGAGGCACAGGAAGTTTAAGTTACAAGCTCAAAGAAGAATAATTACTAAGAGGTGGAGTTGGATTTGAAACTGTGGATGTCTGACTCCAGATGCCATTATTTGACCATAAATACTAGAAAGCAGAGTAATCTTTTGACATTTGCTCTCAAGGGATAAGTGGAGATAAGTTAGATGAAGAGAATGATCATTTGTTATTATCTCTGTGGCATAGGGGAATTTTGTGCAGCACTACACAGGAGCTTTTTGAGACAGGCCATGGGCTTCTGTCAGACCTTGTTATGTCAGGACTGTGATCAAACATAGAGCAGGTCTGAAAGACATCAGGCTCCTGTGGAAATTTGTAGTGGGAGAGGAACTTGCAACATTCAAGTGGTATTTACACATGGTCATGGTTCCTCTGGAACTAAATGCCAATAGCAGAATCATCAGTTCAGAAGGCCACCTACTTTCCCTAAAGATAGCTGCCCCAATTCTGGATATTCAACTGAAGGGTAGAAACTTAAATTCCCCCCAAACCGAGTCATTGGGTTCCATTTAACTATAGTGAAAAACAAAGCAACTAGAGATTGTCAGCATCATAGAAGTTTATGAGAGGAGATAGAATGAATCAAAACCATATAATGCTATATGCTTCCAATTCTGTGTATAGTAGTTGTTAATCCTTTACTGGTATTTTCAAATTACATTCTTTTCATCAATTGTTTGTAAAAAGCCAGGGACATTCCAGTATTATCCTCATCTGAAGCAAAACACTAGCATGCTTTCTTTGCTAAGAAACATGCATTCACACACAGTAATAATAATATATTTTATCAAAATGTGTTAAATACATAAGTGATACTTGCTCTTTAACTAATTAATATATGCCAACAGTTATTATTTAAGAAATGGAACTTACAGCCAATTTAAAGAATCTGGCAAATTTCAACTTTTGCCATTTTGATGTGATTTATTAGTAAGTACTATCAACAAAAATTTTTCAATTATTTATAAAACACTAAACCCAGCTTTGGTAACAAAGGCATTTTAAAATTTTAGCCAAAGCTATAGCTAAACCTTAAGTAAATCACAAAATAAACTTAAACTTCCAGTGCTTGATTAGGAAACTGCTAGTCTTTAAAGTCCTACATTAAAACATCGTTAAAAAGTATTTTTGAAAAGTTTATGAATTTCACATGAACACATAGAAATTATTTATTAGAAACCTCAATAAAATGGACTG
Organism: Solenodon paradoxus; assembly: GCA_004363575.1. NCBI lineage: Eukaryota > Metazoa > Chordata > Mammalia > Eulipotyphla > Solenodontidae > Solenodon > Solenodon paradoxus. The sequence goes on from RJWH01000096.1 coordinate 1,542,437, forward strand.
ACTGGTTATTTAAGATAAAGAAAAAGAGAAATGTATAATGATAAATGTAAAGTCTATGCCATTTGTTTACACAGAAAATGAAAAAAAAGTGACTTTACTTCATATTGCAGTAAAGTATAACCAATGCATATACTATATAAATGATAAAAAATATATTAAACACTTAAAAACTCTACCTTTGGTCACTTAATTCATATGATTATAAAGGTAACACAAATCAACCTAACCAGCTTCATAGCTCATCAGGTATTTTGTGTCACATACTTCAAATCGATATTCAGCAACATCTCTTCCAAAAAAAATTAGACATTAACCAAAGGAAGTGGAATTATTGCGTTCATAAAGCACAGTGAAATGTTCCCTTTCTGCATTTCTATTCTAGAGTTGAAAATCAATATCTCTATATCCCTTGCCCTTAAATCTTAACCAACAGTGACACTTTTCTTGCTTCTAACTGCGGTCTTACCATATCTCTCTTTCCTTATGAAAGTCATTTTCTAGTTTAAAAAAATCTAAATAAATCTAAACTTCTTAATACATATGTTTATCAGGACAAGAAAATTTAGTGAGAAAGAAAATAAATGGGGAACTCTGTGTGTGAATATTTGCCATTTCCATTTTATAACAAACATCCTTTATAGCCTTCTGGTACTGAAATAGCCTCACTAAAGCAACAATCCTTTTCCATTCAGTCCAACCATTTCACATTTACAATGTTTGCCACTTGTTAAAGGACTCCATAAATGCTTGATTCCAGAATGTCTTAGGATGTCAAGGATGGTACCTGCTCTGTCCAATGAGATCATGGAGTCACTGAGTTTTTGAAATCTGGTTAAGACTAATTGAGATGTGCTCAAGTGTAACATAGATCCTAAATGTCAAATATATCTCAACGAATATGGTTTTTATTGATTAACTCTTGAAACAATCATATTTATGGACTGTATATAACATATATTATAGAAATGAGTGTCTTCTGTTTCTTTTTACTCTGAAAGTCTCTTAGGAAAACAAATTGTATATGTGACATTCATTTGAATTAGACAACAGCTCTGTTGATGTTTACCATTTTCAAACTTCAGAGGTTACAACTGTAAAACCACAGTACTTACAGAGTGTGTTTAAGTTAAGGAGGGAAAAACAAATTGATTGTACCCTTCAGTGCAGACGGTCAGGGACAAAGCTGAGCTGAATTTCATCTCCTCTATAATTCTTAAACCTAGTTGAATTTTTATTCAAAGTAACTTGCTTATATGTAAAGAAAGAATTCTGTAGACAATTTAAAAAATACATTTTCCATCTGTGCTGTAATCATATCTGGTTCTTTTTAAGCCTAGTCGTTAATCACAGAGTATTGAGATTCAAAGAAGAGTCACATACCTATTTTCACATTTTAACTGTCTGAAGAGACCTATTTTCTTCAGTAGAGTATAGAGAAAAGCTTAACTCTGATTCAAGCAACAATTGGTTGGGTCAACAGCTATAATCACACTAGACATCAAGTTTTTGAGCCCTAACTTGCCTACATGAAGGAGGTAATTTCACGCTTGAATAAGCCTGCACTATTAAATCAGAAAATTGAGTTACAGTCCTCTCACATCATGGAACCTGCTGCTAGAAAGCCTGCCTCAGAGGAGTGTTTGCGGGAATTTCAAGAACAAGACATTGAAAAGAAACACACACAAGAAGGAAACCAAATAAGATGTACTTTATGATTGTATACTTCAGCTTCAGATCTCTTATTTTCATAACATTTTTTTATTTTGATAACTCCATATATTTTACATATTAAAGCTAACGATAGAAAAGTTAAAGCAGCAGGCACTGTTATAGGTATAAAAATGTGAGTCTCTATTTTGTTCTTTTTCTATGGGATGAAGTGATTTTCACTAACGTTGAGAGCTTTGCTTATCTGTAAAGTATTCTCCCAACATCCCACCATCATAGGTGAGGGTGGCAGAGTAAGATGTAGTTAGTGGTATAATATATATTGACATCATTCTTAAGCATTTTGACTCAACCTGTTTTTGTAAATTATTTTCTAATTTTCACCCTTCTTGTCAGTTTTATACGTCCTTTTTATGACTGAAACTATCTCCATTCACTCTCTATATGCAATTCTCTGAAAGGTCAAAAATACAGTTAAAAAAAGAGGAGGACCCTTAATTTTCCCAGTAAAAATGTTTCCTTTGTATCACCTCATTAAAAACTTCCCATCTCAGAGATAAGGTTATTAAATGTGTATTTTGATTAGGAACTTGATATGCACTAAGTTAAGCAAGTGTTCCAAATTTACTACAACTATCAAGTTGCAGAACCCAAATATTAAAAAATACTTTCCGTCAAGGTCACATTTCAGAGAAACAAAAGGACATGTTTTGAGTATGAGCTAATACTTTATATTCTAAGAATGAAAGCCTATTTTTTTCTATGATGATTTTGTTTAGAGCATAATACTAAACAAAAGTAAGAAAAGTCACCTCTTGAACTATTTGTAATATACAAGTACAACTGAAAAAAATTCACCAATCTAATTTAGAAATAGTCCCGTTTATCAAATTTTCTTTGCTGTTAGGAGATAAATATGCTTCTTTGTCTGCTTTAACATTAATAAATACTAATTAACTTACATGCAAAGCTTCAGCAGGGTTCATAATCATAGCATAATTTTGCATTTTGTTTTGCCCAGCTGGCAGCCGGCCTAATAATGGATTTAATTTTTTATTCAACATGAATACATTTTATAGGTGTAATCGGTAATAAATTTTAAAAGACCTAATTTTTGCAATCTTGTAACAATGAATCTCTCTAGGGCATACTTTTGGTTTTTTCTGTCTAGTAGCCACTCCCTTCCTCAGGGACAATAATCACTATTTGAGGACTAGTACCATCCTACAGTCCGAGTTGCAATGGCCATCATTCATAATACTTCTTATTCTGAATGGTCCAGAGTGTTCATCTAGTCAATGGTGGGCCTATGAACCCTTTCCCTGTGATTTTGATGTGGGGCAGGGGTGTCAAATTACTACATGATAAAGATTTGGGATGTTATGCTTTTCACCATTAAAACAAATTATGTAACATGTTAGGAAATGAAGCTAATGCATGATATCAGTTGTGATATAAACCTTTTTTTTGATATTTTGATATGGCATATTTGTCAAATTATCTGATAGGAAATGTGTTAAACTTGGAATACTAGCATAATTCAGTGAACAAATATTTCCCAAATAAAGACAAAAGAGTTAACAAATCCTTCATGAATGAAATATTTCTATATAACATAGAATAGAGAGTTCAGAGATATGATTTTAAATTCCACATTGTAAATGATATTTAAGAAACTGCCATTGTTGAGTTTTGATACAGTATTGAATAAAAAGATTCATAAATACCTTCAGGGACTATCAACATACAAATCCCTTTCCAACAATAGGTCTCTGTGAGGGCCGGTATTTTCATGCATCAAAACCAAAGCAACACTTCCAACAGATTAAATACACAGGTAGGTATGAGACTTCAGCAATTTTGCAACATAACCATTAAAAAGTGAATAATATTTTTATTAGTTTCTAAATTTTAAACTGTAATTCAGATCTTTTATTTAACACATTTTATTGAAAAGGAATCCATCCATATATATGTATATAGATCTTTCTTTTTCTACTGTCTTAATTTATAACACAACAAATGTCATTTCTTATAATTAACCTATATAAACAATTTTGGAGGCCCTCAATCATTTTTAAGATTATGTTTCAGAACTGTTGGTTTATTTTTCCACATTTATAGTGGGAAAGAAGGATTCTTAATGACCCTAGAATAGAACCAATATCATTATACACAAAAAGCAGCCCTTTGAGATTCAATTCTGATCATAGTATATTGAATAGGTTGACAAATTTTCAACTTCTAGAAATACTTTCACTATTTACAAAAAAAGGAGTAATATGTGATTTTGCACTTTATGCAACTAGAGATATATATAAAAAAAAAGTTCATGGAGTAAGTTACTGTAATTCTTCTTGGATTACAATGTTAAAAGAGTTTCTAAGAGAAGAAAAATAAATAAAAGAGAGCCTGAAAATAGTCTTAAAGAAAATGCTAATTAGGGGAGTAGTTTGAATTCATACTATTAGACTTCATATTAAGGAAATTACTAAAATAGAGAAGCAATATAAATATTAAATATTTTCAATTCATTTTAGGTTATAAAAATTATAATTGATAATCTCTTAAGATAATATAAATGTAACTTTTAATTATCCTGAATCAAATAAAAATTTCTATTATATCTCTTTTTACTTATGAAATTCAGACCCTGAACTAGGAAAAATGGTATCTTATAGCTAAAACATAAAAGAGTATATTGCATGCAAAAGTTTATCAGATTCACTGGATTTTGAGACAAAATGGCATTGTTTCCTTTGCAAGTTTGAATTATCCTTTGGGCAAGTACATATGCATTCAAAAAATAAAATGCAAAAATTGTTATATTAAGAAACTATTCTTCAGAAACAAAAATGTTAATTTAATGGGGAAAATGTTATAAATGAGTATTAAATAAATCTCTTAATGGTAGTAAAACCAGAAAATGTTTTCACTTCAGGGGCAAAATATTTTTCTTGTAAGGAATACAATCTTTCAATTTTTTTTTCTGAACTGTGATTTTATTTCTAAAACCTATTTCCCTATAAAGCACTTTATTGACAATGTGATCTACAAAAACATAGAGATAACTATATAACAACAAAAGATTAAATTTGTATAGTATATTTATTCAACACTTGCATTATCATTAACATGCTTATGAAGATGTACAGTTATTGACATAGAAATTAAATACAGATTTTTCAGATATTCATTAAATCTGCCTAAGTAACACATAGATGAATTATCTAGTTATATATACAGAAACACCTATATAAGGATATTAGTTTAGAAAAAGTTTATTTGGCATTAGGAATAATTTCTAACTGTGCTTATTTGGAGTGCTGATTTTTAGATTATTAAGCTATTTTTGTTGAAAATTTTCTAAATGTATCCATTATATTTATAATTAGAAGGACATATTTTGCTTCAATAGGTATATGTATAAATAACATATATATCATTTGAGAAATATGCATATTTCATGATGAAATTATAAATGTAAATATTCAAAAGCAATATTTACAATGGTTTTTAAGTAAGAGGTTTTTTGAACTGCCAGAGGAAAAGAGCCAAAAAATAAATTCAAGGCAAGAAAATGAACTACTAAAAGATAGTTGACATTCTACTTATGTTAAAGTAAAGAAGAATGAAGAGTAATAACTATATGCAATCAGCTTTTTTATTTATATCTCAGAAAATAATCTCCATTTTGCTATCAATCTGCATGCATTTAAAAATAGTTGAAAATAGTCACTGAACAAAAAGCACAAAAAAGTGAAATGATTATGAGAAGGCTACAGATGTCACAAATTATTTTCCAAGCACTGATGCCTTCAGTGCCATCTGTATTATGAATGTTTGGGTTGGTTTAAACAACTTGATGACACCTACATAAATTTGTATTCATGCTGAGTATGTGAATTGCACTACAGACTAAGCAACATATTTCTGTAAATTTTGCTGTGAAATTTGTTTTTAAATCAAGCACATAATAAAATGTACTCAAAGTCAGCTATACAGAAACGTGTGTCCTAAAACATCTGCCTCCCAAGTATCTAATTGGATATGCAGTCAAGTAACAAATAGGATTATGTCAGAGTTAGCTGAAAAGAGTTTTCAAGGTTTTCATCATGTGAGAGGGTCCCTAAACCACAAATCCTGACACTTAAATGTCCTTTCTTGAAGAGCTCTTTGCCTAGATATGAAATTGCAGCTGAAGTCTCTTTAAGTTATAAATATCAGATGAAAATAACAATTCTTATAAATTAGCATTTAGGATGTTTTCATGACTTATTTCAGAATTTAAAAAAACATTCAAATCTTTTTTGCAACTAATATCGATAATGTTCTTTGACTACCAATCCTATATCACTGGAAAAATCATTCTGTATTAAGAGATTATCTTCACATTTGGTATAATTTCACCCCATCCTCTCCCTTTGGAAAACTTTATGTGCACTTGTAATGTTGAAATGCCTATGAAAAGATGCATAAGAAGTTAAATATATGCAATTTGACACAATATTTTCCTTTTGACAATGTAAATAACATTATATTTCACATGCAGATTCATTCACCATTTTTTCAGGTACTCACTGAACTTGTACTGAATATATACTATATGCTTGGAAAGAGATAAAGAAAATATAGCTTTTGATATGTGGTCTAGAGGAAGGAGCTAGACAAGTAAAATAATCACAATAAACCTTTTAATAAGTGCTATCTAAATGATGTAGAGAGCTCTGTTGACTAGAATTCCTTAGAACACGGGATATAATTAGTGGGCTGAAGAAATTAGAAAAGATTTTAGAGGAAGGACAGGATTTTTGCTGGGTCATGAAGATGGAGTGGGATGTTATCTGAAAAATTGGCATTTTAGCAAAGAGAACAATATGGTGAAAGGGTTATATCAGTAAGTGAATACTGTTCTAAAAACTCCTAGCTAATTCTTAGGAATGGCTCAGTAGACACATTTGGGGCAGTGGCAGTAGATGAACTGTCTGAAGGAGTTGTAAATGAGGCCAAGGCATTTAGACTAAGATGTCAGTGAAAAATGTTAGGAAGGGGGCCATATGATCATATTTGCATTTAGAAGATAATTCTAGCAGACTTGTGAAAGAAATTGGAGCTGGCTGAATGGAAAAGGAAGTTGACCGTGAAGCTAGTGACAGGGAGATAAATTAAGAAGCTATTGCAAACCCTCAGGCAGCAAATGATGAGGAGAGTGCCATTGGAAGAATGGAGAGAAAGTTGAGAAATATGTAACCGACAGAATTAAGGACATAGTAACTATATGAATATGCAAGGTCAGTGAGAGAAGATAGGAAAAATTTTGAGTTACTTTTTCACTTAGCATTTCCCATGTTTTAGACATTGCTTCTTCACTCTATATTCTGCTTCCCATTTGAAAAATTCCTGACAAATATGTTATATGCAAAAGAAGTCAGAGATATTTTGGTAGGAGATGTCGATTCTGTATATTGGCTCTGCGAGTTGGCAGGCCAACAGACAAGCAAATCTCTTACTGTCAGTGCTTGTTTGTTCTCAAGCAAGTACTTCCATCTCTTAGCCTATCTCATAGAGATAAAACAAGGAGTAAATGAGCTGGAATATGTTAGGCACTTGACAATGCACCTGGCACTGTTTTCAGGAATGGCTGTCACCAGGGATAGGAGTAGCAGAAAATATGTCAGCAGTGGACCCTTCACTCAATATTCTCAAGGATGAAGGATTGCAATTACTGAATGAATTTAATGACAACTTATTCTTAAATTTTACTTTTGGAATATTTCAGTCATTAAGGTTTAAGGATATGAAGAATAAAAATCAAATTGCTAAACTGGCAAGTTGAACATTGAAGAAAACTAGTATGTTTTGGCCCTTCAAAAGTGAGAGTCTACTTTTCAGTTGCAAGCACTATTGCACTAAAAATCTAGTCAAATTTAGCCTTTTCGGGTCTCTCTCTCTCTCTGTCTCTCTCTCTCTCTCTCTCTCTGTCTCTCTCTCTCTCTCTCCCCCACCCCCCGCCACCCCGCATATATGTAATTTGAGATCAGTTTTAGGTTTACTAAAAAATTGAGGAGAAATTAGTGTTCCCTAACTGATTTTTTTCACTCTCACTCTCTCTTCCCTCATCACACAATTTCCTGTATTATTAACTCCTTGCATTAGTGTAGTATATTTGTTACAATGGCTGAGATGACATAGATACATAATTATTAACTGAAGTACATAATAGGGTTCACTCAGTGTGTTTTGCAATCACTGCATTTTGAGGAATGTATGTCTCAGAATCAACGTATCAACGATTACAGTATCATGCCAAATAGTTTAATTGACCTAAAAATCCCGTGCCCCATTTTTTCATCACTTTTCTCCCACCCTTTACCCCTGGCAATCATTACATTTTTTTAACTGTCTCCACAATTTTGCCTGGCTAGAAAATCATGTCTTTGGAATCACATAAGCCTTTAGCCTTTTCAGATTGCTTTCTTTCAATTAACAATATGCATTGAAGAGTTCTTCATAACTAATTATGACTTAACATTTGGTTCTTTTTAAATAAAGCCAGTGGACATACAGAAAAGCAAAAATGAAACTTTGCACATTACCACAGAACCGACGTTATAAGAGGATTAAGGGGGGCAGAGGATAGGAGCATAGGGTAGTGGGGATCCAGTGATATGCAGAATGGTGAACCTGCACCTCTAACTTACATTGTTTTGTAAATGAAAGTAACAGCAATTTTTAAAAAGTTGTTTCTTATTATAACTGAATTATACTCTATTGCCTGGGTATACCATAAAAGATTATCATATTCTTTTTTGTTTTTCTTTTTTACCTGACTAGAATTCAAGGTCTTTTTTAATGTCAAATCTTTCAATGACTAAATATTAGCAACTAATTCAGGCCATTTTTTCCCCCCACTGGTATTTAACACTGTCTTTGTTAAAGGAGTGATCCCTTGGTATACTCCGATAAATTATGACTTAATAGATGGGAGAGTCGTGAATTTGTATAACGGACAGTCTCCCAGGCTGTGCAAATGCTGCTGATCCCTGGTCTACAAATTGAGTAACACCAGTCTAACTAATTCAAACCATGTATTTGAGAAAAGAAGAGTTTGGGGATAAAATTGCATAATTGATACTATTTTTATGAAGGTTTTCCTTATATATGTTAAATGACACATAATAAACTTGATTGCTCAACATCAGCATTTTTAGGGGACTATGAATAGAACTATAGCCTTAATAGAAAAAAGGAACATAAGAATGGAACATCTTCATCTTGGTTTTTACCATTTTCCATTTTATGTAAAGCATTCATAGGATAATCCAAAATAGACTTCTCTTAAAACAAAATAACTACTGTTTCATTCTTTTTGATAACATGCAGTCTTAAAATGAGCATTCATTAATTAAATTATATGTCGTACTAGAATTTAAACTAAAACTCTGGATCATGCTGACTTCAAATTGGCATGTATTCCCAGAACAAGGGGATACAAGTTTTAACATAAAATAGCATATTTTTTTGAGTGTGCATATGTGTATAATCCAAGTAGCAAAATACTGTGCAGTTATCAAAATTTTTACCTCTCAGAGGAATCAATGACATAGTGTTTATTATGTCTTTTACTACCATAAAGTGGGTCCATGGATACGTATTAGAGTTCATGAGGTTGTAAAGAAAAAATAAATATTAATTTCTAAATGAGAGATTGTATTTATTTAATTATAAATACAAACAGAAAAACATGGACACTTCTCAGTATAGATATTTTTGTAAGCGTATTATAATTGCATATATCTAGGATTACCATCTATACTTATCACTATTTTGAAATTATTGCACCTACTAAAAATATCTTAAAAAGAGGTTAAATTGTAGGACGTATTACTGTAATGAAAATTTATTTTAAAATATTTGCTAACTACATTAATAACACTTTTCAGAATTTTACACCATATTTTGCATACTTAAAATCTTTATTATGAGAAGGGGGGTCCCATATATTTAATCAGATTTACTAAGGAGTCAATGACACCTGAAGTTTAAGAATTCCTGACAAACAGATAAAAATAGCCTTCCTCTTCTAAATTAGCACAAACATCCCCATTGAATTGAATCATTCCATTCCAGAATAGTTCTCAGTTCTGTCATTTTATCAGTGCCTCTCATCTTCATTGAAATATGAATGTTCAGACAATAGAAAAAGTCCAAGTTTTCCTAATGAACCTCAGTATGTTGGAAGTTTCATGTTATGAGATCAGTGGGGGTCATTATAAATTAAGTTGACCACATATTGACCATGAGAACAGCTGAAATGCACAGAATTGTTATGTAACATATGAATATATTTTTTGTATAAACTAAGCTGCTCTAGAGAAAGTGAGAAAAGAAAGTCAATAGTAAAATTCCTCAAATTATTAGTGAGATTCTAGTGATGGTATTCATTTATTTTTATAAAGTTATAGAGAAGAAAATTGGATCACTGGCTTCTTTTCAAAGACTGAAAGGTTTGGATTTGCAATTTCTTTAATCGAACTCACAAATGACAGAGCATATTACACATGATTTTCTTAGGAAAAAGAGACTATTACTGCAACCATATTGAAATAAAATACTATCAGCTTAAGTTTTCATTTATTTTAAATGTGTAAAGACTTATTAATCAAGCATATAGAAAGAAACAGTTACACTGACAGGAAGAATTTCTTTTTTTCACAAGTCTGTCTGAAACATTTCTTTATGACAGTAGATATGCAGTCAAAAATATGGTGGTGATATATTATAGTCAACAATAAAAAATGAGAGATAGTAAAAAAGTCCCGCTTTCATAACAGCTAAGAATTTTCAAAAAGCTTCAGCTTTATTTCCAATGCTAAATCTAAAAAGATAATAGATGAAAAGGTAAGTTTCCTATATATCTTTACATAACAAAAAAGATAAATAGGTTATATACCATAACATAAATCCAATAAAAGTCAAATACTCTTTCTCTTCCTATTTTAAAGTTTCCTTTAACTAGAAAGGATTATTTGAGACTAATTTAATGTTCAATTTTCAAGTTTTATGCATGTCCCCTACATTACATGCTTCCGACATGCTCGCAGAACTATATGCAAGTTTAGAAAACTCTCCCATTTATCTCCCTAGATTTCTTATTTAATAATAGCTGCTATGTCCAATATTTCTCCTTTTTCTATGTTTACTCTATAAATTGGTGTCTGCTTTCCATGTGGTACCGATATTTTGTGCTCTAGTATAAGACTTCTTATCTTGGGCAATTATTTCAACTGTCCCACACCACATCCCCTTAATACACCCTGGTACCTGATGAAGAGTTTACAAACATTCTGAGCAACTAACTGAATATTCTCTTAAACCAGTCAACCTATCATAAAGGGACTGAGATTGCGTAATTTCAATGTATCTTAACTTCCTATTTCAATGATAACAAGCTAAGAAAATCATATAGTATAAACATATTGCAGGTAAATTATGTCAAAGATCAAAAACATTTTATTAGGAATGATGATGTGAAATTGATCCTCAAAAACTCTTCACTTGATAAAATTAGTTAAAAACTCCATTTGTCAGGAATCCAGATTCACATTTGATGTTCAAATACAAAGTCGAGGAAAATTTTAAAAACCTATGTACCGTCACAATGTGTGGGAATATGTGCATTTCATTCTCATATTGAGCAACATAGAGTGTCCGCTAAAGAACAAAGTATAAGATGAAAACTGAAGGCAAATAATTAATGCGAAACTTGCAAGAGAGTTATAGTCTACAATTTACCATCACTCCCACAAATGGATTACACCCTTAGTGACTGACTCACAGCAGGCCAGAAATACAAAACTCTCAAGTGGAATAATCTTGAAATAACTGATGAAACAAGCTGTGAAGCTGAGAAACAGTTTAGCACTTATATGTGTTCATACTTCTCTGAGCTTGCCTTTGTAAAAGATCCAGGAGCTTCCTTTTCATAGTCAAGGGCCTCAGAGTCTCCATAGCACATAGAGACTTCGCAGTGAAGACTATTGAATATACAGCCTGACTGTCTTTTCCAATTATTAACTGTATTGGCAAGGACAAGTTAATCAACCTCTTGAAATTTTGTGTTTCAAATCTGCGAAAGGGGGTTATCTAATTTGGCAATTCATGCTGGATGTAGAGTATGAAGCCATTTAATAGACTGAAGACATACAAATTTACATGCTATCAAAGGGAGTAGGAAGTAGGAGGCAGGGGAAATTGAGGACAAGCTCCTAAAGCAGAGCAGTGTTAATCCCCTTTCTCATCTCACTGCACCCTGTGAATGACAATTGTATAACTTGTTAAGGAGTGGTTGCCTGTGGAAGGCTCACTTATTCTGCAAATGTGCTGAGAAGATGCTTCCCAAGTCCTCTGTAGTTGTTCTTCAGTGGCTTTCTTTTCAGTCAAGAGAAAGAACTTAACACTGCTGAGTATCTAATGACTCCATAAAGATACAATGTAATTTAAACATATCATTTTAGATGAGTAGCAACCTCCGAATTGAGCATTGTGGAGGCTGAGAACATTTAAGAAAATGAACCAAAGCCCAACAACTGCTTACTATATTTTGCAGTTGACTCAAGCCTTCTGAATCCCACAAACTACACAAATTGCTGAGAGGATTCATTGGTTAAATAAAGCCTTTCTTTTAATCATCAGTGCCAGATATTTTCATGTTGAAATTTTACTATGGAGCCATGTTGCTATTTATTCATTAGGGAGGAATGAATAATTATATTAAGAAAAATATAACTGTACTCAAGTTACAGATGAGAGTGACATTAGCCATTATGTTAAGGTGCTCTCTGGTAGAGGAAATCGAGTTAGAATGGTTATGTGATTTATTATACATACTGGACTCAATATCATCCCAGCAACAGGGACTGGCCTGAGTAAATCAACATACATAGTCAGCATAAGCAAAGTTTCTATCTCCTTCCTCTCCTCCTACAATATTGGTAAGCCTATCAGTTAAATGTTTATTTTTCTTTGGTTAAGGACTAGTTTAATAACACAAGAAAGCCCCAAAAATGGATTATATAGGGATTTTTAAATCACGGTCTTCCTATTTAAATGCCAGGTAAACTTCATCCATTCTAGAAAGTAAGCTCCTGTTTTCTAGATCTCAAGATGTGCTTCAGTTTTATACATTCAGCCATTCACTTCTATCTCTTCCCTTGCACTTTGTTTCACCTAATATACTATAAATATATTGAATCTTGTTTGTTAGTTAGACATAGCAGAAGCCACCCTTGAAACGAATGAAATATAATTGCTACAAAGATCAAACAAGAGGACTGTTTTTATTCAATAACAGCTGCTTTTCACCTATAATTAGCATTTCAAATAAATGTAATATCTTGAAATCTTTAATAAATTTTGTTGACAAACCTAAATGTACACCTTGAACTCTGGGTCTTGGTGTGTTGTTTTCTTATGGGTTGTTATAACAAGTTACCATAAACATGGTGGATTAAAAAGCACAAATGTATTGTTTTATAGTCCAGAAGTATGAAATCGGTTTCATTAGGCTAAAGTCAAAGTGCCAGTAGGTCTGGTTCCTTCTGCAGGCTCCATGTGGAGAAGCCATTTCCTTACCATTTACAGATTAGAGAAGTTGCTCTATTCTCCATAATTTTTAATGCACATCTTTGTTTTCTGGTACAAGATGTTCTACATATCATACATTTCCCCTGCCCCAATCTAGCAATTGACCATTTCTCAAAGCAATTGTTATTTTGTAGTGAAGAGTGCTATACAGAAATTCAAGCTATGGATATCAAGTATGTGAACTATTACTGAAATTACTGGATTGTCATTATTCCTAAATCCTTCCAGCAGACATGAGAAATGTGTGTGTATTCATAAACATGAATGAATAAACATACTTCCCTTATTAAATTTAGCTTTATTTCTGTCTCTATTGAAATTCAGAAGTTAGCATTCATATCTCCAACTCTACTCCAATAACATCGGGTTCATTCTAAATTTTCCCTTTTTATCTCCCTTTTGACAATAAGAAGCTTGATTCATTTGCTCAATTCTACTCTATGCAAGCACTCTACCATCACCTCTGTCTTCTCCCTCACACAAATGGCCTCTGAAACGCCATACAGCATCACCCCAAATTTTTATATCTGCTTCTTCCCTTCTCTCATGCTCTGACCTGCAGCCTGGTGTTAATTCTTTCACCCAGCAGCTCTCTTCACATTACCTGGGCTGCAACATGTTGCTGGTGGACAGCTGTTACACGGACAACCTAGTCATGCCACTTGGAGTCCAGTTCCTCATGACGAAAGCTTCTTCCCAGGCATTGACTGATGCCCTGTGCACCCGACTAGGCTTTCAAACCACAAAATGCCTGCTCCCATGTGCAAGCATTGTAACTGCACTCAGGCATTGACACCTCATTTTGGGAAGGCTTCCTATGAGGATGTCTTCATCGTGTTGTTCAGTTCTGACATGCCAGGCCAGGCAAGCCCCATGGAATAGCCATTCTAGATGTGCACAGTCTCTGATTCTCCATGCAAGACCACCATTATGTAAGAACTCTGTCCTCATTCTGCCTGGGCTTTGATATCCATACACCCCCTTATACTCTACAGATAATTTGAGCCACAGATGGATTGCTTCATCACCTGCTTTAAGTTCTGGTCAGCTAGCTGACCATGGTCTTCCTCTAGTCTCACTCCTATTTAAAGTTTTTTTTAGAATAAAATGTTTAGCAAGAGAATGGGAATGGGAAAGAAATGGAAAATGGGAAAGTCTTTTGTTTTATTTTGAATGCAAAGGAGAAGATTGGTATTATTGTGATCATTCTCATAAGCTCATATTGAAGAAACTGCCTTTCTTTTTTAGCCTTTCATATATCTAATTCCTGAAAGTTGCTTAACCATCAAAAACTTAATTCATATTAAACTTCTTCTATCTATCCTAAATGTATGAAGTATTTTTAAGATCTTACATGATTTGTAAGAAAATAGATGAATTGTTCATACTAAGTTTTATAATATAGAAGGTGTTTCTTGTGTACTTTCTACTTTCCCTCAATTAGAATGTCCCACAATCGTTGGGAATAAATTTTCCTCAGGATCAAGAGTAGCTTCTGGCACCTAGTAATATTTATTTAGTGAATGATTAGTTAAGTTCGTTTAGACAGATTTTCAGAACAAATGAAAAGCTACTTTGTTTAAAGTATGTGAGATTCCAGGAGAAATTGGCTAATCAGACCTAGGTCATGACATCTAAACTTCTTATACAGAGTTTTAAATAGTAACTGCCTGTACCCAGAGATCTCAAACAAAAACTGTCTCAAGTAAAAGTAGTCTCTTTCCAATTCTGTCTGGAGCTCAAAATCAATTTAAAATCTGCCACCTGAGGAGTTTGGTCCACTGATATTCTTTCTAGTGAGTGCTACAAATAGCCTTTCTCTTTGTGTAATTTTCTTCTCAGCTTGGGGCCAAGATCCTGGTTTAATTTCACTGTCACCAAAAAACTACAATCAGTGCCCCTTGGTAACCATTCTTTTAGACTCCCTTTTCATGTAACAGAAAGAATCAGAGTATCTGTTCTCTCACTATAAAATGTTAAGACCCTATGCTGCATCTTATCTCAGTAAGTTATATTCCACATTTCTAAAAACTCATGAAAACATTAGAATTTTTAAAACCCTCAAATAAGATAACATGTATCATTCCAAATCAACTTCTGCAGTATGATATATACCTAAATTTAGGTTATCATGGATATGATATAATTATATTATTTTATATGATGTCACATTAAAAATTATTTTTAAAAGTAAATGTGAATAAGCGCCTATTCACAGTGCTCTCAATCACATTTTAAAATTATTACAAACCCAAATCAATGTGCTGTCCTTTCGAAAATTGGCTTTAGTTGCATTTTGCTGATATATTGAGACAAAACATGCACCTATATCCCAATTAATTACTAATCTCTGAAAGAGTAATTATTACTAAATGTGATTTTAAAAAGAAGAAAAAAGAAAAGAAACCCAAAATTCAAAGGAACGTCCCTTAAAAGAAGCCAGATATATGAGAGGATTCCTTTTCATTTTGGTAGAAAGAAAAGAGGAAAAAATCTCCAAAGAATGATATAAATAATTTTTACAAATAACTCTCAGATAATTTTCTTCTATTCTTTATAGAGAAATACTTTTTGATTTTCCTTTCACATTAACTTTGATCTAAAAAAAAGAGTAACATATACAATTTCCATTTTATTTCCCTCTTTAGGTTTTTTCCCCAAACTTTTTAGAAACAGTAGTTACAATTTTCATTTACATTGGGATTTTCACTTAAATTTTGGTTTTTCAAACAGTGTATTTAAAAATTTATTCAATATACAATTACTGAGTATAGACTGTCAAACACTTTGTTAGAAACTAGAATAACAATTAAATTAACAAGTCAAAATCCCTGTCCTCCTTAAGATTAAGAATTTTCATAAAACAAATTTTTAATGTTCCTTATGAATAAACCTTTTGTTATTAAAATTATGTAAATCATTTGACTCAACAAATTTAGTAAATCTTCTAAGTAAACAAAACAATTTTGGTTTAGTCAATGAACTGTATTCCTGAACATTGAACCTTACATATTTTTTCCCTGAATGACAAATTTAGTTTAGGGTAAGTTTCAATTAAATTAATTTATAATTTTTTTGATTTGCAGCTGCCCCATGTCTTTAATATCTTTTGTTAAAAAATATTTGTAGTGTTGAAATAGATAAATATTTCATGTATATAGGCTATAAGTAGAAATCTCAAATATAATCAATATAACATAGAAATTGAATGTTATACAATGTTGTATGTGTATTTTAGTTATATTTAAACCACTCACCCATCTGAAGGCAAACTTTTACCATTTTATGGTAATTTCCCACTGTTACCAGATTTTGTTTTAAAATGTCATAATATTCTGGCTTCATAAGTTCTTTTTCTGTAAATTCTAAAAGTTATTGTCTGCCTTATTATGGGGATATTAGAATAGTTCTCTATAATGCCTACAATTTATATTCATTGCTGCCTACTAGTTGACTTTGTAAATACCCCAGGATCCTTAACGTAGCAAGACATAAGGTTTTATATTTCATGGCACGCTAAGCATTCCAGTGTCCTTCATCAAGGAGAAATTACATCTTAACAAAATTTCATTTTAACAAGCAATCATAGAGCTGCTAGAAATTTTGAGTGACATAAAATTAAATGCTTTTATTTTATAAATAAGAAACCAAGACCAGAATGAAAGGATGTTATCAAAAGGACCTAGTTAACTTATGCCAAAGGAGACAATTTTTTAATGAATTTTTTTTTTCTTCTCCAATTCTTGAAGCCAGGTGCTCAAACTTTACATTGTCAGCAACTCCTACACAGAGGGAACAAATTTTAGAATGTCATTCTGAATTTTGTCTAATACCACTTATTTAAAAAAACCCAGTTTTATTTATATTAGTTGTTCATTTTACTCCTGCCAACCCTGGGACACGAACCCAGGACCTGGGGATGTATATAGACTGTACCCAACTGCTACTACACCAGGAAGAGCCAAAACCCCAGTTTTAAATAGTCATTACTATTTCCTACTAAAACCTCCATCATTTCCACTCACTTTTCATGTTAGGATCTTGTTTCTCAGAATATTTATTTCTATTTATTATTTGTTTTCCTATAATATCTACAGGCTGTTATTGTGAAGACCCAATTCTAAGCTAAAGAATATGTCCATACAGAAACCAGCACATGGCTATTCATAGTTGGTTTATTCATAATTCATAACTGACAGATCTTGGTCACAATCAAGATGTCCTTTAGTAGGTGGATGGGTACATAAATGGTAATACATTCAAATAACAAAATATTATACAGCCTTAAAAAGAAAAGGGCTAGCTAGTCATGGAAAAAAAATGAAACAAACATAAATGCATTTTATGAAGTGAAAGAAGTTTATCTGAAAAGGCTACATACCACAAGATTCCTATATTATATCCTAGAGAAAGTAAAACTATGGAGAGTAAAACAAAATCAGTGGTTGCCAAGTATTGTGCGAGGTTTAAACAGACAGAGCACAGAAGATGTGTAGGGTATTGAAACTATTCTATATGATATAGTGATGCGTATATGTCCTTTTAAATTAGCCCAAACTCCTAGAATTTACAACACCAATTAGTGAATCCTATTTTAAACAACAGATTTTGAATAATTATGATATATCAATGTAGATTCATCGATTGTAACAAGTGCACCTCTCTGGTTGGGGTTAGTTAGTGATGTTAAAGACTGCATTTTTGGGGACAGAGTGTAGATATAAAATCTTTGGACCATATACTTAATTTTCCTGTGAAACTTTAACTGTTCTAAAAATTATAAAAACTTTTTTAAAAAGCAAAAGTTACACAGGAGGAGAAAAACATGGATGAAAACACACAATCACTCCAAACATTTTTAAGCTTCAAATGGACAATTATACCCAAGTACACATAACCATCCCAGATATTACATGTCAAAATGGAAAACTGCCCCAAGAAGTACACAGCCACCACAGCCTGGGCATCAAATGGTCAAGAACAGAGAGATGAACCATGAAACTTCATGCGTTAAAAAAAAGTTAAAGTTGAGATACGGTTTTGTCCTTTATCATAAATAGATTTGGAAAATGTAGCTAACTACTATAAGCAATGATGATACTAGCTCTTCTGACTTTTGGTTTACTGAATGCAATAAAACATTTGAATGGAAATATGTTATAATAATGGTCAAAATAGTATACTTGTGTCACTCTAAACACATTAAAGACAGTATGAAATCCACTTACATATTTAAAGGTGGCACCAAGCTAACACATCATCATCATTTTATGAAAGTAAAACCAGTAATGCCTCAACAAATATTTGTGGTTGCCATTGTTAACATAGTGAGGATAAGAACCTTATGCTACCTCTTTATTGAAAATATTATATACATATGTGTGTGTGTATATACAGATATATACACACAAAAATAAATGAGTGTGTGTTATTAGGAAGACCCTGTATCTGACTACTCCATCTACCATCAGAAATATGGTAGTTTTGTAGCTGAGCCAAGTTATCCCAGAAAGCATCTGCAATTGAAACATGTGCATCTCATGTATATACCTCATGTCTTTCTGCTTTCCGTTTCTGGACTGCAGTTTGGGACACAGTCTATTAAGCACACAGATGAAGCAATTTACTCCTGTTAAAATCACTCACAGCTGAGCTGACAGATAACCACAACTGTTTATGCAAGGCACTAAATGTCTTTTGAAAGTTATTATGTTATTTTGGAATTGTAAAGAACATACAAAAAATCAAAAATTAAATGGGCATTTCCTCACATAAACACCTTGAGATTCTACCAATAAAAAATTATCTATTACTTGAATTCCAAGTATGTGACAATTAACCTCATGCCAGTTGTTTATTTATTTGTTTCTTTCTGATACAGAGTATTTGTTAGGATGGAATACCACAGCTGTACATAAGAAAAGTTGAACCTCTTAACCAAGAGGTTATATAACAAGAGATTATAATGAAAACATTCTTTTATCTATTATATGCTGTTACATCACTTTCATTGAAGGTAGTAAACATAAAATAAAGCAAATCTTATTATATATTGACTAAATTCTTAGGATAGAAATGGTCCAGTTTTTCCTTACTCCCCAATGCTACTTTCATTCTTGTGTATCCACCACTCACTGGATTTTTTTATTTGAATCCCACATCATCTGTTTTAGTCAACCACTTAATTATTCTCATTGGTTCCCATTGTCTCCACTCTCACAACAATGCATTTTAATTCTGGTCTCTCTAAAATGGATTGCTATGAACACACATTTATTTTTATTTCTACTCCAGAGTCCACTTCCCTCATATGGGTTTAAGATGCATTTGGCAACAACTTCTTAATGCCTTAAATGCAAAAATATTCATTCTGGTTGAAATCTCATGGCTAGCACAGTAAACATTCATGAATCCAAAATATACATTAATTCAAAAAGGTATACTGCAGCATTTCATGGATATTTATGTCCATCATTCACGATTTCTGTCTCCTTACCCTTGTCTCCTCATTGCTATAAACATGTTAGTGTCCTCTGCACTCTGAAGGAACTCAAGTAAGAAACACCAGGGAGAATAAGACTTTAGAGAGCCTCTTACAAATTCTGGTTTTGCAACTTGAAAAATGATAATAGATAAATGTGGAGATGTACAAGGGATATGAAAAATACTTTTTGTTGGAATTTAAGCAAGTCTCAAAAAACTGAGGTCATCTAGTGATAGGTAACCCAAGTTCTAAAAGGAACTGTCAGCAAAATAGCAGAACTGACAGCGTGATGGGGAATCTCAATCACTCACCTCCAACCTACGCTCAATGAAGTAAGGGAATCCAAAGACATTGGGTATGAGTATTTCCAAGTTCTGAGGCACGGCAAAAAGTACTTCTCATGTATCAAACCAAATGACAGGACTTCAAGATAGTTGTTCTCAGAGATTGCTGACCACTTTTAAAAGATCAGCATCTTACTCATGCACAGATGTTTATTGGCTGTGGAACTGTAACCTGAAATGATGCTTTGGGACCATAAAAGAATGCAATGAGAAAGTACTTGGGGAATTATGATTTGATTTGTTGGTATCTGGAGACAATTGAGGCTGGAAGCATCCTAGAGGTGTCTGTAAGAATGGGGTTAAGAATTGAATTCAATGTTTGGAGAAGTGCATTTCCATGTTTTTTTGTGTGGCAAGGACTACCAGTTTCTAAGAAAAAGTGGACAAACTGTTGAAGGTAGCTGAATGCAAAGCCTCTCTTCAGGGTTATTTTCTCTAGGACTGTTTGCTGAAGCAAGAGAGATCCAGCAGCAAATCCTTAGGTGTTTACCTAAAATAGGAATGCAGGAAGGGGAAACTTAAAAAAAAAATCTGAGAGTCTTTGGTTCATGTTGGCAATTGTTCAGTGAAGAAGTCCCCAAAATGCCTCTCACTGAAAATGAGGACAAGCATGCCTGCCACAAAAGAGTACAATGACCAACTAATATTAGCCAAAAACTAGGTTGCACCATTTTCTCCCTGAATATGAGACTTTTCTAAAAGCAGACAATGGCAGAAAACTGCAGATAAATCATACAAACCCTGGGAAGGGAGACCTGGCAGCAACTTTAGAAGAAATTATGAGAAAAAGTCATTACCAATCATTTAACCCAAACCAAAAAAAAAAATGTCACTTTACCCATCTCGGTTTTCTTTATTGTAAAATGAGAATAGTGCCTAATTTTTTTAAGCCTAATTTAAATATGGGGGGGGGTGAGAATCTATAAGCACCTAATAGTAATTTCACCCAGTAGTTTTCAATAAATGGAATCTTTAATTGGATCCCAAAATTTAAAGAATTTTTAGTACTCTTGTTGCTATCACTAAATTCTAGCTGCTTCCATTTTACCCTGATCTTTTACAGAGCACAGTGTAGTAATTCCTGATATTGGGCTATTTCCATTTTTTTCTTATTCTGCTTCAGGCTAAGCCATTGTGCTGGGGGGAAAAAAAGAGATGACAAAAATGCTAACTTAGCCCAATTTAGATCTACACCTCTTTCATCATGTCAGTATCCCTCTGAAAATCTATAACAGCTCTCCTTTGATTACAAAATCAAAGTCAAGCTATTCTGTCTGTCATAAACTACATCTACTATCAGAATATTTATCATCATTCATAAATTTATAAATTCACTCAACAAATATTTGTTGAGAGACCATCATCCAGCAGAAATTATTTTAAGAGTTGGGGACACAGAAGTGAATAAAACATAGATCTCTGCAATAAACAGGTTCTAGTGAGGGAAGCAGATAATGAAAAATATACATAACGAAAATATACTGTGAATAAAACATAATAAAGATCTCTGCAATAAACTTAGTTTTTAGTTGGGGAAGCAGATAATGAAAAAGATACATAAGGAAAGCATGCTCTGTATTAGCCATTCTGTATTAACAAGGAGAAAAATAAAGCAGAGAAATAAAATAGAAATTGTTATGGATTAGTATAATTTTATATGATGTGGCCAAGGAAGATCACATAGAGAAGGTAACATTTAAGTAAACGCCTTGAAGGTAAAGAAGCAAACCATGTGGATATTCATGGAACAAACATCCCATGCAGAGGATATAGTGCAAAAGTTCTGAAGTGAGAGTGTTCTTAGTGTGTTCCAGTATTCAACTATGTAGGAGAATGTAGGAAGAGTAACCAGAAGCTAGCTTACATAGAGCATAGTACAGCATTAAAAAGAACCTTCTGGTTTATCCTGAAAGAGATGCAAAGTATTGGAGAGATTTAAACAATATAGAAGCACAGAAACTCTAACAAATATTATAGGCTAAGAGGACAGCAATGACCATTATGTTGATCGGAGACTGTAGAATGCCAAACGAGAAACAAAAACAATCAAGATAACAAAATAAAAGATGCAATAGGTTACAGAAAGCTTCAGGTGAAAATACTGAGAATTTGATAGCTATTGTTGACAGTGGAGACTCTGCAAAGAGCTAATATTTTGAATTTGCTGATATATCAGATGTGAATTTCAAGATAGAGTCCTCAGTGAGACTCAATGTTTGACATAAGCAACTGGAAAAATGGAGTTTCCATTTTCCTAAGATAATGATCTGTATAAAAAGACCAAGTTTGAAGGGAACTATCATCTGGTGAGTTTTGCACAAGTGAAATTTCAGATGTGCATTAAATATTCAATTGAATATATTAAGGGCACTATTAGATGCTCAGTTCTGGATGTCCAGGGGAGAGGTTTGGACTGGATGTGGAGATGGTATTTAAAATGAGGAGACTACATGAAATTGCGAAAAGAGTGACTGCTGAAAGAAAACAGTTCAGTGTCAAGGAGTTATCTTTGCAACGTACATATTTTTAAAGATTAGTGAGAAGAAAGGACCAGCAAATCACAAAGAGAAGGAATGGAATAGAATTCAGAGAAAATTAGGACAGTGTAGAGACTTGGAGGCATATGAAAAATGTTCTTTAAAAAGGAGATACAAATCAGCTGTGTTAAATTAGGCTTATAGCTTAGGGAATAGGAGATTGAAAACTTTCCATTAAATACAGCAACAGAAGAATCATTAGTAAATGCTAATTTAGGAAGAGGGAAGAGAGTGGGGAGGGGGAGAAAAGCAGGCAAACTGAGTAAAAGATGAATTTTATGGTGAAGGAGAGAACTGGTCTGTTAGTGATGAACTGAATGTATTATATACAGAGGCTGATTTATCTCAAAGCTATGTTATTATATACAATAAAATATATCCTTTGATTTTTTTTAAATGGATCATTTAATGACCTTGGCAAGATACGTATTGTGAGATATTGTAAGGGTTAAATTTAAATGAGTTTAATTCAAAATAGAAGCAAAGAGTAGTTAATAACATTAAGTTTAGCCAGCTCTTTTAGGATGAGACAAGAAATAGACATACTCATGAGGAGAAGTGTTTCCTGAAGAGGCATTTTTTAATGTTTGCTTTTAAAGGAGAATAAACAGCATCCAAACATGCTGTTAGGAAAAAGTCAGCAAGAGAAAGGATTGATAATTGAAGAAGTTAGAAGAATTGTTGGAAGGATGCCTATAAGTAATTAAGAGGGAATGGTCTCTGTTGTGCCATCGACAAATTGACTGTTATTAGAAGCAGGAATGATGCAGTCACAGTAATAGAAGGAAAGTCAGAGGATAGGATTGCACAAATAAGGAAGGAAGGAAATGAGACGATGAGACCAGTGAGAATTTTCTTCTGTTTGCTTCCAATTTTCTTTATAAAATAGAAAGTTAGGTCATAAAGTGAGTGTGAGGATAGAGAGGAGGCATCAGAGGTGTGAGGGGAGTGCTAAAATTATAAAATAATAATTTAGATAGTAGGAAAGAGAATAGACAAGAAAAATGTCATATGATTGATGGGTAGCATTAGGGGACTGCTTGAGGGTAGCAAACATGAGTGTATGAGTCAGCCTGGGCGTCGGCACGAATGTATGAGTAGTCCTCAAAATAAACTCACTATTAGATTAGTCTCTTGAAGACACCATATAATGATCCTATTTTGTGAGATTCCTGTGTTTTTCCTTTCAGCTATATAAATTCCACCCATTCTTCTAGGAATAATCCAGGTTTATATTTTCTATGAAAGATTTAGCAATGTGATACCCTGTCTTGCTTTTCACTATCTTACATTAATTGATATTAGTGGTTGAGAACACATACTCAGAGATAGACTGTCTACATTTAAATGTCAGCTGCATGACCTTGAAAAGTTCTTTAAACTCTGAGTATGCTTGATAATTCAAAAAATAAACACAGACACACACACACACAAACAAAAAAACAAAACAAAACAAAAAACATAGGATAGACACTTATTGAGACTTCCATGAGTTAATGCAAGTAAGTTACATATTGTAATGCTGGGCAATAAGCAAAAGTTCAACAAATATTGATTACTAGCTCATTTTACTATTATTACAGAATTTATCAATTCATGTACTTCAATAGATTCATGAAGGAAGGATCTTTTTCTACTTGTTCTGTTATGGAAGCTCTTTAAGGATAGTGTGCTATGTTTACTTCTAAATTTCTCACAAAATACTGTAAGAAATGTGGGTGAGTATGAAACTGAATTTTACTTATTACATTGTAAAATTTAAGTTTATCTGACACAGTATAGTAAAATAAGCACATTATTTTGGATCCTTCCATTTGAATTTCTTAAAGCAACAGTTTAGAAAATTATCTATCTTGTTAAGTATAACCTGATAACTTCCTGTGACATTTTAGTGAAATTGTATCTATCTCTAACTGTACTCATAAAGAAGAATGCATAAAAGAGAGAAAGAATCCCTATCTTCAGGAGAAAATACACTAAGATATTTTTGAATGCAATAAATAAATGTATTTCGTGGGCATGCCCTGGTAGCCTAGTGGTCTAGTAACCTTGGAAGCAGTACTACATACACACCAACATCTGAGGTTCAAGATCTGGGACCAGGAGGGACAACATGTGTGAACAACTGAAAAGAAAAATAGATAAAGATCATCTTCCTCCTCTCTCTTCCTACCTGTCTACTCACCTTCATTCCTGCTTGCACCTTTCCTTTAAAAATAAACACATAAGTAAATAAGTGTGTCTTAGAAAATACATCTGCACACATACATTGTTTACCCTAAAATTGTAAACATTGCATATGGTCCATGTAGTTCAAATTGAATTAGGAGTGTGTGCAATGACATTTATTTTTGTATTGTTTTCAATCTGTTTCAGTGCAAAAAATATATAGCAATATTAAATAATAAATTTAAAAGCTCAAATTTAAATTTTCTCATTTATGTAGCAATTATCATTCAGAAAGTATATTAACTTTCATAAGAAGACTTTGCAAGGTCATGGGAATATTAATTATGATAAACAATGAGAATTTTTGGACAGATGCCATGTCTTCTAGTCATGGATTAAACTATTATAAACTATGAAATAAAATCTTTCCTCAGCAAAATAACATTTTAAATTGGCATTAAAACAATCTAGCCTTCCTTTAGGACTTTGATATATATACACAAAACTTCTGTTCTAAGAAAAAATAATGAGGAAGTATTTATAAAGAAGTAAATCCTTTCTTCTACGTACACTTTTCTAAAATACCTGAGCTATATGCTTTCTTAAGCTGAATTTATCTGAAAATTTTGTTAAGAAACTACTTCACTTTTTATATTAGCTATTTTTATGTGGTAAGTAAAAAAAACTATACATTTTAACGATAAAAAGCTAGCTTTCAAAGACTAATCAGCAAATCATAGAATCGAAAAAATAATATATTTTGGCTAATTATACCAAACACTCGAAAGATAAATGTAGCAACAATTTCACAAAGTAAAAAAAAAAAAAATTGAGAATTGGATTTCTTGTCTGTGTTACATATCTTTTCTTTTTAATTTGAGAAATTACTGTAACTTTCATATGCTGGTAAAAACTTTGCCTATAAAGATAATATTTCCAGGATCCTTTGATTTATCTAATGTGTTCATGAATGGAAATAATTTCAATGCCCATATATAAATGACATTTAAATATGTGTGTGAATAGTCAGCAATACCACCTAACTCCTAATTACTCAAATTTAAAAGATTAGATTCATGTTTTGACTCCTCTTTTTCTCTTGCTTTGTCTCCAGTCACCATTTCTGAAATATCATTTCAAAATATATTTTGATTAGTTTTGCTCATAGTTTTTTTCTTCCTGCCTGTTTGCTTCAGGTTTAAGACACTAATACATACGCACATTCATACATATATGCACTACACACACATACACACTCATACACTCACATTGATGTAGTTGAAAATACAATCATGTTCATTCCTCCTGAAGCTATCATAAATTTGGTATATATCTCTTCTTTCATTTTAATTTATTACTACACATTGATATATGTTTCTAAGACAACTATCCTAGACAATTTTCTTATCTAAGAATGTGATAAGGACATGATAAGGATGTCATATCTATGCGAATATAAAGCCAATAAGGAATACTACTATTAACAGACTTCTCCTATCTATAACATCTTCTATATAAAATTTCAGAAATATCCCTTCTTAAATATCATTTCCTTCACACCATGTTTTTGCTTCAAAACCTCCTATCTATGCACTTTGACATGCCTAAATAAAGGCAAAGACATTGGTTTAAGATTCATCATTCTCCCTAGGCTTATGATTCAAAATGACTGGTAACAATTTTCAATTCCAGATGGGTTGTCTCCTCACAAGGACACATGTAATATCTATGTAAACTGCATCACCTTGGTACATTCTTCAATTATGCAAAATTTCTATATTTTAACAATTCCTTTTCACATTTATTTAAAAAATATGTTAAGAATGTAATCTACCTTATTTTATTTACATAAACTCTTATTTTTACTAATTGAAAAAATCAAACATTTCTGTCCCAGATCAATAGAATGAAAACACGTGGACCATAAGAATTAGAAATATAAGGAAATACTGGCAGCCATGATAATGGTAAATACAAAAACCCTCTTAATCCTAAATAACTCAAGTAGGAAAAATACAAACAAAAACATTGCCATGGTAGCTTTTCAAAAAAAACTGAACTATTTTCTTTCTCAATAAAAATTTTCAAAACAAAAGAAAAAGTTACCTGGTCAATTTGAATATGTAAGTTCATAGGAAGATAAATAAAATATAGCCAGAACACAAACTGAAGTTTATCTATAACCCAGGCTATTTACAAATAGCTGCTCTAACTACAACTGGCTTGCTTCTCAGACTCTCTTCCTGCCTAGAAAGCTATTTCCTAACATACGAACACACACACACACACACACACACACACACGCACACACACAGAGCCAGGCTTTACAGAGCTTTCCTACACCTCACTTCTACACCATGGAACTTCTAAATACCTACACACTTCTATTTACTATAACTTTTTTGGCTATTTTCTGGCCCGCATGCATAATGCTCCATAATGAAGAACTCTATTGGTTATCCTAAGTAGGTCTTGAAACATCATTAATATATTAAATAATAAAATGTTTTTATTTTATAAGAAGAAAAGGCTGTGAATGTAAACTGAAAACCATTTGTAACCATGGGAAGAAAGCGCCAATGACTTAAAAAATGTTCATATAGCAAAGTAGGAAGTCTCACATTTCTTGACTTCAAAACACTACCAAGCCACAGTAATCATATTGTCTAGTATTGACATAAAAACAAACATACAGATCAACTTAACAGAACAGAGGGCCTGGAAATCAGCCCTTAAACATACATTTATATGATTTTCCACAGAGTGCCAAGCCAATTGGAAAAGGACCAACTTTTCAAGAAATGATGTTGATGAAGTGAAGTTAGATCCTAACCTTAATGCACATACAAAATTAAACACAAAATAGATCAGAGACTTAACTCTCAGAAGAAACCATTAAAGGAAAAGATTCATGACATTGGATTAGTCAGTCATTTCTTGGATATGATACCAATAGCATGGGCAAGAAGGTAAAAATATATAAACTGGACTATAACAAAATATATATTTTTTAATCAAAGGACAAACAGAGTGAAATGGTGACCTAAAGAATGGAAAAATTATATGCAAACTATATATATGTATGTGTATGTTTATATCAACCTATTCAAAGCACTCCCACAACTCAACAACAAAAATATCCAAATAATCTGATTAATAGATAGCAAAAACTTGAATAGGTATTTCTTCAAAGAAGATATATAAATGATGAGAAAGCACATGAAACAATGTTCAAAATCACTGATAATGAAAACTGAAGCTAAAAAAGGTACCATCTCACACCCATTATAATGACTAACCTTAAAAGAATAAATGTTGGTGAGGATGTCAAAAAATTGGAAACTTTTGCACTGGAATGTAAAACAGTACAGCTACTAGAAAACGATATGGTTGTTCCTCAAAAAAAAAAAAATAGGATTAATTTATAATCTATCAATTCCACTTCTGGGCATATATCTAAAGGTAGTAAAAAATGTGTCTCAGAAAGAGACCATATTTATAGTTGGATTATTCATGACAGCCCCAAAGTGAGAGTCCTTGTGTTCATTGAGAGATAAGTGAGTAAACAACATTGTATACATACAGTGGAATATTATTTTGCTTTAAAAAGTTAGAAAATTCTGATACATTGTAACAAAGATGAAATTTTAGAAAATTGTGCTAAGTAAAATAATCCAACCACAAAAAAATGAAAAATGTCTGATTCCACTTACCAGAAGTGTCAATAAAAGACAAAAACAGAGACAGAAGTTAGAATGGTGGTGTCTAAGGACTGGGGAAAGTAAGGAATGCGGAATTGTTTAATGCATTCCAAGATAAAAGGAGTTCTGGAGGTTGGTTGCACAACAATGAGAGTATCTTTCAAAGTGAGGGGAAAAAAACAACTCTACCCTCCTGGATGAGTGCTTGGTGCCTATGAATTAAACGACAAAAGAGTAACAGGAAAAAAGATAAATTTTTTTGATGTTAATATGTTGGTTTTTACTACAATATTATGTGTGGAGATCTTCATAGAAAAGAAGTTAAGAATCAAAGAAGTGGTTACAATCCAGGGTTTGCATATCATATTTTAACAAAGAGTGATAAATTGTTGAGCAGTGACACAACAAAAAAAATACATTTAGGATTCTAGATAGAAGTGGTAAATTGTGGGAAGGAAAATACAGTGGAAACTAATGGCAGGTAAGGGCTATTAGTACGATTTAATTTATGCAGTCCTCTCAGCACCATCTCCGTGTGTAGTGAGAAAGCCTGTTGTTCTCTTCCTGCTTCAGCAAGGAGCACATTGAGAAGAGAAATTTATGCCTTGCTTTTAGCCATTTGGTGAAGGGAAGAGGTATTTCCTGTGTGGACTTGATCTCAGTTGCTTTAACTCTTAATACTTTTTTTTTGCCAAAGTGGTATATTTTTCAGTGATCCATTCAAGTTTAAATACATGCTGAAAATAGTTGATGGTAAATTTTATGTTATATATATTTGTGTTACAACTTTTTCAATTCAAAGCATAGTGCTCAAAAACTAAATAAGCAGACAAAAATGGCGACAGTTAAGTATAGTTACAGAGCATGATTTTTGTCTACAAAGGTACATAAATGAGTCTCTGAGAACAAACCTAGAAATGGTTTTCTCAACTTTTTATTTTAGATGAAAGTTATAGTCTAAAGGTACTATTATTCCAAAGAAAATAACAATATCTATCATCATCTATGTACACATACATACATAAATGTATACATGTATATATATGTGGGTATGTGTGTTTTTATGTGTATCTATATAACATACATATACATACATAAACACACAGAGACATTCATACACACTAGTTTAATTTGGATAGTAAAATTAATTCCACACATGAGCACATAACATAAATCATGATATTATAGAAATTATTACCTTCACAGGTTTTTGTCAGCATATGAAAATTGTAACTATTCACAAATTAAAAAGAAAAGATACGGAACAGAGATCAGAAATCCAATTAATATTCTCATTTTCTATTTCTCCTTTCTGCAATCAATGCTACATTTATCATATTTTAATTCATGGAATAGGCACTTCATATAAATGAACAGGCACACTATGAGAGTGAACACAGGAGAATATATACTATGGTTTATTTCTATTTTATGAAGTAAGTAAATTCTTTGTCCATTGAGAGCAACTTGCTCAGAATCTGTATGCCACAGCTTTTCTTCCACTAATAATGCAAGACTGCTAGTCTTTTTATCTTTATCAGCTTGAAAGTGTGCATATGTAAGAAGTTATTTAGTCTAGGATATAAATAGCTGAAATAAATTTCCTATTTCCTCATTTTTCCCTAATGAAATATATTTAAATGCCAGCTGCACTATAACCTTCAAGTAACTCAATACCAGAACTTGGAGTGCTATTAAATGCCTAAATACAAGTAAATGCTAAAACCTTAAAATCTGCTTTAATTGCCCATAGCATTTTTATAAATATGCACCCAATAATTATTGCTAATTTCTCATTCAAAAAAAACTGCAGAGTCAAGGGAGAAGTCAATTGCTTAAAAACATTTCCTCCCTTAGTCCAATAAAGGAACTAAAGTACATAAGAGAATCCCAAAGAATAATGATAATATAAAAAAATTCACTAGAAAATCAGTGCAATCCTGTACTTACTAGTCATTTTTCCAATCATAGTTATGTTTATACAATATTATAATTAGTTGTTTAATTCCTTTTACTCCTCACAATCAAAGGCTAGTATATCTGGGTTTTTTTGTTTGTTTGTTCTCAGGGTTGGCCTGTATTACGTAAATGTTAAAAGCTGGTGGGATGACTGATTATTTGGTTAAACAAGTGAAAGAAAACTAGGACTTAGAAAATTAATTACTTACACAAATCCAACAGTGAGTCAGAACTAGATCTTAATTCTATGTGATCTGTTTCCATAGCTACAATGCATCTATGAATTTCTTTAATGTCTTTTCCATTGATTTCATAGCTCCATGTAGTTTTATATGTGAACAGGTCATCATATTTTAGAATAGTCTGCTCCAGGAATCCAGCAAATATTAAACAGTGTGTATTAGTACAAGATAAATTACAATGTTTAAGTGCTTAAGGTCCACTTAGCTTACTCAGTATTGAAACCCTCCCTACTCACTACTCCTATCAAAGCTTAGATGTTTAATGTCCTAAATTCCATGTATCACAGGCTTAGTTTTCACCATAATATTTCCAGATCACTAAATAGTACTCAGCATATTTTAGCACATCAGTTTCTCAAAAATAATGTCTTTTTATGTTTTAATGAGTCTCTTTAGTGTAGTGATATTCATTCTCTCTCCAACCTTCCTACCCGCCATCCTCCTCCAAATATTAATTAAATGTCTTATGTTAAAAAACAATCTACTTACTTTCTGAAAACAGAAATATTCAAGCCTTTTCTTAAATCTAAATATACAAAACTTTTTGATGAGAGGTATGCTAACAACTCCCTAATGCTGAACTATGAATATATAAAGTTAAAAATAGTTTTTCTTGAAATTCTGGAATAGAATTTCATATTTCAGTGTTGTAGATTATGTAGGATGGGAAAGGAAAGGACTAGGTTGGTTACAAGTGTCTGGAATTTCATTTAAATTCATGTACAGACAACAAAAAGAACCCCAGAAATGGAGGGTCTTTAACAAAATAGAAAATTTAGTAAGACATCCAGCCTTAATTGTACTTAAAATATCCTAGTACCCTTCATTTTCTGTCCCTAATTTAATTAGTATATGACTGTTATATATATATATTAATACATTAAATATATTAAGTGGATTAATATGAATATTTAGACATCACTAGACAGAATGGACATTCTAGAACTTAACTCCAATTTGTCCTAATGTTCTATGACAATTGCTTCCTAGAAAAACTGTTTTCACTCAATTTCTTTTCTGTGAAAAATAGACTATTTACCTGGATTTATTCCCCTGAACATATCTTCAAATATTTTTACATTGATAATAATATTAAACACAACATTAACCATTTAGACCATATTCTGAATTCAGTCAAGTTAGTTTAAAGCATATTCTAGTAAAATACACTGAGATATTTGAATTAATTCACTGTTTAGTTTGACATAGACACCTTCTAAATAACTATAAACTCATGTTTTCCACTGAAATTCTCCATTAAACTATTTGGAAATTTAATTTGTAAGATTTTTTTTCACGATTTATTCAGTTATCCATCAATGAGATTAACTTAATGTGTCCATGTCTTTTTAAAATATAAATATTAAAACCGAAACTGTAACTAATACCAAAATTGAAAGTTTTTCTACATCGAATGAGTATTAACATATTTGTACATCTTTCAAATAACACTTTGGATATCTGATTTATTATTCCTAGGCAGTCACACAATTAACTCATTCAAGATGACTTAAAAATGTTCGTAGCAAACCTCACATATACTTTATGTTTTGCTTAGGAATTTTCAATAGTACTTATGTCTTTACTGATAACTTCCAGTATGACACACATAAAAAATAAATTGAAAGTTACTTATTTCAACAATATTAATAGGTAAGGCTATTTGTAAAATCTCAAATTTCAAGCAAAATATATACAATAATCATGGCATTTTACCTCCTTTTAATGTTAACCTTTTTCTAAATAGTAATTTTTTTTTATCACATTGACTATGCTATATACAGTTCATCCACAGAATTAGTTTATAACATAGAATATGTTTTGTATATACAGCTTCATATTTTTGATATCTATATATATTACCTTATGATCACCTCCAATGTTTTAGTTTCCATTCTCCACCATAAATTTCACCCTTTTCAATGGCTCCTAAATTTCTTACCCTCTGGTATAATCACCATTCTGTTGTCAGAATTGTTAGATTGTGTTTTCATGGTTGTTGTTCATTTATTTAACTATCTTCGATATATGAGTAAAATCATATGATACTTGTCTTTCTCCATGTGATTTATTTTGCTAATATAATACCCTCAAGGGTATATATTGCCTGAAATAAAATTATATATATATGTATTTTATAGCTCAGTAGTATTCCATTGTGTAAGCAATTTGAATCCTCCATTTTTTAATATAAAATTGCTCTACAGTTTGAGGTTTAATTACTCAGGTAATTAATATGTTAAATGATTCTTTAAAAATAATACAACTTATCACAAATATTCTAAGTGGATGCTCAAAGGCAATGTTACTTTTCTGGGATTCTGTGCCAAAGCAATTCTTACCTTAATCATCTAAGATCTGATATAAAACTTTATTTATGTTCTGAGTTTTGAAACTCTAGGTTTTTACAGAATTTGAAATAATGTTTACTTTTTAATCCATTTTAACACAATATGATATAACAAAGCAATATGTTCAATATGATACAATTATAACCTTAGCATATAAAATGCACAAAATTATTTAGAAAAATATGCTTACCGAGTATCTTTAAAATGCAAACAGATATAGATATGTAGGTGAGAAATAGCTACAAAAACATACACAAATATGGACAGAAATACCTATACAATTCTTTAGGTCTCTGGAATACACAAATTTAATATCCAATGTTTTAGCCATCTTCTGGGACCAAAAATATTCCTAATATTTAGTAATTTGCAATTCAGTTGAAAGAAACACTTCACAAAAAAAACAGGGTGTTAAAATCCAGTTATTTAGCTAGTAAATGAACCTTTATATGAACCCTGCCCCAGCATATCAACAAGGCTTTGTTTATTCTATTTTACTCTCATTTGATGCAAATCAGAAAGGAAAATAAAAGTCAGATTTAGTAAAAACAGTGTTAATATCAATATACCACTAATGTAGTATAATCTATTATAAATGGCAAGCTATATTTGCATTAATTGTGACTTTATTGTATATAAAGTTGCTGCATGCTTAAAACAACAGCTTTTATTTATATAGAAGTATGTTCTTGCAAACACAAAGATTTGTAAATGTGAAGATTTTCTAAAGTCTCAGGACATATCTTTTCTAGGTGTCAAGATTCTGCTTTTTAAGTACCCAGTGCTAAGATAAAAATACTAAATATTCTGATATTTACTAAACTAACTTAAAATTTGATTAACTAAATACAGAGCACTTACAGTTTGTCACATACAAGGTTTAATTTTTCAATGTAATTTTTTCATTTAGTATTAATATATCAGGTGAATATTTTCTCTATGGTTGATAACTGAGCATTCTTATAATAAACAGAAGCATAAATAGCTGGATTCCACATGACAAATAATTTTTAAAGGGTCAAAGAATCACACAGGCCATTGGCTATATTTATGTTGGAATATCAAAGCAGACAGTTTGTCAAAGCAAAATATAAAGAGATTTTATGCAGGCAAGCAATCTGTCAAAGAGCATGGTTGCTCTATATTTGGCAAGATGGAGTAAAGTAAAACAAAAACATCTCATGAAGAAAACCTGTTAAGCTTGTATATTCTGAAATGTCTTTGCAAGTAACACTTTGCACTGCCAGAGAAGAAAATAGTTCACATTTTTTATCATATGGGAACATAGTAAATTCTTACTATGGCACTGATATTCAGAACTATGTAGCTCTAGAAATAATCTGAGTTAACTACCCTGAAATCACTGAAAATAGGGAGATTACTAATACATAATAATATATAACACACGTAAACTCACCCTTCTAATCTTACATCCGGCAGGCTTCTGTTAAGGGCAATCAAATCACTGGCCATTAGATTAAACTGATTGATTTTAAAGAGTTCTTTCATTTTCTCCTGGTCATCTTTAGGAATCAGCACAGCTTTTCCCATTTCTCCTGGCCCTTCTTGATTTCTTGAAATAACAGCTGGAAGACACACACAGGTACACACGTACATACAAACACACAGATAACAAACTGAGTAAGTCAATTCAGATGTTGAATTTAATTCTAAAATTTTATTTATATGCTAACTGTAATTATCTAGTATTTATTACTTTCCAACCACACACTGCACTAAAGAGACAATCTATTTTAACTCATAAACTCAATGCTGCTTGTTGTATTCCTAGTTTAGACATATTATATCATCTGATGAATCGTTCAGATAATAAATAATCAACTTACAATGCAAACACTAGAACTTAAAACTTCTCTGTCATAGTCTAAAATATACTCATTAAAGAGAGGATGAAGTTGAGCACTATGGAGACCAAGTTATGCGAAATTTAAAAATAATTGGAAAATACATCAATATTACTTTATTTCATATCCAATTAGATATTTTGATATTTCAAAATTTGATATTTATTTTTTATAAAAGCAAGTAAGATTGATAGTCCTTTATTCTAATGACAACTTGATTCCTTTATAAAAGCACTTTCAAATTAGTAAAAGAACTTCTGTAGCGGCAACATGTAAGTTTGAATATCAAGCTGTATTTGGATACTATATGCTCCGTAACAGGAACCTCACAGCAATATTCTGGGCTTGACTTTTATTGAAAGAACTCAGGATTTAATATACAGATTAATGTCCTTGCCATTTTCTCCAAGTTATCACTAATGCCCCTTCTAGCACTAAATTAAAAATCTCAACGTGTGTGTGTGTGTGTGTGTGTGTGTGTAAAGACAATATGCCTGTATGTATAGTAACATTTATAATAAGACTAGGCTCCAGTCAGAAAGGTCTTAATCAGAACTAAGTTTATTTGTAAATATGTCCTCTGTATCTAAGAAACCTATCTTTATTTTCATAGTAAAACATATCCTCCCTGTCTTACAAAAACCCTAGATGAAGTCCCTGTAATAGAAACAAAAAAGAATTCACTTTATCATGTCCACATTATAAAAGCACAATAGACCTCTGGTTATCAAAACTGATATAAAGAATTAAAGCCTGAATCATTAAATGAAAGGATTGCCAATTTTTCTGAGTACTCCAATGTGTATATATTTCCTGGTCATCAGTGAAACAGCGTAGGGTTGACTGAGACCAAAAAAGGGGAATACTTGTAAACAAAATCACTCCTGGGGCATGCCCTGGTTGGGTAGCCATTAAGTCTGAAGCCTCTGACCAAGCACAGTCCACACATCTCCCAAGGACTAGGGTTTGCATCCCAGGTCTGAAGGCAACAACCAGTATGAACAACTGAAATAAATTAGTGTCTTTATCCTATCTCTTCCTGCCTGCTTGCCCCTCTGCCCACCTTCATTCCTGCCTGCACTTTCCTTCAAACACCTGCACAGGTGGAATCCAGGACAAAAGCGACCTAATTTTGTAAAGAACTCCTGCTTCTTGAACTGACTTGAATAAGTCAGTTTCTCTCACCTCATTTGCCAGAGAGACCTACAGAAGACAAGTTTTTCTGAGTATTCCCAAAGGTTTCTGTGACATTCCTCATAGTTTAGATAAAAATTTTAGTCACGTGATTTGCCTTTCTTGACTTTCAGATAAAATTCAGCCATGGGCCAGAATATAATCCCTTTTGTGATAAAGGTGTAAATCAGACCATGAACACAAGGGCCTTTGTTACAAAAAGACCACCCAGGACTGTAACTTTGGGAGGGCTGCACAGAAAGATCTATATCACTATTTACCGGTTCAAATCCTCGAGTTGATTAAAACAAACTCATTTTTTTAAATAATGTAAATAAATAAATAAGGTGAAAGTAAAGAAATGTGAATCTGATCTTAACTGTCAATTATTGTTTATTTCTTCACAGTAATTTACTGAATTTAATATCTACATACTTTAAAGTGTAAATATTTTGATACAGATTACCTTAAAATATTATTTAAAAAATAAAGGAAATAATGCATGTGAAAATAATTGGTAAATTACAACATTTAAACAAAATGCAAATTCAAAAACATAAAAGAATGTGCATGGAATGATGATAGAACAAAATAAGGGCAGTTTTCTCGGATTAAACTTATTGTAATTATAAAATATCAAGCGTGATTTTACTAGTACTAATATGCAAATGATCATCCAGCCCATTATTCTCCTTTGGGAGGTTACCTGACTGAAATGGCATAAGTCAAACTATAAAAGAGAATAGAAATCTCTAATGACCTTCAGATATGGGGTATCAGAAAGATGATTAGCCTGGAAATTCTATCATATATGGAAAAATGTTAAGAAATGGAAAAATTCAACGTGAAGTATATGTATCCAATCTTAAACAATTTACAAAGCTGTCATGTAAAGAGAGCTTAAAGGTCTCATTCAGTTTAAGAAGCCCAGAGAACAGCACAAGGGTCGACATAAGCTAACAAAGACTAGGATGCAGATAAAATTTACCATTAATCTATGTGGAAAAAGCATGAGGCTTTACCACAATATCTTAAGAAATGAAGATCAAAGTAAAGCACACAGAAGTATTTGTTTTTTCTATTATACTCAAAGATGTGACCAGTGATCATTTCTTTTGCTCAGCCTTATCAGGATTACACTTTTGTCACTGGCATTAGGAATAGGTGTATCCAACCAAGCAAAATTGTCATAAACAATATCCTTATACCTAGAACTAATTTTCAAGCAAACATAATCATTCTCCTTTATTATTATCAGTTTCCGAATGACAAATAAATAACAATGTGTATCAGGTTAAGTATCTCCTCCCCAAAGTTAAATGCATTGCTTTGAAATAGCCTCTAATTAATGCATATTTGACATTTTATAAAATGTGTCATCTTGTGCATGAGCAGACCTATTGGTGTTTTCACCTTGCTTAAGCAAAAAGAATGCTAAGTAATTATAATGTGGAACACTTCTGGATTTTACCTAAAAGAATGCACTGTACTGTATAATTTTTTTTCAGAGATATAAATAGGAATTGGAAACTATTAAACAATTGTAATATGTGGTTTATCTCTGAGCTATACCACCTTTAAATAGCAATGCCCTTTGTTTTTCTCACCTGTGGTCTCTTGCTATAATGACTTAAAAAAACAACAACACCCATATAAAAAATAAATAACATCCTCCCCCAAGTCACATTAAAAAATAAAAAGTCAATAAAATATTTGTGGTATTTTCCTACTTAGACAAATGGAATAGAGAGGGCAAATGTTTTTACATTATGATTTCTTGATTATCGATTTAAATATGGATGAAAATTTGGAATTCCAGCCCTAAATATGACTTGAGAGAAAAGTAGATTAATATATTATACTGTAGGTTATTTTATTCCAAATTACATGAAGTATGAAATCATAATTCAATTAAAAATGACATTATAAAGTCTGTAGAAATATAAAAATAATCATTGTACATGTAATATATGTGTCACGTTTTCTTTAACATAATAAATAGAATTTACTGATTAAGAATAAGACTATCAAAACATTAGCATACCAGCTGAAAAGTCTACCAACTAGAACATATTAATTAAATTGTTTACATACGTTGCTTTATAAACATTTTTCTCAACTGCAAAAATACCCCATTAGTAGCAACTATTGTATGTTTGAAAAGAGAGATGAGGCAAACTAGAAAATATAGCTGAGTAACAACCCTAAATTTATTTTAATGTAATGATTTTATTCTATTGAAATTACATAGCAATACATGATACATACTGAAAAAAATATAATGTTGCACCAAAATCTAATGTTATCTCATGTTTAATGTTTTCTGAAAAGTTCCTTAAAATTCTATTTTCATTCTCATATTATAAGTCAGTTGTTCATTTCTGTTATTTGTCTTTTTTTTTCTTCTTTTTAGAGAGGTTCTAAAGGAGAGGAGTCAGAAGCATCTTTAAGGAAGTGAGGAAGGAAGAGGAGAAGGAAACATGCCTATATATTTGTTTATTTATCTTGTTTCTCCTACCCCCAAGTTTTGAACAAGGTCCTTGGACTTCACAACATAGTCTATGCCCCAGTTTTAGGCTTAGCACCTAAGTTAACAGGTCACACCTAAAATCCTTCTTTTCATTGACACCTTTCACATGTATCATTTCCAATTTGTCAAATGTAATAAATTTAAAATCTTACATTTTAGTCTCAGTTTTAATATTGATGTGCATCGTTAATAAATCAATTTTCCCTAAAACAGTGCTTATTATCTTAATCTTAAATGTGTTTACATTAAAGTCAGAATATACGGAAGCCACACCAGCACTGAACCACCCTTATTCCCTCCAAACCATTTGCTCTCCATTCAGCATTCCCTGGTCCTTGCTGTTTAACAATCGAAAGATCCTTAATTCGTTGGGGTTAGTTCTTGTTAAAACAAAGTTACTCAGTATATATTTGGTTTGGCCTATATCTGTTAAAAATACTAACAGACTTCAAGTATCAATATTATAATGTCAACATATAATGTATAGTTTAATACATTATAATGTTAATATATAATATATAGCTTAATATATATCAAGCACTTGAAAAATAACTATACACAACTCTTACAGGATTGAGAAGGGAACACTGATTTCAAAAATTATCCTTCATTTACTCTTTAAATCAAAAATATTTTTATATAAACCTTTTAGTATATTGCTGAATTCTATGTGCCAGGATTTTGTTGAGAATTTTTGATTCTATGTTCATCAGTGATTTTGGTCTGTAATTTTTGGTCCTGTCATAAAATGCGTAGAAGAAGCCATAGGCAATACGCTCCATGATGACATCTACTTCAGAGAGTCTTTGGGGAAACGACACCAAGGGCAAAGAAAACAAAAAAAAAAATTAAATGAATGACAACTACAGCATATTAAAAAACTTCTATATGGTGAGCGAAACCACCAAAAAAAAAAACCTTAGAAGATAATCCATTGATTAGAAGATATTTTCACAACATACATCAGACAAGTCTCCAAATATATAAAGAACTCACACTTCAACAACAAAATAGGAAATAACCCACTCAAAAAAAGGGTAGATTCTATAAACATTTCTCTAGAGAAGATACAGAGATGACCTACAAAAACATGCCCTAATCACGTTATGAGCAACAACAACAACAACAACAAAAAATTGCAGAGAGAGAGATAGAATCTTACACTTGTGAGAATGACCTATATCAAAAACGCTAGAAATAAGTATCGGTGAGGGTGTGAAGAAAAAAGAACTCTCTGCATTGTTGGTGGGGAAGTAAATTTCTGCAAGTTCTATGGAAAACAATAAGGGAGATTCCCCCCGCTCAAGAAAGAAAATGTCATTTGAGCTAACAAACTATTTTTAGTTACATATTCAAAGCATGCAAAACACTAATCAGAAAAGATATTTTCGCTCCTATGTTCCTAATAGCACAATCTGTGATAGCCAAGAAATGGAGCAACCTAAATGCCCATTAATGGATGTTTGGATAAATAAAATGTAGTATTTATATTAAATAGAATTCCACACAGCTATTAACAAAGATGAAATTGTGCCTTTTGCAATAACCTGGATGTAACTTGAGGTAATTATACTAAGTGGAATAAGCCAGAAAGAAAACAAATAACACCAAATAGTTTCACTCATGTGCAATATAAAGAAGTAAAAAATAAATGAACAAAACATCAAAAAGAAATAACTCTTGGATCTCTGATGCAAGACTGCAAGGGAAGTGTGGAGAGAAGAAACCTAAAATTATAAGTGATAGTAGTATCTGGTACTTGAATTCTGATGGAAGGTATGGTATTGTATATATTTATTGTGGATAGTTACACAATGACTGCAGTGGGAATCAATTCATCTAAAAGTTATATAGTATTTTAAACTAATAAAACAAACAATAACAATAAAAAGCAAAAAGCAAATATATACATTTGTGTGTGTCTGTGTGTAAACAAGGGGGGTAGTGGGAGAGACAGCCACTATGAAAAAAAATTGAAAAATAAATGAAACTACTGCTTACATGATTAAATTTAACTTATGCAAAAACATGTATTTAATATAGGCTGCATTTCATAAATCCTCGTAATAATACATGCTAGTCTTCAGTTATTTAGAAAGTTGTTGTGAAAACATTTCCAAATAAATATGTGACTCCATAACTGCTTTCCAATGACTAAAAAAAATGTTGAATCTTGGCTCTACCATAAATCATTTAACCATTTCTTGTCATTCAACATTTATGTTTTCAGCAACCTCTATAATAAGCCAGATTTCAATTGATATTCTTTTTATGTCTATATATTTGCAAATTTGTCTCAAAATTTCTTTTTAAAAGTATATGAAATTTAATGAATAAATTACAAATTATCCACGCTATATTGGACTAATCCTTTTTTCTGTATGATAATACTTTGGTTAGGAAAATCCTCCCATCTCTGACATCAGAAGTAATCCCTGTTCAACAAATTGAACTTTCAGATAATGTAATCATTCTCTCCCTTATAATTGTAAAGTTCTTTTACTTTATTCAATTATGTCTGTTAGAACAATCTATTATCACTACCTGTTTAAAGAATATGTGGCAGTTATTTTATTAACATACTTTTTTCTTTCCCCCTTTAATCTATGAAGAATCATCACTGTATTTTACTTCTGCTTTGACTTAGTGAATAAATTGAAAACAATTTAGAAGGAAACTTTGTCTATGCTATCAAAAAACTGATGAAGAGTAAAATAGAGATTTTTTTATTTTTGTTTATTTAAATAAAGATACAGGCAGAAATGAAGGTGAGCAGATAGAAGAGGAAGAATCACTTTATTTATTGTATTTAGTTGATCATCTTGGTTGTTCCCCACCAGCCCCAAAACTAGAACTGGGCCTTTGGGATGTATATGGACTGTACCAAAATCCTGCCCTATTAGGGCATACCTTAAGTAGAGGTTTTCACCATCTCAGTGATGCATACTTTATTCACTATATTATTCAAGGAAATAAAGCCTCTACCTTGTTTTTATATTAAAAAGTTAGTATCCAGTAGTATTTACTACATGGGATGAGAAGCATGTATGCATGCATTATAAATAAACTTACATATATATTACAAGCTCAGAAATTTCTAATGGTAGTGGCCAATTAAATTGTTTGAAGAATACAGTCTTAGATCACAAATCAGATCCTAAGCAGATAGTTAAAGAAATCACTATTTAAATAAAGCAAGTATGTGATTAATCTATTTTCAATACTCATTGTAACATTTAATAAAACATAGCATGTGCAAGTATGATAAATGATTACCAACAATAAACAATACAAAAATTATCAGCAACTATCAACCTTACAATCAAGGACCAGTTACTCTGCCTTTCAACCCAAACTTTCTTCTTTTCTATAACTTTACAATGTTGCTTAAAGTATTGTTACATAACAATGCGTGAATGTACTACAGTGGGTATCCATCCATACCTTCTTGTAATAGTTTATCCAATACAATTAAGCAGCGCTCATAAGTTATGGCTCAATTATTTTCTAAAAAAACATATTCTAAAGAAATATAGATATACACAAAGTTTTACCTGTGTATAAGATTAAAGTATTATGTGTTTGCACATGTAAGCAAAATAAAGGTCTCTTCACCCTCCCACCCTTTCTCCATATTACATAGTTTTATAGCCACACAAAGAAAATTATGCAGTAGTTAAAATTATGCTGTAGAATGTATTTCATGATTGTAGAAGGTTCTCATTTTAAAAAAAAATCACAAAACAATATTACAAAATAAATCCAAATAAAGTTATATGATGTACATGCATATGTTACCAATGAAGATTAAGCACAATTTGTTAAGTTAGAGGAGATTTTAAGTCTTTCTTTAGCATTATACATTCTTCTAAATCAGATCAACATTACATAATAAAGCCATTTTAGCTAAGTATTAATCAAAATACTGGCTTTAGTAAAGACAAATCTAACCCAGATTTTACTGTAAAAAATACAAAGCCAGGTTAGTAGATGTTGGTGGCATGAAAAAGAAGGGATCAGTGTCCAGAGACATTTCTGAAGAAAGGAAAGCTTCTTAATGTACACAGGTTGGTAGAGTACAATAAGAAATTATGGTTTGTTCTAGCAGCAAAGTTCTAAAAAGGAATTTTGCTATAATCTACAGAAAAGAAAAATATTTAAAGGATAAACAAGAGAAGTAGCAAAGTTCTTCACTGCTTTTTAGGAAAAAGAAAATTCCTATATTAGTATTTTTTTCACTTTCACATATATCAATACAAAGCAATTTACATATCAATAATAGCTAGTGCTATTCTTATACACAGAAAGAGGTTGTTTGGCACAGTTTATAGTCATAAATGTTTCCTGGAAACAATTTTTAAGGTGTTCATTAAGTTAATAAAATGATTCTGGAATATGAAATTATTTCTGTTTGCATTAAGAATGAGTTCCGCATTAAAAAGTACTTAAAAGGCATCTTGCAATGCCTTTAGTAATAGCCTTAATTTAAATTTTAAATAGGAAATCTCCTTATCCTTCTACCTCTGCCTATACTGCCAAAAACAAAACCAAAAACAAGGATAATTAAAACAAAACAAAAATTAAACATTTTTTAAAATAAAAGCAGATGCTGAATTCTTGGGGAATCCCAAGAAATTCTTATTCTAAAAATGTTTCTTACATAACTCAGCATTCACCGAGTTGCCATATATAATGAAAACTCTCAGTATTCTAATATCACATACATGATGTATCAAGTTTACAGAAGTATACCCATTTATGCCAAAAAGAAAAAAAGCACAGTATTATCTGACTGGATATCTCATTGAGGAGGTAGATATATATTAAAAATAATATACTAACATTTTATTTATTATGAGCATCATGAAATGTCTAAAAATGCTTAAAATTAATATTAGTCATAGAAAATGTGAAGCAAATATTAGTAAGGTTGTTATGAGTCTATTTTGGACGTTAAAAACTATCTCCTTCACAATAGTCTACAATTAAAAATAATAAAATCATACTAGATTAAGTTTGAAAAGAAAAATGGATTATCTCAACCACCCTGAAGTATTTTAGGTCATACAATTAAATCTGCTGCTAGAGCATGAAGCTTCATGCTGTCTCTTGATTGGCCGCCTAGGCCTCACTCTGCATCACTTCCAGCCTGCTCTGTGTCCTAGGCTGTTCACCTCTATGGTCACATCAACCAGGCCCCTTGACCTTTGATTTATGGTTA
The DNA here is from genome assembly GCA_004363575.1 of Solenodon paradoxus. Classification (NCBI taxonomy): domain Eukaryota; kingdom Metazoa; phylum Chordata; class Mammalia; order Eulipotyphla; family Solenodontidae; genus Solenodon; species Solenodon paradoxus. The sequence goes on from RJWH01000096.1 coordinate 1,586,327, forward strand.
GGAAGGCAATGGCAGGTGGACAAGGACAGGAGATAAATGAAGTTGTGCTATTGCTTTTCCCTGACTCCCTTTCTATGTGGCTGCTGAGGGTTGACTCACTCATTCGCAACTATAATTTCATAGGGAATACTCTATGACCAGTTAATAAAAGAAGAAAAAGTACAAACCTAGATTAAATCAGAATCTATTCTATGCTAGCAACTTGTAGAAGCTGTTTATTTACAACTGTGCCAAGGAGTGTTCCTGAAAGTCAGTGGGTAAAAGGAATCTACCCCTCTAAGAGAAAGTCAAAGAGGAATGCTTGTTAGAAGTGCCCTTGGGGATGGGTCTATAATGACCCATGATCAGCAGTTAACCAGTTAGACAGTGGGTAAGGGGACATGGAAAATTGATGACAAGGAGGTCTGATGGATGAATATATGAATGGTTTCCTTGAAATGGATACAAAAGATGGATATTCACATCTTTCACAAGTTTCCAAAGAGGGCTTCCACTACAGGGGAGTGGAGTGTCTCAATAATCAAATGGACAAAATCATCCTTCCTATGCTGTCAGTGGGTCTCTCTTTTCACTAACCAACTTTTCTACCAAGTGGCCTCTCTCAACAAGGAATATGTCATCGAAGGAATATTTGCTTTCTGACTCTAAAACCTCAGGCTTCAATGAGTAGAAGGGCATTAATTTCCAAAGAAGAAATGTTTCTACTGGAGAGCACAATCATAGCTCTGCTATGCTGGAAATTGAGCCTGGCGTCTGGTTATTATAACTCCTCAAGTTTTGAACTTACTAGCAGAGAAAGAAACCACAATAAGATCATTGATATTATTTATCTCTAGGAAATTTCACTGTTGCCACACAATGGGGGAAAGGAGAGCTAATTACTGACACTACAGGTTTTCTAGAGCATTTCACTTCTGTAATACACTGGATAATAAAATAATGAAGCAACCCGATGAAGTCAGGACCAAAGACTTGTTTCATAGGATCATGCCCCCAGGTAAAGAATATTGTGCAGTCTAGTTACTAGTAGTTTAGAATATATTGAATGAGCTTGGTATAAAGGATTTATAATCATCAACTAGGACTTCCTGAGTGACTATGTAAGTGCAAACTATAGGAGCTATATTTTATATTAATTCAGAACTCCTTTCCCTCCTTTTTTTTTAATAGATTGCTTTATGCAAAGTTTTTAACATTTGTAATTGTTTGGGAATATATCCAAACTGAAATCAGTTCATGAAGATATATATGGTAGTTGCTATAATTCATATACGCTTTGTACTAGAAAGATTATTTACAATCTTGAAAATAGTGGCTACTGAGAAGAAAAATGAGTAATGCAGAATATTTTTAGTTTGTTCCTCTAGACTGACACTACTTTTCTTTGTAAAACTGCCCCAGATGTTGGCCAATATAGACTACTTCTGAAGAGTTTCTTCTCTGGCTTCAGATTAGATTTTACCAATAAGAGGAACCAATAAGAGTCTGAACAGTAGGATACAAATATAACCAAGTGATTTACTCTCTTGGATCTTCCTGAAGTTATAGTCGAAAAATTGGTTGTTCCCAGGCCAAAGGTCATAGTCTCTGTCAGGTTGATTTCATCTTTCTGTAGAGGTCTATTTATTTTTCATTTTACTTTTTTATGAGTTCATAATTTCTTCTTCCCTTGCACTTAAGGTTTGGGAATGGTAATTATTTAACCTTCTTTGTACAAAAGCCCCTTGCTGCTTTTTCTAAACTCCATTGACTACTTTTCAAATACACCTTGCATTATAGACTTCTCAGGTACTAGTTTGAATTATGCAATGTATTTCTTGCAGATAGAAGTTTAGAAAGGTATATGGAAGTTGTAGCATTTTCCCACTTATGTGACAAGGAACAGAAATCCCTCTAGCACTTAATCTACCATCTTCTCTGAACTGAATTGTACTTTCACTTTCTAACATAATTTTCTAAAGGTCTTAGGTCTAGGTCTAAAGGTCTTTCAATGATTTTTTGGATCATGTTCTACTTCAATCAACCTAAAGTTAAATTTCATGAGATAATGAATGAGTATTGTGTGTATGAGTGTGTCCTGATGTGATATATAGTAAGCAGGGCTCGGGAAAATACAGAATCAGATGGAATGCATGGAGTGGAATCATGAAATTACAATTTGTTTTATTTTAGATATTCATCAGAATGTATTTCTTGAAGAAGGATTAAAATATCGGTGGTCTCTATGATACAAAACAAACAAACAAATCTTAAGTCTCATGAAGATGTATGAAGCCTGCATGTAAGAATCAAATGAAACCTTGGGAGGAAGCAATATCTTACCAGTAAATACAGAAATCTGAAATTATATCAGTTCTTCAATTTAGATGTCAAGCAATAGATTCAAATTTCCTATTACCTAAATGGTTCCTTGATTTTTAAATCAGATCTTTTCCAAAGACCCAGTAATAATTTCAGGCCATTAAAATAAACATATAAATTTGCTGCCAGAGACACCATAACATGAAATGTTAACATTTGACCTTTTTTTTTCTCACAAAGATAATTTCCGATAGAAGAATAGAATGGTTCATGTTTGATGTAAACTGAGAGCTAAGGTTAGCAATCACACCAGCCTCCTACCACCACCCCTTATGTTTGTGTTCTAGGCACTTCAACATTTTATTGGTCATTTGTATAAATCTGCTGATCATTTTTGTATTTAGACAAAGTAACTAAAAATCATATTGCTTATCATTAGTTTATACTGAGTTTTGAGTTTTCCATCGCCTCTGGACATGTTCTCTTACTTAACAGCAATAAAAACAACCAAGATATTAATAATATGATAAACAGAGAATAGCTTTAACAGTCAAAATAATTAAATAAAATGCACTGGATAAATAAAGCAAAGAGGCATTTGAAATTTCAGAAACCCATCATAAACTATACCTTGCCCTTTTCTAAGTACCCAGATATTCCAGAAACTCAACCATTTAAAACATGCAAGGACTAAGTTAATATTCATTTAGTGAATATTTAGTGTGTCCGCTGAAGAAATATGTTAATTGTAAAATTTAAATGTTGTCATAAAAATAAGCATAATGCTCAACCACCATTAAGGTAAGTGTTTAAATGAACACAATCGTAACAGTGATCAGAACTAATTCAAATGTCAAATATACCCTGACTTTTACTATCTAAAACTTATTTTTAATGGAATTTTGCTTATATCATAAGGTTACTTATGTGGGTGCTTACTATCTAGACAAGATACAGATTAAATTAGTGATTCATATAAGATAATGTTCTGAATCAGAGAATAACAATGATCTCTTCTTTTTTTATAATTTCCCCTTAAAATCCTTAACACTCTGCCTGACAATTAATAGTATATCGGATACTAGCTATCTATACCATGAATACATATATATAGCATATATGTGAATACATACTAACTCTGGAATTATGATTAATAAAAGTGTTTCTCCTTAGATTGTTTTTATATCTTCCCTTAATATGAATTATAGATTTTCACCTATTCTTTGTATTATAAGATTACAATGAGTATATAGGTATATTATATATAAATTTTATGATATTTAAAATATCTTTATCAATAATTTTTTCTTATATACTATTTCATCATCTCTCCTTTCCATAACTTTATGAAGAGGTGTCTAATTACATACAAATTGTTAGTTAAAATTCTGTGATTAAAATTTATCTTTGGAGAGTCTGCATTTGGACTTGATTTTCAAGATAGTTATTAACCTTTTGAGAAATTATTTTTTGGGCATGAATGTATTTTGAGCAGAAATAAACACAGTTGACTCTGGCATAGTTGCTTTCCTATGTTTATTAATAGATTTTGTTTTCTACAAGGATAAATAGTAGTGGTCACTTTAGGAAGTAGCTTTAAAGTCCTTTTTTCTGAATCTAATGTCTTCTAATAGGTAAGTTCATTGCAATTTATAGTTAATTGTTCCATATTCATGTAATAAGAAAGATGATCTAATTAATATGTGCCATTATACTGTTATATTTTCATTTATTTATGTGCATCAATTAACTAATTTGAATTATTTACATTATTATTTTACAAGTGGTAAAAATACTCCAGTGATTACACAATGATATTCTTTAAGTTTAGCTATAAGGTGACCACTCTTTGAGGTGTGGCCTATAAAATTTTTTATTCATAAAATTTTAATTAATCTTCCATTGCCGCAGAGCAAAACATTTAATTACCCTTAGCTATTGTTTTGTTTATTACAATTATATTTCTAAACTCTTCCTTTTTTCTATGTACTGTGCCATTTCTTGCATTCTTAAATGGGAGATCAAATGGATAACAATTATTAATCTGGACAAACATATGCATTGTATCTTTAGGCCATATTGACTAGCATTCTTCAAAATCCAGATAATTGCATAACTTACATAAGTATAGACTCATAATATCTCAAAATTAGACATTAATGTTCTTTTTTTCAAATTTCCAAAAATCTTTTGAATACAAAATTGCTTAATCAGAGTATCTCTATTTTCGGTATCCTGAAATACAAAATAAAGTTGAGTCTAGCTTGCAAGTCAGTCTTGCAAGTTTATCTCCAAGATCTTAAAATATCATGTATAATAACTTAAAAGATGAAAGTATGTGTCTCAAAAAATGACTGATAGGAGAACAGAGAAGGCAGAGTAATGCAGTAAAGTTCCCTTATATCTTCAATATCATTCTCAATTAAAGAGAATGATATAACAGCAGCAAGCTTCTATTGCCTCAGCTGCTAAACTATACAATATCTTATTAACTGAAAAATAGTGAGAGATTCTCTGATTCAGATGTTACAGAAGATAATGTCCTCTGTAGGAAATAAATGTAATTATTATATAGAGGCATTCTGCTCTTAAGAAAAGACATTCCTATCACTGAAAGCAAGATATAAGGAGAGGTTCAAGTTTGAAGTATGAAATAGATTACATTTTACTGTAATTATTTAGGCAACATTCATTTTTATTGGTCGTACTTTAAATACGTTGACTGTGCAATTTTCAGTATGGTGTGTTTCTTCATAGAATGTAATTCAGGAATTCATTGATTAACAATATTTTAACCCTTGGAGTTTTTCATGTCTTACCATTTATTTTTAATCTAATGTAATTTATTGATTATCACCTTCTTTTGAACTGTTAGATCCCAATGACATCAGAATCTTCAGACTCTTTTGCTATCTGCAAATTATCTAATTTATACCATTTTTTAAGTTTGTGTAGCATTCATCAAGTTCTTTTTTATGTAAATTACATGTTGTTCTATAATCGTTCATATATACCTGAACATTAAACTCCTATAAAAATTGGATATGATAAAACAAATTGATAGCTTTGAATTCATTTCAATAGCATTAAGAGACTTTTATTTGCTAGGTTCTCTTTGGGATACATATATATGTACATACACATATATACATACATATACACACATACACATATATATGCACATATAAAGATATCTACATGGCTACACATCTATACATACATACATATGTATGCTATATAAATATCTATGCATCTATACATATTATGCATACACATAAACAATAAAGAAAAATTCCTATCCTAATAGTTCTTGTATCTTATACATTCCATTGTTTTCCTTTATTCTCTTCCAACAGCTTCTATTTTGTTCTATGATATCCTTTCTTACCAGCACCACTGAAAATTTTCCATAGAAAATTATGTTTACTATTCAATAAAATAATAACAAGACAGCTAATATTTAATATTTAAACTTCGCTCATGTGTTAGACAATACTTTTAGAATGTTACATATATCAATCATCGATATGCATAATTTAAGAGATGGGCACTATTCATCATGCCAATTTTATGGAAAAGGGAATACAGAATACTGAATGTTTAAATATCTTCCAAACTTGTTCACTTAGCAAGTGACACCCTGATTAAATCCAGGCAGCTTTACCAATATTTGTGATATTTACCCATACATATGTACTGGCTGATATTCTAATCATGATGAATAAAGTTCTCAGTTGACTAGTGTATGCTTTTGTTTGCAACAATCATTATTTTTATTTTACACTATGTAACTCCTAGCTGTAAAATGATAGGCAGCAGTAAATAGTTAAAAAATATAAGAAAGTATTCAGTCAAGGTAATATTTAATTGAACCAGGACAGTTTGCTCTTGTGGTATTAGTGGTGGTGTCTTATGACAATGCAGATAGAACTGCTACCAGAGACAGTAAAAATAAATAGGCTCTTCAAGTAAATTCCAGGACTACAATAGCACAGAATTTCATCTTATACTCAAGTCAACATCTTTCCCTGGATATTTATTTCTCTGAAGGACCTCCGATTTCCCTATGGTCGGTCTTAAAGCAATCTCTCCAAAAGCTTTTTTATTCAATTAATTGACAAATACTATGCATTCCAAATTTGCAGCCTTTCCAGTTCCACTCCTTTCCAATTATCTAGTTTATTTTGTTTGATGAGCCACTATTGGACTTTTATATATTAACAAGAATACTGTGAAATTCATTAACCATAACTGTTGATTGATGTGGCTCTATTTTGTCACCTACTATACACATAAATTTTCATGCTTCCAGTTGTCTGGGTTACAGGTTCCTTTTTTTGTTTCAGACCTACCACATTACTTGTGGACTGTAGTGGGGCATGGGGATGAATGGGATTCAGGGACTAGAAGAAGTCTCAACAGTTTCCTCCATTTGTCATTTCTGTTTTCTTGCTTTATCAAGTAATTATAAATCATGAATGAAATTTTCAGAAATTTAATCTAGAGATGTTTTCTACAATATGGTGTTGACTAGTCACACATGGTATTTTAATTTAAGTTGATTGAAATAAAATTAAAATTTAGCCCCTCACTAGCAGTAGTCACATGTTATGAACACAATATTCACATGGGCCCACTGGCTACTACGTTGGACGGTGAGAATCTTAAATCATCTATCACCGCATAGTCTGTGGGATAATACTGTCAAGGTAATCTAAATGACTCCAAGCAAACTTCCATTTTTCTTTAAAAGTTTATTATAAATATTAAAACATAAGGCTTTCTTAAACTTATGTTTTTCTAAACAAAGGCCTAATTTTGAAGGAATTTTCAAAGCCTAATAGTTACTGTATTAGGTATATTTAGCAAAGACTGTAAGTACTGATGAAGGGTCATCAAGGAATGATTACTGAAGATTTACATTTAGAATACACCTAAAGAGATGTTTCAATAATCTGAATATTTGAATAATTACAATACATTACCTTTAAAGGTTTTTAAATGTCTGTTAGATCTCTTAAGATAAACAAAGAAACAAAGGCTGATTGCTTTATAACATTTCTTTTAAGTAGGATCTGTTGCTGAGCAAAAAAATTAATTTTCTTCCTTCTCACTGTTACACCCCATCATTCACCTATGAAAGCATTTCTCATATTTTGTCTTGTCCCAGAGGTTTTTCTTTATTGTTTGTGTTTTATTTATGTGTCCATCTTGCGACTAGTTTACAAACTATGGGGAAATAGGGACTTTCTTTGTCTCTATTTCCCCATAAAACCTAGTATAAAGCTTTGGATAGAGTAAATACTCAATAAAACTTCACTGAGACAATAATCTAACACTTATTTGAAAGATAAAATTGCATAAACATGTCAAAACCTTTGTAAAAAAAAAGACTTAACAATGAGAAGAAACTCAGGATATGGTCTACTGTGTGGTATAAGGGTTTTAAAGAGATTTATTAATTTGCTTGCATTTTCTTACTTTAATAACTTGTTTAATTTTATCATATGGGATATTTTTAAGGTAATTTGTATTAATTGGATAAGTCAAACTGAAACTCAGCTAGTAGGGACATTTACTTCTTTAATAATAAACTATGTCATAATTTAATCTTAATCATTAATAAAAAGCTATGTTTTAACTGACAACTGCCACATTTTTTCATATTTTCTAATTTTCTTTAAATGTCCAATTTGAAAAGAAGATTACTGTTTATCAGTACTACTCAAAGTTAGTGCTACTAGGGACTTGATAACTATGCTAGCAATTTTGGATTAATTCTGGAGACAACCAAATTATTAATAGAATTTGCACCACATTTTATAAATATGGTATTTTTACAACTAATCAGTAATAATGATTGTTTATATAAATGAGAAACATTTTAGTTGAGACAATATTAAGAGATGATAAACATCTCTACGTATGTAAGTATGTGAGCCTCTGTATACACAAAAGATGACAAAGCCCTGAAAATAATTTCAGTGCCAAGGTTTATTTTTGTTATTTTTAACTGAGTTTGAGTATTAGAAGTGTCATTTCCCACAGTCACCTGGAAAGATGGCATGCCTTTTATGAACCTCTTCTGGTTCATAATAAAAGTATTTGCCTCTTTTCTCCACTCTATCTATTATACTAACTGAATATGTTTATAGAGTTATAAGTGACTGAAATATGCATCTAAAACCAAGAATAGTTCAGAGGCAGGAATGAAAAACATTGTAAAAATGTTGTTCAGAACTTGAGATTTTTGTTTTCACTGAATATAGCACATAAAGTCAAAAGAAGACTTTATATTTTAATTTAGTTGTCTAAAGAAAACACGTATTTTAAAAAGTGATATAGGAGCAATAAAACTCATCCTTACTTTAATAATACATACAATGAAATATCTATTCTGAGAGCTAAAAGAACCCTCTAACTTTCTTATCTCATCTAGCACCTTGATAATAAGAAGATAAAATTTAATCAATATGCTTTATAGGTATGGTATCTTATAGAATAAAACCAATGGCCTTAATTTACATATTTTTATGGTTTATAGGAGCTGATGGGCACTTTCTGAAAATTATAATCAACTCAGTCATTTGTGCTTAAATCTGAAGTCTTTTATAGGGTACAAAATCAAATCTATAGTATTCAATATTATAAATATTAAAGTCATTGTATTTAAAAATATACCAGCTATTTAATCTACTAAAATGTATTCAAAAAGTATCATACAAATTTGAAACTAACCTATAAGTAATCCAAGTTATTCACTTCTTTTTAACACAATATTTTTAGGTACAGTTCATGAACAGTCAGAACTGAAAAACGGAACTCCATTCTACTCAGATATAAGAAAAAGCTATTCATTTCATTTCCCTTTATTTATAAGACAACTATGCATTTGCATAATGAAAGAGATGTGAGATAAAAAATTGGGGTGGAGTGCAAAACTTAGCTTGTTTGGGGTAATGATTTGAAAGTAAATGTTAAATTAAATCCTTTAAAATATAGGTTCTTGACCTTTCTTTGTTCCATAGATTTCTTTAGCATTCTGGTGAATCTCTTGTATCTCTTTTCAGGTTAATGTTTTAATTACATAAAATAAAAATCATAGAGTTATAGTAGAAACTACTATAGTATAGTAGTATTATAGTATAGTAGTACTATAGTATAGTAGATTACATTGATCAAAATATTTAAAAAAATATTCATGACACAGTGACACAAATTATTTTATGCTAACACATAAAATATATTTTAGCAGCATCTCTAATTTTTCAATAATTTTGAAGCAGTGAGAAGACTAAATGATTAAAGTTATTGGAACATCTGGAGGAGATCAGTCGAAGGAATCACACACACACAAAAAATAGCAGTCACTATAAGTATTAGTGCAATATTCAGTTGACTATAGAAGTACAACAGGTTAGATATTTTAAGGCCTAGACACTTTCAATTGGAATTTTCTTTTGACAAAATTTCTCACATCAGTCACTTATATATCATGTACAGCTGATAATGATATCCATCCTCTCTACATGCATATCTTTTTTACTGAAATAAAAAAAAATTAGCTTTTTAAATGGCACCTGGATTCCTTCAACATGAAAAAGGCATTGGGAAATCAATTGAAAGGAAGCATTGTAGAGTGACAAAAGTAGTAACATTAATTACATTATTTTGAGTATAAAATTAGTTTATTTACCTTTTCATTTTAATCCATCAGATAAATTGTGTTTATGGTTATAAGTTATGTACAACTGAGAGGTCTGAAAATGGAAATATGAAGATGAAGGCAAGCAAAATAACTAACTGGGAGAGTAATGGTTAACATTTAAACCAAGATACATAATATAAGATATAAAGCATGTATGAAGTGAACAATATTTTTTCTTCAAAAGTGAAGTCAGTTTGCCAATGAAATATTATACATACCTACTCAGTGAAAGGTTAAATATTGAAATTTATTTGCTCATAGAAAAAAAGTGAGGAAGAAAAATAAAGAGAAAGAAAATGATTACATCATAATATATACCAGTTAAAATGAAAAATCTTCATATTTGAAGAAGTTATTTTTTCTCCATCAAATATGTCTTTAATGTTAACTTTAAGTGGCAATGTTAAGGCCAGTATTACTGCTGACAGTCGTTAGATATGTGCCATCCTCAGGTGTCCTAAGATGAATGCCCTGCTAATCACAAGAATCTAGGGGAACAACGCATGGTAAAAATATAGATGGAAGCTAGTCAGAATTACACCAAGCATTTAAGAACAGAAAACAACTGAAGTGGGACAAGACACTGCCCAAATAGTTACCTCTTGACCTGCATTTTTTGCTCTTCTCTTTGGGAAGTCACTACACTTTGCCTCCCTGGAAACTGCCTGGTGCCCTAGTTTTATAGGACCTTGTCCAGTCAGCTTTAACTGGTGGCAGAGTATCACTGAGTTTTACACACTAGAAGCAAGCGTGAGAAAAACAATAATAACTTATTTACACAGAACATACATTTTGCTTTGCAGTAGTTTATATTTATGAACTCTGAGATAACACTTTATGCAACATCTTATGAAAACTCTAAGCAGTAACAGGCAGTATATGTAGGAAACATCCACATCAAAAGATCTTATCTGATATAAGCACACTGACTTTGTGATAAGTCACCAGGCAGTGTTTTCATTATTTATTTATTATTATTAGTCATTATTGTCTTATGTGGTTTTATTTCAGTCTACTTTTATTCAAGCAATGTGATGTAGTTGAAATGGGGGAATATTTATAACAAGATTAGCTGGGTTGATTGCCTGGTTGAATGACATACTAATTGTAAACTGAAGGGTTTGTTTTTTGGGCAAGAGTGTTTATCCTTTATCTTACATTTTTCCACTTTCAAGATGCGGAAAAAAACTATGCTCCAAAGTATCTGAAATCTCCATTAGATCAAATGAAATGATATCTGGTAAAATGTTTAAATAGTACAGGACATTTCATAAGTGGTTTTATGCATTCAGTTATGCTAATGTGGAAATTCTTCTAACAAATCTCCCCTAAACTTTAAGCTTGGACAGTTCTTCTTTTGGGTCACATAGTACTCTATGCAAATGTTTACAAAACTACTTACAAAGCTAATTCAGTTTCTCACCAAACATCCACAACAACTGTGTGCTTTAATTCTGTAGTGGTAGAGCATAGCATATTAAGATGCTAAACAAAAATTGTTGAACTATACTGTTAATGTTAAAAATTAAAAAAATAAAAAGCTTAATTGTAGTAGTTTTTACTGCAGACAAGCATTAATCACACTTTTGGATCTCTCTTATTCTCTACAATCACTCATATTTTGCCTACAGATATTACTTTAAAAAAGCACAAATTAAAACGATAAGAAAGTCCTCTACTGTCAAATAATTTATAAAAATAGTTTATAAGGAAGATTCACCATTTACTTCCTATTTCACATCTCGTTTTTTTATTCACATTAGTTTATTTTTTCTTCAATTGAGATTCTATTGAGATATAAGTAAAAACAATATAGTTTTCATTTAATGAGGCATGAACTCTTTTAAGCCTTTAAGTTTAAATGCCTGATTTTATATTTAAGTTTTTTCTGCTTAGATCTGTTACTCATTCTGTATCTATTTTTCAATAGCACTGGGACATAATCCAGTTATGTGCTTGGGTGAGACACAGAAACTAGTCATTTTTCTCAGCATGGTGCCCTCTAAAGAAGTATCATCATCCAACCTGTACCCCACAATGTCCCCTGTGCTCATATTTCTTTTCTCTTACTTACCAAGTAACCACAATATATTTCTCTCATTGAAAATTAGGTGCCTGCTCAGCTAACCTCACATCAGTTACCATGGTTAGGGCTGATTACGGAGTAAACAATGTTTCTGTGCAACCATAAATTTCCCTTAGTTTTAATTCCTTTAACTAGCTCCTAAAGACATACTGATTCATGCTCTTAAAGCACTTTTGATTCTAGCAAGAATATTGCACTTTTTAAGTATTTGGCTCTGTCAGTGCAATTCCAACAGTGGCAGTTTTCAGTTAATTAAGTTAATTAGAGAAGATATTTTCAGCATTCCAGGAGATACAGCCTAGCATGGAGCATGCATTTCAAATTGGGTAGTTGCTCTTAAACTCCGAAAGAGCCATTTTATAAAGGGTTTTGCATATCACTGAGTCCAGCAAAACACCTTCACAAAAAAACAAGTCTTCTAATGCATACAAAATGTCAAACATTTGCCTCAGATTTTGCTCCTAATAAATTTAATTAGTTCTTATTTTAGAACCAAATTAGTTTTAAAGAGAGCAGTGTAGAGTAATTTCTACCAATATAAATGAGATCTATCAAAATTCACGGAGGTTAACCTGGCTGGGAGCTAGAATTTTTCACAGGAGGACTCACAGGTCTGAGCAGCTGGAACTTACACTGTCAAAGCGCTGACTTAAAACTGAACAGCCATGCACAACTAAATTACAGCATTTTTTTCCCAGACATGAAGCATGAAATGCCTCTACTGGCTGCAGCAAGATTCTCTATTCTTAGCTTGAGATAACAGGATTGCAGGATTGTCTATTTAAATTTTGGTAATAAACTATCAGGGAACCATTAAATATCAGATTAGTTCTAAGCAGTTCTGCAGTCTAAATGATTCATTTAGCTATTGCCAATATAGTCTTATGCTGGTCACTTAGCAAGTCTCATTAATTACAATCTCAGTGAGTACTTAAAATTATCTTAATAGAATGAAAAACTTAAAACTTTCAGTTTAACCATTATATGCCATTTTCAGAATAAAATGAATAAATTTGAGCAAGAGGTTTATGTGCATTTTTATAAATGAATGTAATCATTTAAGATTATGTCATAGTATAATCCCCTATTAAAAAGATACTGAAAATGACACAAACATTTTAATTACTGGCCTTCAATCCTCAGGTAAATGACAAAATATAACCAGAAAATAAAATATATACTATAAAAATGATAAAAAGCAAAAATTATGACTTTAACATGCTTTTAATATGTTCTTCTATAGATACATAAACATATATTGTCATCATTTTCTTTAGCTCATGAAGATTATTTTGATGATATATCAAGTTATAATAAACATCCTCTTAAAGTCAACTATCTTTTATAACTATAAGCATGTGTCTTTTGTTTTTCTTCAAATCAGTGATAAGTATAGAAAATTAAAAGCTGAATATAAATTAAATATATTTGTTTCTATAGAGTATTTAAAAGTATATAAATATTAAAAATAATCTATTTGAATAAAATTTATTCTGATAGACTATATTGTTCCCATTCCAAAGTAGAAATCTTCACAACAAAAATATTATGAAACTTCGTCAAATAACTGCAGCACTAGACTTCAAGTATAGCTTTAGCAGTGAAGTAAACAGCAAAACAAAAAGGTTAGTTATTACATGTCATTTAGCAGTATTATTTTCCATATATCCAATCTAAAGCAGTTCACATAATTTTTATGGCTATAAAAAATTTTATGGTTCTGACTGAATTATTCCATTTTAATCTTAATAATTCTCTATTTAATACTAAGTCTGGCTCAATCAAATTAAGAGCCTTAAATTATTATGCAAAAGACTCTAATGAGGACATTTGTTGCTTCCTGTCTATATCAAAGAAATCTAACCAATTATGGTGAATTAACTTTTTTAATGCTGTATTTAAGATTTCTAAACAACACAGATGGTCCTAGAAGTACGCTTAGTGAGATGAGTCAGAAGAAATATAGACATTGCATGATTTCCCTCCTATGTGATACATAAGAAAAACAAATAATGAACCAAATCAAACTAAAATAGACTTCTAGTGTATAAAGCCAAATTAGAGGTTATCAGAAGGGGAGAGAAAGGGGAGTGTGAAAATCAGATAAAGGGAGTCAATTATATGGTGAAGGATGGAATTGGATTGCTATTGGTCAATTTAAATGTATATAAAGATGTTGATTTACAAAGATGCATACCTTAAATCTATATAGTTTTATCATGCAATATTACTTCAATAAAAGTTAAGAAACATAGGAACAAATCCAAAACTTAAACCACAAATGACCTAACCTCAAACTGTCTCACTAATTGATCCGTTAAAACTTCCTTACGTTTTGACCCTGATGAAACACTTTTGCCTGAATCATGTTTCCTAATCTCAGTTAAAAATCCTTTTGATTATTTTTAAATGGTGCTAATATGTACATTGTTTTGATGTGAATTTCTGATATAAAAATTTGTGCCAAATGGGAAAAAATTAGGAGCGTATAAGTAAGAGAGCAAGATAAGCATAACATTTTTCTAATTGAGAAAAGTTGCTTTTATAAAGGTAAAGAAAATCTGGAGTGCTTTCCTGATTTTGAACAATAAATGAATTATGGAACAGTTTCCTAAAATTGTACCAGAAGCTCAATCACAAGGTGATTTTAAAATAGATTAGGAAGTGTGCTAAAGGTACGTTTCATAAGGTGGGAATTTTAGGTTTTCAAAAGAATAGCATGAGTAATTTAAGTTTGGTATTTTTTATGGGATTATATTTTGAACTTCTGTTGAAAAAAATTAAATTAAGAGAACATTTCTCATCCTCCACACCTAGCCTGTATGGCAAAAGCTCTATTCCAAGCAATGATGGCTCAAAAGGTTGGACATTCTGCTTTCTTATGGTTGTCACTCATATAGGCATAGTCCAGGTAAGGCACATTGAGAAAACACAAAGCGGGTCAAAGTACTTGGACCCTGATCGCATGTGCCCCGACTCTCTCTTAAACCAAAGGTTCTGTGCTAAGAAAGAGAAACAAGAGCTACTACTCCCTCTCCTCCATGTCCTGCTTGTAAAGCAGAAGTGAAAACCACTCTTGAGAGTAGATTACTGTCCTATCCTCAGATTCAGACAGGAAGATTTTGACCACAGGGAGGGCCAACCATAGGAACAGAGCTCCAAACATTCCCAAAGAAACTGACTTTATTTGGACAGAGCGAGGGGAAGATCAAGGTATTGTTTCAAGGCATTCTCTTATACAATGTAAATTTGGGAATGAACATTCAGAGGAAACTGGTTTCTCCATGAGAATAGTAAATTAAAATGTAGCCGGATTACAGCAGACCAAAGGGAAATAGGTAAAGAGACAATCAAAGAGAGCCTCCAGCATTCAGAGGATTTAAAGCCTGGCTTTAATACCTACCCTTGCAAAGCAGACTAAATTTAATCGAATCAAACTCTAGAACAATATATATCCCAGGAATTTTTAAAACAATATTCAGTTGGCTCTTGGTGTTGAAAAATAAAAACTGTTCTGATGTTCTATTTTAAAACAATCACTATTTTAACCATATAAAATGATTAACTGTATATAGTGCACATTTTTAGAAAACATACAAATGTATTTAAAAATATATAAACTCTGGAGAGTTAAAATGAGTAATGAGCAAAAGGAAACATTGTCTGAATCTAGCTAAAATTAATTTGCAGAATAGTTTTCTCTTCATATCCACAAAAACAAAACAAGGGAAATAATATTAGAATTTAACAGAATAGATGAAGACCATGATTATTTTTGCAAAATCACTTAGAGATTCAAAGCTATAATCAAGAATTATAGTGTATGTAATACAGACTCTGGCCATTTCTGTTTAATACAGTTTTACCATATGGTAAGGCTTTTCACACTGCATTATAGTTACTTGTTTACAATTAGGCAATTATAACACAATACATTAAAAAATATAAGGAAATTTCCAGAAACAAACAAAAAATCTCTGATAAAAAGCATCAATAAAAAAATGAAGGATACTAAAATAAAGCCTTGAATAAATAAATTCTGATAGGATATTATCGGATAAAACACAATTATGAAATCAGACACAGATTTGATTCTCATTTTTTGACAAATGAAAACCATATTTATATATTTGTATTCCAAGAAGATCATGCTGTTTCTCTGTAGGTCCATTTATTCTAGCACCATGGGCTGAGAGAAATATCTCCCACTCTCCCTATTCTGGGAATATTGAGTAAAGGCATGAAAATGAATCACATGCAATTCATAGCCTAGATTGAAAGTATCATTTTGAAAATGATCAAATATGCACATCTTTTTTCTATTATAATGTAGCATTTGAATAAATATAATTGAATTCAAACTAACATTACATTTCAGAGGAATAAAGTCATTTCACTACTTAGAGTCAAAAAGTCTTGGTGGTAGACCAATTGATAGTATGATCTAGACAAGTTATAATTGTCCTGATACAAAAATCAGTTTCACTAACATAAAACGAATTTAAAGAAATTCAGAGGTGAACTTATAAATGTTAAAGTTAAAAAGATCCCTATTTAAAAAAATAATCAAGAGATAATAAGAGATATGAATCCCGTAATGCATACCTTTAATTAATGTTTAAAATATTTTAAGACTGTATTTCAGAGACTTTAAAAAAAGTTATGTAACATAAAGCTTATCTGAAACTTTACTATTCTATTTAACAGACTGAAAAATTAGCCTATGGGCCAATGATATATATGTTGTTAAAAAGCATGTTTTTAAACAGCCAAGTTTTCTCAGTAGTGTAAAATGTGTACTTTGTCAACCAATCACTGTCTCCTTTCAAAAGATAACAATTTATATTTCTTTTTTCTATCAGGAATCTGAATTAACACCTGCAATCATTCAACATTAGCAATTCCTCTCATTAAAAACAAATAACAATAGTGCATATGTGATAAATTAAATTCCATCGATTTCACCACAAATTAGATTTCTTTTTTTATTCAGAAAGCTGTTTCACCTTTATATAATCATAGTTATAAATTAATTCCATCTTTTTTAACTAATAAAGTTACTTTCTTTTTTAAGGAAATGAAGACAAGTAGGCAGAGGGGCAGGAAGAAAGAA